>VZTQ01013803.1:346725-395388 GCA_013400755.1 Pelecanoides urinatrix | reverse complement strand
TATATTTATTCATTAATAAATTTTGTAAATATTGGTGGCTCTGTCATGTCATTCATTGGAGCCTTTCTGTGATATAAAACTATGTTGTGATTTACTGTAAGTAAACTAAACAGACCTTTAACAAAAGGAGCAGAACTCTTCCCCTCTGTTTGCTGAAGGATATTTTTTCACTAAAATCTCCATCAGCCTGGCATATCCTTCAAAAACCGGTACCTGGGACAATGTACACACGCAAATAAGATAAAGAACATTATGATAATGGACCTCCTATTTCAAGTTCATCTCCTGCTAGTACTGCAACTGTAAAAGCCATTTAGCCATTTTTCCCTTTTTCCTTCCTTCTGTGATTCCTTATTTTCTTCGGTGCACAAGAATTTTCTTAAATAGTATTTTTTTCGTTCTTTTTTTTTAAGAAACATCATTAACAATTATATATTTTGTTTGATGCAGTATGGTTATTATCCTGTATCACACCACCAGCCTTTAAAGAAAATGCACCAGACATTAGTCTGATGGCCAGGAATATAAACACTAAAGCGGTGGATGAGAGGAAAACATGTCATGATCCTGAAAGACAATTCCCCACTGTGTTGAATGTGAGTCTACTATTGAGGGCAGCCCAACCTGCACATGCCATAGTCCTCTTACCTTGTTGACAGCTTTCTACCCTGGCAGGCTGATGGATGAGATATATGCACTGCTGCGCACACCTGAGATATATCTCAGCTTTTGGTGCTGCAGCTGTGCAACCACTTCTTTCTTTCACAGCAAGGTTTCTTCACGTGCAACTCTAACTTTAAGTCGTGGTGGGATCACTTTAAGGACATTTGCCAATTGGTTAAAAAGCAACACCATCTGTTTCTTATAACCAGAATCACCTAATAACCTAATTGGAATAAAACTGGAAAGCACAGTGTCTGTGCAAGGGAGAAAAAATGAACCTGTGTAGTGATCTGTTAAGATATCCATGTCCTATTTAATCTGTTTGGTCTCTCTCATAATCTGGAATACATAATCTGGAATCACCAATATTTAAGAAATTTATTAATGAATAAATATAACAATTAATGAATAAATGTAAATACAATAAAATAATTAAATATTTTAGATCATTACTGTACATACAATTACTTTTAAACCTCTGAACAGGAAAGTAGAGGCAAATGAGATGCTATTTAAATGACTGGGTTGCACAGCTGTGATCACAGATATGGAATACTGTTCACCTGTACTTATTTTACTACCTGTGAGGAAGCTGTTCTTAACCTCTTGTTCACCTAAATATCCTATACACCCCACCGCTAACATAAAGAACCATCTCTTTCACCAGCACACAGTCCTGCACCGCGTTGGTGGCAGCCTATGCACTTTGCCACTTCTGTGAGTGACAGTGGAGATTATCCTGGACTCCATTTGGAGCTCCTTGTCACAGCCAATTGCTGGTGCCAGAGAATCTTTCTTCAGTTGAACCAGTAGATTTTAGCGATGGATAATACCATTCTGAACCTTTCATAATGCAGCCACCAATGATATCGCCAGCTACTACGGTAAAATTAAGCCATTAGGAGAAGAAAGAAGGTCTAAGGAGGGACAGACATGACTATGAAAGTAAGAAGGTATCTCCCCTCTCTGTCCCCTTCTCCCTCATCTACACAGCCCTTACTGAGTTCAGAGGATGTCACAGGTCTAATATTCCAAATACATCCATATCATCCTGTCATCGACACCCTGTAAGTGTTGTTACTGTACTGTGGGTGCAGAATTTAAATATCACACACTACCGGTGCTTTTTTATATCCATGCAAGCCTGTTTTCTTACTCTACTTTCACTGGCCTTTAGATATTAGTTTAGCATTTGCTTTGCCACCTTGTCTGTCTGAGGCTTTGTTATCTCTGCATTGTTGTCTCAATAA
The DNA here is from genome assembly GCA_013400755.1 of Pelecanoides urinatrix. Taxonomy (NCBI): domain Eukaryota; kingdom Metazoa; phylum Chordata; class Aves; order Procellariiformes; family Procellariidae; genus Pelecanoides; species Pelecanoides urinatrix. The sequence goes on along the minus strand of VZTQ01013803.1, from coordinate 393,475 downwards.
TACACACTTTGAATACATCTTTTTTATAATGCTCCTAAAAGCCTTTTGCCCAAGAAGCTAAACTGAAATACTTATTTGAATGAAAAGCAACTCTGTTGAATTAAGAAGCCCTTCTGTGGAAAAGTTGAGAAGGGTTATGTAATATGAAGTTGTTATTTCTATCTTTTTTAATAACTTAAAGTTATAAAATGGTATCTCTGTTGCAAATCTTCTTAGAAGGGATAGCTATTCATAAAGTAATACTATGAATTTTCTAGTGCTCTGCCAGATTAGATCTACAAAACTGTTTCTCTGAAAAATGATAAAGAAATTAATTACAAGAAAACAGTTTCTTTCTAAGTTGTTTATGAGACAACTCATAAAGCTGGGATACTGACAGCCCAGCTCTAATTCTCTTAAATTCTGTTCAGTTTTTTAAAAAAAAAAAAAACCCACACTACAGAAAACCTATCACTTCCTGCATTCATAAAACCTGTCAGATTTTATGAGGATGGATAAAACTGCTTAAAAACTTGCCAAAGATTAAGATGAATGTTTCAAAGAAAAGGTTAAATAGCTCATAAATTTAAAAAACCTCCTGCAGCTTTTATCACAAAACAATCCATAAATGGTTCTAACCCTTTGTCCAGTAAATGGTGCTGGTGGAAGGTGGGGAGTGTTTGCCTATACTGAGCCTCCTGAGTGCGGTTGGGAACATTAACACCTATGTCCATCCCTAATTGGGTCTAAGCTTGAAGGTAAAGTGCTGTATTTGAGCTGAAAATCAGTGCTCATCATTCTCCTTTCATGAATGTACATTTTACTCTGTTGTGCTGAGTAAATTAGTGCATTTGAAATCTGAAGCATGTTTAATAGTCCATTTTCATTCCAGACACTGGATATTATTTTTGCCACTGGTGAAGCTGCTATTTATTGACATTGCAGCTGTGCTAATAAAACGTAGTCCAGAGTCTGGGCTTCAGTGAAAACAGTGTCTTGTGCAGACGGAGTTACTGCCTGCGGTCTTGACTTCTGCACTGCGTGAGGACAGCTGAGTCTCCGTGTAGAGAACGGGGAATGTGCTGGGGACCAAGTGACTGCAGAGGCTTCCGGCACCCTCTGCAATACAGGAGCAAAGTTTAAGCCAGGCAGCAAATAATCAAAATAGAACAACAGAACCATACAGATAAAGGTCANTGGCTGGGGTTAAACCACGACAGTCACCTACATTGGTTACACTATGACTAACTTAAAACAGTTAGGGCTAGCTTTAAACAACTCATGAATTTTTAAAATAAGACAAATTAATCTTATTTTTTATCCTTCAGTTATTTGACCTTTAGGATTTAAAGATGCTCTCTATAGTCATTAACATCCGTGCCTTTTTAGAGGGAAAAGACCCAATCTGAGATTTTCCTACAATTCTCTAACTGTAAGACCTGGGGCTTTTGAAAAACTGAAATATCATGTTCATGATAAAACAGCAGAAATCTGCAATGCTCTAATGAGATATGTACATTTTTAGTGGAGTTCAGTGAAACTTTGTAAATGTCAGTACTTCCAAGAATATCCATTGTGAAACTTTGGAGAGGGGAATTACCCTGAGAAGTTTGTGACATTTTGTTTGATTTGGGTTTTCAGTCACTTCTGGCTACTTGTGTTGCAAGACTGTTGCAAGCAAAAAGGTTGACAGAAGAGAATTAAAATTCTGTGTGCAGGACAGTGTCACACAAGTTCATAATACTCCAGCCACCAGCAACCAAGAAACAGAAGCCACACATGGATCTGCCCAGCTTCATTAGTCACGTCTGCAGAGAGGATTTGTTGCTTCAGATGCAATGCCATACTGTCTCAGCCTCTGAGCTCCGAGCTGGTATTTCTGCTTGAGCAGTGTCAGCCCTTTCAAAATTTGCTTCTAGCTCTTTGTGCCATGCTCCATTGTGCAGTACAGGCATGGTCTGCAACACAGTCCTGCCCTTCTCGCTGTAAGAGGTCCTGTCCCCAAGGTCACCTCCTTTCAGGTAAGAGTAGTATCATCCCAGTGTCAGTAAAACACTGAATCCAAGATTTTCTCCCCAGAGCTCAGTGAGGCTTAGCGTGATGCAGAGATATGTGCCTATACAAGGCAGATTTCAGGATCTGTGATTTTTAATGTTGTTTCAATTACCCGAAGTGAAGGATCGTCTAAATAGAAGGTGCCAATGACAAGCAAATGTAAGGAAAAGGAAAACACTTAATTCTTCTGCTAGAAGTATTACAGATGCTTTACTAAACTCCACTCAAAATCACAGCTGTGGGTGTGTGCTCTTAGGCTCCAAATTTTATTTTTAAGAAAGTTCTTTTCTTATTCCATCAAATGGTCAATGTTGTCTCTCTTTCATTTATCCCTGCAGCGACGGCTGGGCAGACAGGTACGACGTGACAGACGGGTATCAGCATGAAGCTGTCGGTGGAATAACGATCAAGCTCCAGTCTCCTGATGTGAAATGGTTTGATGATTACTACCTACAGCTTCGGCCAGAAACCAATCACCGAAATCCATGGTTTCAGGAATTTTGGCAGCACAGGTTCCAGTGCCGGTTGGAAGGCTTTCCACAGGAGAACCCTAAATATAACAAGACTTGCACAAGTAAGTGAATTTATTACTTCTGCTCTATAAACCAGTGTGACTGAAGGTCTGGTGTAAAGAGCTCATGTCGGACTGATGCAGCCTGGTCTGCTGGAAAGTGAGTGGGGCTGGAAGTAAAGAGGCTGAAACTGCAATCCTTGCTCTTTCCAAAATGACAACAACCACCATTTTAAAAGTATCCAGACCTCTAAAGAAACAAATAGAAAATGCCTCAGTACCTACCTCCTCTCTATATTTGAAAAACTTGATGCTACTCTACCTCCAAAGGCATCTAAACACTCTCAAAAATGTTATCCAAAATTCAATGCTTCTTTTCTGAAACAGGGCTAATCATATTGTTTTACCTCACAGGAGCAATGAGAGAGTTAATATACTAAAAATCATCTGAAGTCCATATGGTAATGATGATTATCTGTGTACTTCAGATGGAAGACTAGCTGGTTTGAACGATTTCATTAGGTTTTCTTTCAACCATGAGTCATTTCAGGAAATGCCATTTTGAGCTGATCTTTTTCATTAAATTGTACTGATTCGAGCAAAAACTGCCACAACATTTTGTCATTTTTGCAAAACAGTGGCAAAACCTTTTTTTCCCAGAAAGAAGTGGTGCATTTTTCTGGGGTTTTTTATTACTTCTGTTAATTACTCTTTATTTCATGAGATGCCAAGCAGTACTAAGACAGCGGGCATCCTGCCGATGCTGGGGCATAAGGTGGTGCCGTGCTGGGCATTAGCCCAACCACAGCTCTAAGCCCCAAGGGACCCTTCCTCCTAAAAATGTCAATATCTTCCACACACCCATGAGACCAAGAAATGGTTTTAAGGATCAAAGTCTTGGATTTACGCAACACAAAACCCCACCTAAGTCCCGCTTAACTTTCCTAAGTCTTTCTTTTGATTTGCACAAGGTCACAGAGGAACCTGGAAATTGAATCTAGGAATCCCAAAATCTCAGTGTACACCTTCAACATTCAACTGACTTTTTTTCATTATTTTTCTTCTGCTACCCTTCCAACACAGCCTGACACAGGTTTTATTTGCGCTATTGACAGGTAGTGCATATTGAGCAGTAAACTTCATTGATTTCCCCATGATAATGTAGATCTCTTTCCTGAGATGTCAGTACAGTGGGGCATGCCTGGATACAGGCTAATAAAGACCTGGTTTCTATCCCTGTGCAGTGTTAGCAACAATATTTCAACTTGACTTTTCTGGGTTTCTTTTTTTACTTACTTTTTGCCAACACTGAGAAAATCTAACTTCTGTTTTATATGAAAGATTGGGAACTGTGAAATGTAGGTACCTACAGAGTCTTTTATAGTGTCTAAGATACAATTCATCACCACAAAAAAATTATCTCAGGGGTGCAGGGAGATGTTAGTTTAGACATGAAGTCACCCAGTCATGGATATGAGACAACTTAATCATAAAGCTTGAATAGCTCTGTTTGAACAGCACTCATCATTGGAACATTTCCCACAAAAAGATCCTGAACGAGCCACAGCTCAAATAGGTTCCTAAAACCTAGGAATGTCAAACACACAAAGAAATGTGCAAGAATCACAATCTGCTGATTTGCTAATCATGAACAGAGAAAAGGACTAATTTCCCAAAGAGATTGTTCTAATTACTTTTTCTTCACCTTTATTGTCCTATTCAGTGCTGGGCCATGATGGCTATAGTAAAAGAAAGAAAACCAGATTATAATAGCTTTAATTCTTTCTTGTTGCTGTAGGGTGGAAAATGTTAATTCAGTTGTGGAGTTCCCCAGATTAACAATACTACACGCAGCAATGAATTAAAACTGCCCATTTAATCAGGGTTTTCACACAGGAAGTTGTTAGTCATCACATTACTCAGTTTTATAGTTTTGATTTTGATCTAGACCATCTGTCAAAATTCATATAAAGGAAATTCAAATGTTGGACAGAAAGATGACATGCAGACTTATTTAATGACATTTATTTGGGTTCTAAGTGCTAAGACACCTATGCTGTTTTTCTCATAATAGCCCTAAAACTAGGCAAAGGTGTATGATAAAGTGAAGAAATACTGAAGTTAGACAACTTGGTGGATTTACCAGCAGGAATGACACAAATGTATTCTCTGAGAATTGCAGGAGTGAGAGATTTTGATGTTGGGAGTTTAACCTAAAAATTAACATGAATTTTTGAGGCTGTCATGGTAGTTTTTGTTTCTACCTCATTTCCTATGTTCCATGTGACTTTGAAAATCATACCTTTATATCGATTCCTAAGTTCATATTTAGTTCCCTAACTTCAAGCACTCAAAGTTTTGGGTCTTAAATTCCATCAGTTCAGACTTCCCAATTCTAAAGGTGATACCTGCCCTTGATGGTCACAAACATTTCATAGACTATCCTGACAGTTTCTGCACGATGATGAATGTATTAGTGCTGCTTCAGATTTATCCTGATAAGAAAACAGGATTGTGCCCTTTAGTTTATCTAACTGAATACATGATCTTCTCCAGCAGCTGCATTTAAAAAAAAAGAAAAAAAAAAAAAGATGCTGGAGGTGTTTCTCAGGATTCCAATTAAAGAGATTGGGATTATTGAGAAATGCTGGAGAGAAATAAAAATCAATTTTTGCACCAAAAGGCAAGCCATTCTTTACCTCTTGGGATAATGATAAAAAGATAAACATAAAGCTGATTGGTGTTGATAGATGAGGTCATTATTAAATGAAGGTGTCTATATACAAAGCAATGGCCATTACTTTAGTGGAAAAAAATTATTCTCCACAACCTGGTTGTACTACCATGAAAAAATAAACAATAGTTAACAATATAAAGAACTTATTTAAACAGCAAGAAAATAAGCACAAGGAGATACAGCTGATATCTGAATAGATAATTGACTTCACCTGTGCCCTAGGTATGAACTTAGTTGTTTAAACCTTTGTATTGACTTTGCTGATCCCTGCCTAGTAAAATGGTAGGCTACATTTACCTCTGTGACAGAAACTACATGAAGTCATAAGTCAATGAAGCCAGCTCCAGTGACTTGTGAGGGTTTTTTCATTTTTTAAGATAAGCTATCCATAGACAGTGCCAAGTAGGTATTATTATGAAATGAAGACACGATTTAGTAGGATATGCATAATAAAACTGTGAAATTAGCCAAATAAAGAGAATCCAAAAAATAATCCAAAAATATTTTTTCCTCCATTCCTTTCTATCTAGCACTAAAAAGTCTCCAACCCTTCACAAGGAGGTGAATATTTTAGCATCAAGCCCACTTTTCATTTGCAGATTTGGACATACTTAATCCAAATGGATGCCACTGCTGTTGCTAAGTACATTGATTTTCTGCCCAGCTAGAGCACTACAGAAAGTGAGAAGTTTGTGGACTTATCTGAGTTGATTTTCAGTGTAATCAGTTCCGTTCCACAGGAGAGCTGCTGCAAGCCACCTGTGAACACCAAGAGTCAGAGCAAAGAATTTAAAATGCATCTTTAAAAGGAGACATGTAATGGCCTCCGAACACTAGGGATTTTACAAGAATTGGATTTGGCTTCCACTCCGACACCAGTCAGGTAGTTTTTTATTATCTAAGGCCACAATTCAGTAAAGTTCGTAAATAGGTGTGCAAGTTGATCCAGATGAGTAACACCACTCAACAACCATCTTCAGGTCATAAAAGGCTAATCCAATCTTTTGGTATTGATTGCCTTTGGACCTTTGAAGACTAGGTGTGTATGCGCTTGCTTTCTTACAGACAAGTGTCCCCACCAGAACTCAAATTCCTAGTACTTTTTCCTCCTAGTGAGGGTGTTTTACAAATGCATTTTAACACAGAGCAGAAACAAAACCCAATGCAAAGCAAAGTATGTTGTGAAACTCTGGCTCAACTGACATTAGTGGAAAAAGTCAAGTCTTCAAGGTCATCAGGGGCAGAAGCATATTTATTACATTTACCTGTCTGTTAAATGAATCCTTTTGCCTCCACTGTGTAAAAGCCAGAGGCATGGATGGAACAGCATTTTTAGGGTGTCACCTAAACCCAGAGCAAAACCAGAATACACATCCCAAGTATCTGTGATCTAAGCGTAAGACAAGAAAGAGCAAATAAATAGAGGCTGATGCTGATGAAGCAGTGCAACATCTTCGTTTGACTGGCAGAGGTTACAGACTTCAGAAAAAAATGGTAGTTTCATGTAAAGGCACAACAGAAACAAGAATCTGAAGGAAGGTGATGGGGCACTTGTGCAGGTATTTACAGCAGGGTCCTGATATTAAATACAGTGGTTCAAAGCAGCCAGGGACAAAACACGAAGGGAAATGATGGAGGCTGAGTAATCACAGACAGAGATCATCCACAGACAGGACACAGAGGGCACTGAAAGCGAGGAGAGCAACTTATGTCTGACATGCTTGGGAGCAAGTAACCAGTGGCAGGGTTTATAGGAAAAAAGAGCATACTCAAAGTGATGAACAGGGAAAATGAGATTCACAGCAGCATTCTGAATGGGTCTTAGCAGGATGCTGAAAGCCAAATCTTCCATTCATGATTTAATCATGTGGCTTCTCTGAGATAAAAACACTTCTTCCAAGGGCGCAAAAATTGACATGGAAGAAGGATGACTGATATTTCTCCAAGCAATTAAGAACAGCATTAAGAATGAATCTCCCTTTATTTGCAGAAAGGGAGATTAGGGAGATTTGGGATAAATATGAGGAAAGTTTTGCAGCTAAAGGTACAGAAAGGCACATAAGATATAAATGCAAAAATCATCTACCTGTTTGCTGAATTTCATCCAGATCCAACTACTTTTAATGAGGTGAAAAGGACCCACAGAAAATATCCCAGAGTTTCAGCTGAACAGAAATTTGGTTTAACAAATGGTCCTTTCGAGTTTCCAGATAGTACTGAGGAATAAAACATGACTGCACCGCAACATGCTAATAATCTGTTGGTTAAATCTAAGCTCAAATGCTAAAGTTGGTTTAATCAGAACCCAGATGATAAAAAAATAAGCGCTGTGAGAATGGAAGGATGTTTTCTGTATTTCAAGGAATGTGTCACATTTAAACCCCATATTCCCCAAACATGTGGCATTCCCACACTTCTATTTTTAGATTACAAATGAGCACAAAACACAACAAATTAAGTTAAAATTAATTTGTATTTTTTAAACAGTGAATTAAAGGTCATTTTAATACAGAATGCATCCTGTTTGTCACTCAGTTTGACACTTGATATATTATGTCTCATGCTTGGGCACTGGCAAGCTGAAGGGTGGTCCAGCCCTCATTTTTTATGGCCCACATTTCAGATCTGGAGCTCAAGCACAGTTTATTACCGCTTTTACAGTAATGCTGGGTCAGGTCCAGAAATTTCCAAAGGCAGATCAGCTGTAAGGCATAGATCCAGATCTGAATTTTCTAGAAGCCTGATATAATCTGAGCCAGAAGCCTACACAGACATGTCATTATTTTTTGACTCACTTAGAGAAAGCAGCAGTGTGGCACTGAGAACTGCTATAGGCTCTGTTATGCCTATTTGAGAGACTTTTTGATATACGTTGATCTTGATTTTAACACACTTGTAATTCAAACCCTTGAATAACTTCAATCTTCTCACTGCTGTTATGGAATTCATCAAACTCCTCCAAAATCTGACTACAAAGCTATATCTATTTTTCCCTCACTTTATGCTCCCTGCCTTCCTCCTTCCATATATTGGATATATTTGATAATATACTGTGCTACAGTGGTTTTATTCTTTATATTACAAATTTTTTTCTCACTGCCTTTCTGAACCTTGAAAACTATCTGGAAGAGATTAATATTGTTGTACAGGTAGACCGTGTCTCTCCAGCCTTAAGAATAAAAGTAAATTATAACTAAATGTATTCAGATTATATACATTTCTTATTAGATGGATGAATTGGAGTAGTCCCTGTCATTCTTTTCTCTCAGCAGTTCAACTTCCTATATAGATTCAAACACTTCATGTAAGCTTATTTGCAAGTACAGAAAGTTTTATGCCAGCATTTCATGTGCTTTTGCATCTATAGCGGTTGTGTTTCATTGTCATTTATGACCAAAGAAATTGAATTCTGTAGAAGGTGAAAGGATAGTAATGTTGTGAAGAAAATGGTGTGAAGAAATAGGAATCTATTTACTTACTTGCTGTCACTGTTATTCTTTTTGCTGATTTTACTGAACTTGACAATAGAAGCCAGACCAGCACCAGTACGGAGGCACCCAAGGATGCAGGTCAACCTCTAGTCAGATTTGTGAGAGCTCTGAACATGCCTTGCTCATGTAGGCTTAAATAGACGTAAAACACCAAAGTCAACTAAGTGCTTGAAAAAAACCATTTGCAAGTCCTCTCTGCATTTTAGGACACTGAATTTGGTCCCACAGTCATTCTCAAACTTAACGTTTTAGTGTTAATCATCACATAAAGTGTAACAGGGCTAGTATTGGCTTTCAGTCGCGAAGAGTGAAAGTTAGAATTGGTCAAAAGCATTTGGCCAGTGGATTGCACTGAAAGATATTTGCTTGTCAAATTTGAACAAATGCTCCATAGCAGCATGTTGATTCAATGACACACACTTTGAAAGAAAAGCATTGAAATAAGTCATTTTGTGTTTTCTCATTTCAATAGCACTGAAATATTTTGTTTCAAGTTTATAATTTGCTTTTACATTGTTTCAGTGTGATGCTATGTTTTTTGCCTCAGCATCAAAATGACATTTTCCAGTATTGCCAAATCTTTTTTTCCTCTGAATTTCCTTTTTAGAAAATGCAAAATCCAGTCTTGAGTTTTTGTATTCATTTTGAGCAGAAAAGGACATTTGAACTACATGAAATCTCCCATACAGCAGAAAATATTTTTGTTCATCAGTCTAAGAGCCTGTAAGAAATTAAATTAGGAAATAAATAAATAAATATTACATTTTATTTTTAGCAGAAAAATACACCTGATACCTTAAAAATAACAGAGAACTAAAAGGTTTTTTTTTTTACATTGCTTTAACAGAAAGCTCTGATGACAGATTTTGGAAAAACTTCCAAAATAAGTGTTTTTCTGTATCTTTAAACAACGTTAACTTAATTAGATATAAACACTATGCCTTACCTTGGATCACATACACAGACTTTCCTCCATTTTATAAGACTCCACTCATTTCTTCACTGAAGAGTCATGCGTGTTTCTGGGAAGACTGACTTGGTGCCCTGCCATCCAGAACACGCAGATCCAGGGAAGGTTACTGATGTGTTCCCCAGGACCACAACTGTGACAGCATGGACCCATGACAGACCTGAGAAGTCCCACTGCAGCAGGCAGGACCTGCTATGTCTTGGTGACAAAGGGCAGCCTTTTCCCCTGATTTTTTGGGGGAATATTCACTAAGGTAAAGGGGAAAAAAAATGCAAACAAATAAACAAAAACATTTGCTGGTGGGCTTGAACTTCAACTACTGCTAGAAGAAAGTGAACGTGGGACTATTTGCTAGCAAAACTAGAAGTCATTTCTCATTTCTGCCAGCCTATTGTCTCTCAAAAAAAAAATTAACACAACGAATCAATGAAGTCTTTAATGACATATGTATGGAAACTATATGGAAACTAATTTGTGAACTAGTCATGGGGAAACATTATGGGATAGTTGGAAACTGTAAGCTATATTTCTGGTTTCCACTATGATGTCCACTAGGATTTTGTTGTAAACAACCTTTTGATCATTGAGAAATTTTAAACTAAAAAAGTGAAACACTACTCATTTCCCTTTATTTCAATGTTAAACTCATTGCATAGCGAACAAACTGCTCTGCACTTTGAAAAAAATATTCTCCCCTATTTTGTGTCCTACTTCGTTCTCTTGTTGCTGCTTAGAGAAATGAAATAAGAGGGAGACTGCCTGCAATGTAAAATATTTTCACTCTTCCTTTTACCTTTTCTTCATTCTTTAAAATTCAAAATATTCTCAGCTTTGGAAAAGTTAGAAAGCAGGAGAAGCATCTTGAACTACAGTAATTTTGCACTCTTGCACATGCCTGCTTGATGAGGCTTTCTAATGTCACCAGCTGGCAAACAGAAAAAAAATTGTATTTCATCCTCCTTGAGGGCAAAAAGTAGGGGAAAAAAGAGGAATGACAGGTTTGACACCAAAACCCCATAAAATAATGAGTTTTATCGAAGAACGTTTTCTGTTTGTTTACATGCCAAGTACGGGGAAAAAAAAACAGTGAAATTTCAGAATTTCCTGCAAGATTTCGTTCAGTTTAGTTTTTCCGTATTTGGGGGTGTGGGGGAGCGGGTCCTGGGCGGGTTATTAATTATTCCCCCCAGCGCTGCCCCCAGCCGGCGGCAGCGGCTGCCGGCCGCCCGCCCGGTGCCGGGCCCGCGAGGTGGAGCCACAGCCCGGCGCGGGGCCCCGCAGCCGGGGCGGCGGGAGCGCCGGTGCCGGGGCCTGGGAGCAGCTCGGCAGCGGCCGCGCCGAGGGCTGGCTCCCGCTGCAGCGGGACTGGGAGCGCCCTCGAGTGCTTTCTTGGCTCGGTGCCCGTAAGGACACTAATTGTTTTTAAATAGCTCCAAGAAATGAACCGTTGCCAGCTGGAATCCCTTTCTCGATGAAAGAACGTGTTTCTTTGCCATCATCTACATATTTGTGTTTTGGAGAAGTGACAACAGAAAAGAACAAATTTGGACGAGGAGTTCAGCGCTGGGCAGTCTCCGCACGGTTAATCACGGGTTCAAGCCACCCCAACCCAGCTCCCCATATAAACTCCCGGGTTCACGTTAACAGGCTGCTTCAGCTCAGACTCCGTAGCTGCGGTGTGCACATACCCGAGCTTGCCTTCGCGTGGCCCCAAGCCTTGTTTCATGAGGTGCTGCTGAGTTTATACCATTCTCAGACTGTTCTTTGCCTTTGGTATAGTCACAGTCCTGTAATAAAGCTGGGAACATACAGATAAATCCAGACATACAGAATATATATTTAAGCAGGAAAAAGCATGGATATTAACCACCTACTCCAGTGACAGCAAATTCCTAAGCTGATATTTAATGCATTTAACCATGTTGCAAAAGCTCACTTGAATCCTGTATATATAGATTCCTAAATGATCTGTAGAATAAATACTTACATACTTACATTTCCCATGAAATCCAGGATAATTTTACTTTCATGTCAGAGAGAGCACGATAGCACCTAAAAACTCCAGCCAATAACAAGCCCATTGCATTAAGCAAAGGAAAAACAGGAAGATGATTAGAAGTAGTCCTCTTCCTGAGGAATATTTCGTCTAAAGAAAGATGGCAGATAAAAAGCAGTAGAAAGGAAATATTATTAGATGGGAAATTGAAGGATGGATGGGTTATCTGATTTGCCAAAGAAGGGACAGGATTTGTCTATGTAATATTTTGTAGACAGAAATAGCGATGTGCCTTCAAATCTGGAACTGCCTCATGATCTCACAGCTTGGAAAATAATAGGATAAGCCCTTATTTACTTACCAAAATTACTTGGGCAAAAAAGAATAGGGAATAAACAGAACAGAATTGAGGGATTTGCTCACGTGCTATAGCCACTGAGATTTCCTCATTTCTCAGAGAATTCCGCAATGTTTGATCATTTACGATTGCAAGTACTGTCCCAGTTTCCTCATTAGGTATGATTTGATTCACCCTGCATTCGTCCATTACCTTGTACATCTTAATTACAGGAGGCAGAATTTTTTATTTCCGCAGTAATTATCATGACACAGTGTTACTATTTATTGGTTCTGAGGTACTGCAGTACAGGTTACTTTCCTTAAACATTTGGACATAATCACCAAATTCAGCACAGATTTGTGAACAGGTTGATACTATTTCAAAAAATGTCTGTGGGAAAATGACCTACATCCTGAAAAAATTGCTCAGTCCTACCATAGAAAAGGTACTTAAGCCTGTCAAAATTGCAATAAGCATCAACTGGAGACCTACCAAGTGCAGCTTTGTACTTGGCCCACACACATTGTCACCTCTGTAATTCCAACTCCTGCTGTCTGCAGCATACTGGGAGTGACACTGAGTCTGACTGCAAACTCCGTGGGCAGAGAGAGATTCACTGCTTGGGGCAGGTTTCCTCTAAACTGGTTATAGCCTGGTCCACAGGTTTGAACACCTATTTGCAGCTGTGGTGCATTAGGCGCTTTCCTGGAGCACTTCACCCAGTTTAGTATCATCTGAAAGAAATACGATACACTTGCTCCAAAACTGTGACACGCAGTTGAAACCAAAGCACAGTGAGCAGGAACGATTTGGAGATTGGCTTTGAAAGCCCACACCTGAACTGAACTAAAGCATTCATGTGAACATGTCCTGCTTATCCCTACATGCCAACATTAAACAGCATCATGCTGGCTTTTCCCAGCCCACAGGTAAAGCAAGACATTTTTATTTCCTTCTTGGCAAATTTTTCTCATATGGGAGTGTACAAGATGGAGAAAAATAGATCTTTTATAGATACAGGTTTTTTAGTCTAATAGAAAAGAGTTCTACTACGGATATTATAAACAAGCATATGGGTTACAGTCTGTGGATATTTATTCTCTGCCCAGTAATTCTGTAGGAACTCCTCAACTTCTACTAGATTTTTTCAATATTCTTAAGAGTTTAATCTGTAAAGTCAATTCCATTGAATATTACTGGCGTCATCATCATCAAATTCATCTGTACCACCTCTCCACCTCATGATGATCCTGTGCCAGGAAAGGTTCTTGACTGAAGACAGCACTTGTGGATGAATTTAAGAATATGTGTTTGAGTTCCAGCACAAACAATAGGCACTAGCACTTAAGTGAACAATGTGTAAGGCTACCTAAATCATACTTGTTGCAGAGACAGATTTAAAATGTTTTTACTTTTACCTGGCTAAGAGACTACCTTTTAACTTGTGTATTCAGCCTTCCCTTAAAACCACTCACAGGATCACTGAGATAAATAGGGTTACGTATATGCTTCAAGTCTGATGTGCCTAAGTACTTTCTGAAATGGGTTGAAAATCACTTTCAGACGTCACTATTTTTTTAATACTGGCATTTGTTTAAGACTGTATTAAAGAGCAAAAATTTTCTTTTTTCTCAGTTTTTGAGATGTTCCCCTCAACTATAGAGTCTTGAGGTACTATAAACTTACAGTCAGACTTGACAGGTTGGATTTAGCCCTATATAGCAAAGTGAGGCAGTTAACATCTTAGGGAAAAGTTTTCTCCAGCTGCAGAAAGTATATTAAAATTCTCACAACAGCTAATTCCCTCACAACTCCATTAACAAGTGCTAGCAGCTCCTGTGAAGAGCTAAGCAGCCTCATTACAGATCATCAGGTGAACTGAATGAGGTTCAATGTTTAAAGAAAATCGGAATAATAGTTATATTAAACCAAAAAGCCCAGTGGAGAGTGTTCCTGTAAGAATTAAGTTATTACATTTTTAAGCAATCATGAGCGATAAAGCAGTTGAAATATTGTTTCACAATAAATATACTATTGCTGATACAAATCTGATTCATTCTAATGGCTACTATAATTAACTGCACGTTTTGTGAGCTGTTAATTTTGAGGATGAATAATTGGTTAAACCAAGTTTTGTGTATTGCAATGTAATACGCTTGTTCAATTTTCCACTTAATTTCAATTAAGATGGGTTTTACATGTACTCCACTGTTGCAGTTTTTATGCCTATTATTTTTAATTAGGAAAAAGCAATACCTTGGTAGAACAGAACAAATGAGCAACAGTGTGTGTTTTTTCCAAGTTCTTTTTCCATTACAGATATTTCAAGCTCATATCACTTAACTATCCAAAATGTTAATCGCTGCTCCTGAGGTTGACTGGAACTGGGAGTGGCAGCTCCTACACAAAACAGAAGGGAGAAAGGAATCTCTCAGTCCCCTCATTCACTTACTGACGTCTACACAATGATTTTCAGTTTGAATTATGTATCTTTGCTACCCTTACTGATATTTTCAGTACTCCAAAATGTTTTAGTGATTAGAACTGCATGGTGATGTTCTTGTTCACCACCGAAAAGGTGAGCTTGTAGATGCACCTGTTTTATGATTGGATCAATCACCAGCTGGAGATTCTTACTCATCTCTACAAAAGGTGCCTAGACATCAGACTGGATGCTTGTCTTCTGGATGGATATTGTTAAACTAGATGAGTGCTACCCTCAGAGTCATACATTAATCTTCATTTCTTTCAAGACAAAAACTGTCTGTACATCAGTCTTTTTGTGGCATAAATTACTTCTCAAGTTGTGCTGCCCCTGCAGCTCAGAAGGGACGGGGTGAGCTCCATCCCTGCCGCTTGCCGATGCCTCTGTGGGAGGCAGACTCTCATAGAGTGGACAGAGAGGGTATTTGCATTCCCTCTGCTCCTGGCTGCCCACACACGGGACTCCCTAGCTCCTAGGGATTGCTGCTTGCCTGATAAAAGGAGAGCAAATGTTCTAGTAGAGCTCTTTCTTTGTCCTCCCTCCAGAGCCAAATCTTTCCAGGTGTCTGAAAAATTCCCAGCACCGATGATGTAGTTGCTTTATCTCTGACTCTTCTCACTTCCCCAGTATTGAAGATCTGGTGGCTGAAGTGCAGCTGGCAGCTTTGCTGATGACATATGAGGCAGAAAACCTCCAGCCTACTCTTCATTAGCTGGACTGGTGCTGTTAACAGAGAGAATCTGTGTCATTAATAACACTGGGTTATAAAAAAAAAGGCCTTCAGGGTGCTGCTGAATGAATTTTTATTGTGCATTTCACAGAAGCTTAAACAGAAAATAGAAATCCAGCCATTATGTTTTAAAAGCCAAACAAAGTAAGGTTAACCAATTCTGGCTAAACAGAGTCATTGCCTAACCCACATAATCAAACCCTTCATGGACATTTTAATGCATTCATCTGTGTTGTATCATTATCCTCACTTCATAAATTGAGAGGAGCAAGAGACATAGAAGTAGGAGAGTTATTAGCACAGGAATTTTTGGTGCAGTAAAGGAGTTGTGCCTAGGTCGGTCTGTTTGCACAGGATTGGTTCCCATGTCTCTGAAACAAAAGTGTTGTCTACAAGGTCACTACAGAATAGACCCTAGGTGTTAGCATTTACACCTCAACAAAAGATTTCTGAGGATTTGGAGAGATTTCTGCAGGTGGGGAGAAGTTCCTGGAGTCCCCAAAACATTATATTATAATGTTAATGACGCATGCTTTAAAAAACACATGGAAAAGAAGTAGTCGAAAAACAACGTATGTGAGGTATGGAGCTGCACAGAGAAAAGCATCAGCTGGATAGTAAAATATTTAAGGAGAACCTCTTCTTTCATTCCTTTCTTTTTTTTTTTTTTAACATGGTCAGTGTGTGTACCAGTAAAAGCATCTGCTATGAGCTGTTTAAGACACTTAAAAAGATTTTTTCCACTATTAATAACCAACCCACCAACAGACGTCTGAAGAGTTGCTCGTATTTCAGCCCCATGCACTAACCACCCATTTTGCGATGTTCCCTGGCAGGCCAGATGACTCTGAGGACGCAGCACGTTCAGGACTCCAAGATGGGCTTTGTAATCAACGCAATATACTCAATGGCGTACGGCCTCCACAACATGCAGATGTCGCTGTGCCCAGGCTATGTGGGCCTCTGTGATGCCATGAAGCCCATAGATGGTCGGAAGCTCCTGGAATCCCTCATGAAGACTAACTTTACTGGGGTCTCTGGGGACATGATCTTGTTTGATGAGAATGGCGATTCGCCAGGAAGGTAATGTTGACATTTGTCAAACCATTTAATGCCAGACATGTTAACTGTATGTAGTAGATGCATGCAGACTTGACATCAGAGCTAAGATCTCATACTTTTATTTTCACATTTCCTGACTTTCTGTGCTTATTGTTCCAAAATAATTCTTTTTTTTTTTTTTTATGTGCATTTTTTATGATGTTTAAGGTTAAAGACATGAACTTTTAGGCATACAATCTTCCTGCATGGGGCCAGGTGGGATCCACCCAAGGGTACTGAGGGAGCTGGCAGAAGTTCTCACCAAGCCACTTTCCATCATTTATCAGCAGTCTTGGCTCACCGGGGAGGTCCCAGTTGACTGGAGGTTAGCAAATGTGACGCCCATCTACAAGAAAGGTCTGTAAGGAGGATCCGGGGAACTACAGGCCTGTCAGTCTGACCTCAGTGCCAGGGACGGTTATGGAGCAGATCATCTTGAGTGCCATCACACGGCATGTACAGGACAACCAGGTGATCAGGCCCAGTCAGCATGGGTTTATGAAAGGCAGGTCCTGCTTGACTAACTTCATCTCCTACTATGACAAGGTGACCTGCTTAGTGGATGAAGTAAAGGCTGTGGAGGTGGTCTACCTAGACTTCAGTAAAGTCTTTGACACCATTTGCCACAGCGTTCTCGTGGAGAAATNGGAGCACAAGTCTGATGAGGAGCAGCTGAGGGAACTGGGGTTGTTTAGCCTGGAGAAGAGGAGGCTGAGGGGAGACCTCATCGCGCTCTACAACTACCTGAAAGGAGGTTGTAGTGAGGTGGGGGTTGGTCTTTTCTCCCAAGTAGCAAGTGATAGGATGAAAGGAAATGGCCTCAAGTTGCGCCAGGGGTGGTTTAGATTGGATATTAGGAAAAAATTCTTCACTGAAAGGGTTGTCAAGCCTTGGAAGAGGCTGCCCAGGGAAGTGGTTGAGTCACCATCCCTGGAAGTATTTGAAAGATGTATAGATGTGGTCCTTAGGGACATGGTTTAGTGGTGGACTTGGCAGTGATAGGTTAATGGTTGGACTGGATCTTAAGGGTCTTTTCCAACCTAAATGATTCTATGATTCTATGACTCTTTTGCTGATAACTTACATACATGTACATACATACATCTATGAAATATAAGACAAGTTTGTTTTTTTTTCCTATGACATACATGCAGTATCCATAGAAATGCACATTAAAAAGAGTAATAAGGTTTTTTTCTGGGTTTCTGCCTACTGAACTCTCAGAAGGTGAACAGGAAGTGTGATAACATTCAAAGTGCATTTTTTTCCCTATATTTCAGTGGGTAGTTTCCTGCCTCATTCACTGTTTTTGCTCCACTTTGATTAAGGAAGCCTTTTCTGTCTACATTAATGGGAATTTTTTAAACATCTTTGTGATGTTTAAAAAGATGTAAACAGATGCAAACAGATGCACCATGTAAACAGATGACTACAGGGGAAATTGTTCATCCTGTACACTCATTTAAATTTTGTCTTCTCCCGCCAACGTGAACTGAAAGGACAGCATTAACTTCCGAGTAGAGATGGGTAGGTGTTGTGGTTTAACCCGGAAGGCAGCCAAGCACCAAAAGGTAAATCCATTGGTCAGAATATTTTGGCATTTCCAAAACTTTCTGTAATTTCAGAACTGAATTTTTGTTTTCATTTTATTTAAAAACCTGTAAAGTCAGCATTCTCCCCAAAAGAGAGCAGGACAGCCATCTACAAAGCAGTCTGTTTTTGTCTCTGGAGACCCAAATTTTCTAACTCTTCAAACTCCGACTCTAAGGAAGTGCATTGTGAGCTGGTAGGAGAACTCAGACACAAACTGGCAGAAACCCAGGAAAATTTCAGATGGAAATTTATTTTCAGCACTGTTTTGGTGAGCAAGGCTGTCTTCCGCTAAACATTTCTATTTTTACAAATAGATGAATTCTGAAGAAAAGTGCTCAGTCTGGATTTTTCTGACCAAACTCTTTCTAAAAGACTTGTCCCAGACTTCTATTAAAGGATTCCCATTTGGTTTTAATGGTGCTCAGATGAAGTGGTGTGCAACCTTCCTTATTCCTATCTATTTCACTCATTTCTTGCAGAAAGACTGAAGACTGCCACGAATAAATGATATGTGGCATGACAACACTAATGACAATATCTGAATGTTGCAAAGAGACCTTTAGCTTTGCCTTTTCCTCATGTTGGCATGCTTAACAATAATGACTTAATTTCGTTTGTTGCAAGAAACTTAGTTGAATGTCTTGGGTCTTTTAAAATTCAATTCTAAGAAAGATGATGAAGGAATTATACCATCTGCAGTCATTTGCTCAGTGACAGTAAGACATTAGTGTTTCATTGAAGAGCATGGGGACGCTATGTTGATTGTGCACCTCAGGGTAATGCAATTTTAAGAAAGTCCAGCCTCACTGGATTTGTGTGAGATACAGTAGTGTTCTGTCTACTCAAACTAATGGACTCTGTGTGGTGACAAAATGCTCCCAGAGTTTGTTTACTTTCGAAACATGGTTCTTTGTCCCCACTTCTCCTACAACAGTTACATCATTAGATCCTGCCTATGTGCTTAAATTAGCCAAGATTGAGTCAAAATTTACTTTTTCATTATTAAGAAGGCTTTGTAGGATGATCCATCTCTAACTCCCAGGTTTTGAGTAGTTTATAGTCTTTTGAGCACTGTCAAATACTATTTGCAACAGCTGGGAGATGGTACAGTCATACTGGAACAACTTATCTCCTCTGTTTGCTTGCGTTGATAGCTGCATCTTCATTTTGTAAAATGGAAATTTAAATCCTCACAGCTGTACTGTGGTGGTGGTGTTAAGCAGGAAATCAGAACATAAAAAGCCTTTCTGACCTAGATAGCTCTGGATTTTGATGTATAGCAAAAGGGCTTTGATATTATACAACAGATGATTAATCCCACAAGATGCTTTGAATCCTGGACCTATTCCAAAGTCCTTTATGTGTATGTTGAGCTTTAAGCAGATAGACAGTCTAGTGGAGGGCTTGTTTTAGGAGAGAAAGAAGACATGGAAAAAAATAAATTACTATGGAAGGACCAGCCATGATTTCTTGCTACCTGTAAATACTATTGAAACTCCAAGGAAGAGATAGAGCAGGCAACAAAAACAAGTTACTGATTTTTGGCTGTGCTACCAATAGAATATGGTTTCTCAGCAACTTCATGGCACTTCTGCTTTGAAATAAGTGTTTTGCACTGTGATTAGGGCACTGCTGGAAATGTGCTATTGCACCATCTGGTCTCTCCTATCCTAAAATGACAAACTGTCCCTGTGGTATCTCAGGGAAGCTCCAGGAAACCAGTGACTCATGAACCTCCACTATAGCAATGGACTTACTGAGTCTGGCTATTACTATCAGTCCACCAATGCTGTTCTCCACTTGGGAGGGCTTGCAAGAGACACAACATATTGAGCCAATAGTTTATTTAATTTGTCAAGTTTCTTTCCAGTATTCCCCTTGGGATGTATGCATGGAACTACTACTGGAGGAATAATTGTTTTAGCTCCTGTGGCCTGTTAAGCATTGGCAGTACTGACTGACAGCTTTAACAAAGCAATACTCAGAGGAGTGTTACAATGTCCTGACAATGTTGAATAAAGACTCTACAGTGGCTTCTGGGCTAACTTTTTGGTTAGTCTGTTTAATCCTTGAACAGACTGTTACTGTGCCTGTGAACCTCAGAAAAAAACCCCCTTGTTTTCTGAC
Organism: Pelecanoides urinatrix; assembly: GCA_013400755.1. Lineage (NCBI taxonomy): Eukaryota > Metazoa > Chordata > Aves > Procellariiformes > Procellariidae > Pelecanoides > Pelecanoides urinatrix. The sequence continues at coordinate 373,360 of VZTQ01013803.1, read as the reverse complement.
CATGTGTAAAAGCCTGTTTGTTCGGGTTTGTGTGTGTGTTATCTGGATTCAGTTCATTTGTGTCAGTCTGGCATTCGCCTCTCCAACTTTGATGACATCATTCTCAAAGCTATGGACATTTCCTTCTTTATACAGGATGGAAAGTGAAATATCCCAAAATCCAGGAGTATCATAAATGTTTTTTCCTACCTGCGTCATTGCTCATTTTTTCTTCTTTTGGAAAGACTCAAGACTCATATGATATGAGTAATATCATATTGCCCATCCAGTCAGGCTCCACTTTCATTTTCTTTCACAGGTTGCCTGCAGTGTTAATCCTGACCTGTGTGTGATTTTGGCATTGAATCCCTGGCATAGTTTCTCCACTGTGACAGTTATACTTCGTTTCCTGATGCAAAGCATTCTGAGATCTATGGATGGAGAATATCATAGAAGAGTTTTATGTCAGCCTCGGAAAAATATTGATGTTAGATATAGTATGGCTACTGCTTGTCAGTCTTAAAAGTGTTTCCTCAAAACTTGAGAGAGATACTTCAGTATCTTGATTTAATGTGCTGGTTCTTTTACTTATCTGTCCCTTGGACTTCACAAATTACACTCTGACAGTATCACTCTCAGTACAACCCTGTCCATATGCTTTGCCTTGGGGTCTAATTTTGTGCCTGCTGCCAGGAAAAAATTATCTCCTTGATTATGAACCAGGCAGTTTTTTTAAACCTATGATTGTGTTCATCTTCTCAGTCTATATAATTTGCTTATTTTCCATCCGTGAATTTCATGTTGTTTAGCTAGATTGCTGCAAAACCCACTGAAGAGAAGGTAAAGAAAAGCATGACATCACTTTAGGAGCTGCCCAACTTTCCAAGCATGCCTTACAAATAAGTGCTAAAAGAACTGGCCTGTAAGGCAGAAAGGTGGCCTGGTGCTCAGCATGTCAGTAGGAGGCTATGAGTCCTACGCTGCTCTGCAGACTTTCTGCAAGACTCTGTAAGAGCTAAAAAGAAAGTAGGAGGAAGAGGAACATGAACCTGAACACTCTGATCAGCTCTAGCTCTGCTCTTAACACTTCTGTTCCCAGATAATGCGGTGATCTGACCCAAAAGCAGCCTAGGACTGAGGCATGAATACTCTTTCTCTTCCGTACCGTATTGTACAATGTGTTCTGATCACTCAGGAATTATATAAAAATGAAGGGGGTTGTAAGGATGGGAGAGAACATCATTTGCTGCTGCAATGCTGTAGAAGAGAAAGGAAAAAAAAAAAGGCAAGTCTCAACTTCATTCTTCAAATGCCTGGACTACAAGGTGCCTCTTGGTAAGAAGATTTCCCTGAAACCTCCAGCAAGTCCCAGAGTCCTGGAGTCTGTCCCTGAAGAATGATGCCTGATTCCTTTCTGGGTGCCACACCAAATTGCATCTTGCAGTCTCACAGCACAGGAAGTTTCTTTTGATCTCACAGGCCTAAGTTGCTTCTACCTCACTTTAGGAGCTTTGCTGACTTCAGGCTTCCTTTCTCAGGAGGGGAATAAGCACCCGCAGACAGTGAGGGGCATTTAGCGTTGGGAATTGCCATTATAGATTTAGATTTCTCTGCATTTGCAATAGAGGGAGCCTAGGACAGATAAGGTTCCCTATGCAGTTGGCTTCAGTGCTGAAATGATAAATCCTGTCTGGCTCATTTCATTGTTTTACTTAAATAAATACAGTCATTCTCAGAAGCTCAGTCACTTAAGCCCAAAGTGTTCAGGGAACTTTCATGGTGATAGAAGAAAACATATTAAAATACAAAGGAAAAGAAAGATTATGATATCACAAAAATTACTGGGAGAGACTCAAGGGCAAGCACAATGCTTTAAATTTTGCCTTCTTTATTTCAACAAACTTGATTTTGACTGTATAGCGTTCCTTTAATTTGAAACATTTCATTATGTTCTCAACTCGGCTATGTCTCCCCTTTGTGTTTCCAAAGATATGAAATCATGAATTTTAAGAAAATGGGGAAGGACTACTTTGATTATATCAATGTTGGCAGCTGGGACAATGGTGAGCTGAAAATGGATGATGATGAAATATGGTCAGAGAAAAATAATATCATCAGATCTGTGTGCAGTGAACCCTGCGAAAAAGGCCAGATAAAGGTGAGTATTTTCTCCATTTACTTCAGTCATATAGACTGCACAGCCTTGAAATTTGAAAGCAAGTGTTTCTTGACTCTTACATGGAGACAGTATCCCACACCTTAATTAAAACGTACAGACTTATGTGTTTAGTTCTTAATTGTATCATAGTCGTGGCACTGTTTTCATAAGTTGCCATTTTCTTGTACTCAGATATCTGTGAACTGCTGACTTTTTTATACTTATATTCCAAATGCTTTAGAACAGATATTGTTTGGGGGTTTTTTGCTGCATATTTTTACAGCATCTGATTCAGTGGAGTGCAAATCCCTGACTGGGACTTGTCAGTACAATTACAGGTAAACTATAGATAATAATTGCTACTATTTCAGTGCTAGACATAGACGCCTAGACTGGAACATTATTACTCAGACCTTAAGTCTGTGGTATCATCAGAGAACATCGATAGCTACCACTACTTAGAACTTCAGGAAATGTAGGTTACGTTTTTTGTTTTGTTTTGTTTTGTTTTGTTTTTTTAATCATACCTGTTTTACTGCTTGTTTCCCAGGTTTTTGATTTCTCCTTCCTCTCTTTCCATGTTGCAGTAAGTAAGGAGGGTAGATGAATCTGTCATATATTAATTGTACTCTATTATCCTTCAGCATCCCATGACACTTACTTGCTGCAGAACAGTTAAAATACTGCAAGTCCTTGGCTTACCTTGCAGTCATTTATATAAAAGCCTGTGGACGAAGGGGATGGACATGGACAACAGAGTGGCTCAGACTGAAAAAAAGCAGCTGTGATTTCTGACATGTCTCACTGGAAACTGGATCACTTTTCTCCAGTGTTGACATGCATGCCTGCAAAACTGAGAGGCAGTTACAGTGAGGGGCTGATGGGAGCCTGACCATGCTCTGCAACACAAAGTGAATCTCTTCAGTCTGGGAGAAAACTGAGTTTTCCAGTTTTCTATCCTCATGTAGGTTTTGAAAACAGTTAAGGTGAATCTTGGTGTAGAAACACTTCTTTCTCTTCGCTGATGGTAAAAGGCACCCAGCCAGGACAGTTGGTTCAGATGAGAACATACCTTCTGCAGACACATAAAGGAAGGTGGGATCAATTACTCCCACAGTAACTAAACAGGGGTCTGACGTTAGCCTGCTCCAGCCACAAAGTCACATATGTGAGAGGATAGAGGTAGACAAACAGATAATAACTTCAGAACTGGGTGGCTCTGAGTTCCTTTATGATCTGTTGCCACAACACAGGTGATGGGAAGTATCTTGTCATCTTCATTAACACAGTCTCCTTCCACCTTCTGCCCATGCTTTCAAGGATTCTCCCAAAAGGATTCTTCATTATGAAGCCAATTCATCACACACACAGACACATGCTTGAAGTCCAGTGTCTGAAATGTTCTTTATGTCTTTCATTAGGTTATTGATTATACGTCTCAAAGTTTACTTCACAGTCCTTTGCCTTCATGGTCTTCACAGATGATGGGGAGAGCTTGCTCTGTGGTGGTTTTCCTGCAGAATTCTGTGGGACTGTTATTATACAGGAATTTTAAACATTCAGTGTAATGACATCCAACACTCACTAACATTTGGTACATCCAGCTTGATAAAATACAAACACAACCCAACTCTACACATTTGAAATAGTGTGGACATATGATTATTTAAATAAATACATGTTCAAACAATTACCCAGGTGACAAGGGGAAGGGAAAATAATTTTTCTTTTAAAGATAATTATTTTTGTTAAAAGGGACAGAAAAGATTGTTTTACAGTTAAGAGCTACAACAAACAATCATTCAAGAAATGTAAAATAAAAGGATGAAGAAATAGCTGACTAAGCAATTTAATACAAAAAAGCCTGACCTGATTCTGAGTAGTGGAGAACAATTATTTTGATTCCTACAGAAGGATACATAATCCTTCTCTGGATTAACCCCCAGTTAGTGCTGGTGAGAAATGATCAGTGCACCAATTTTCTGACAGATTTGTCAAATTCCATCCCTTCTATTTTATAGAAGATGTTGATTTGATGAAAGGTTTAACAGAAAAATGTAAATGAATGGTCTTGATAAAAAGTTTAGGTGTTTTGATAACAACATATGTTTCCTATTTCGCCATTTCATTTTCTTGAGTATTTTATACATTGTAAAATTACGGATTTTTATAATGCAACAAGTTTACCAAAATATGTGTCTAAAAATTAGTACAAGCTTTGTAAGAATTGATTTTCCTAGACAGAAGAAATTTTGTCATTTGTTCAACTTTTCATTCTAGTTCAAACTGAAAGAAATCCCAAGATGTGAATTCTTGTGGAGGACAGATATTCTGTTTTGCAAGTAGCTCTAGTCTCAACACATGCAGAGCAGATCAGTTGTACTCCCCCACGGCCCTTCTGCCAGTTTAGCTATTCAGGTGTGGCTTTTTTTTTTTCATACTCTACAATTTTAAAAACAAAACCAGAAATTGAAGTTTTCAAGTCCCCATATTGCTGATGAAAATGATGTAATATACACTTTTTTCACTGCAGAATTGCAAAGAGCAATCCAGGTCTCTTTATTACACTCCTTTACATTTCGTTTACTAAAACTGCAATAAAGACATTTGGTTTTGAAGCCCTTTCTAAATTCATCATTGCAAAAGATACATAAGTCAACCTGCTTCTTATGCTATAATTGGAAGTATTCATTTATAAATTGTTTGGAAAGAGCAGAGAAACTGGGAATACTTTATTTCGAAAGAAAGACATATGGTCAAGAAACACAGATGTTTTCAGTGCCCAGAGACGATAAATAAGGATCTTGAAAGATCTGTATCTCAATCATGAGCATGCAATAACATTTGGCAGTAAATTATAAAATAAGAAATCAGGTCAGATGTTAGAATGGATAAAGATAACATTCTCACTCTTAAACGTTAATTAGAAATGCAGAAATGAAATAATTCTGGAAAAGGCATGTTCAGTGTAATGTCTGGAAAAAATCAGTTTTAACAAATCAATCACAATTGGATGAAAAATAAGCACCCAAAAATCTTTGGGTAATGAACCCTTAGGGAAGTAACGCTGTTGACATGATTCCATTGACATGGACCACAATGAAGTGAATTATATGTCTTGAGTGTCATGCACTGGCTTCTGTAGGCACATTGCCATCTACAAAATTTTGAGTTTTCCTAATTCTAAGAGGGGAAAAAACTTCTTATTGTCATTCTGTACCTCCACTTATACTTCTGTGGGGTTGATGGTTTCTTTATTCTGGTACATACATGATGGGAGAACTGAGAACTTGTGTCATATTTCGTATAAAATTTTAAAACCCCTTCTCTCAAAACAAAGAAATTATTAATTAAAGAAATTATTTAATTAAAAAATTAAATTAGCAACTGGGCCAGCATGAATGTACCTTTATGCTGCTAAACCAAATGTCGATTTTCATCTCAGGTGATCCGTAAAGGAGAAGTGAGTTGCTGTTGGACCTGCACTCCTTGTAAAGAAAATGAATATGTATTTGATGAATACACATGTAAAGCCTGCCAGCTCGGCTCCTGGCCCAACGATGACCTCACAGGTAAATGAGTTGTGGCTGTGCTTATGTTGTCAATGAAAATGTTCATCTGCTGAGCTGAAGAAACAAATGCCAGATACAAGTGAGTATGAGGACTGTTTCGGTCAGATCAAACCCAGGGATAAAGCTGAAATTTGAACTGAGGCTGGTATTTGTCTTCTCACCTCAACCTGATCCAGGAATCATTGGTGTAATTCAACTGCTTTCTGAAGACCTGAGTTACTAGATCTAGAAATAAAAAAAAAATAGTCCTGGTTAGGAGGACAGGACAGCCCTATCCTCCTAACATCTAGCTGGTGGTGCAGATTTTGTCCCTCCCCAAAGAGGTAGAGAAATTAAGTCCTTGTCAGAGAAATTATTAAGGGAGGTCAAATTGCAGAGGTTTATTTTCCTCCCAAGCAGGTATAGAAGAGTCATGCAATACTTTCTTTTTTAATCTGAAAAAGTTATACACTAGTTGCTGTAGTTACTGCTGCTAAATGCATGAGTGCTCCAAACAGACTTAGGTTTGCATTAGTCCTTTGTTCACCAGAGAGTCTGCTGGAGTACAGGGTTCATGTTCTCCTTGACATGGTGTAGATCTCTATGCTCTTGCAGAATACCAATTTGGCTACTTTAGAGATAAATTACTTCAACATTTGTATCCCACAGCCTCTCTTCTTTATGACTAATAAACAGAATTCAAGTATTCAAATGCTCAGAGCACACACCACTTCAAAACGCTGTTCAGGGATCAGGTTCTTACTGTGCCAGGCTCTGTGTAGACAAGGGGGGGAAGAGACAGGTTTTTTCCAGAAGAGCTCACAGACTTGGTTTGTGTATAACTTCTATGGATGAGGGGAGACATTTTTGAGGTGAAAGAGAGGGAAGACAAAGGGAAAAAAAGTTTACTGGATGAATTATACAAGTGGAAGAGTGTCAGGCAAGGCTTGGCCTATAGACAAATTTTTATATATAAAGTTAATCCTTTCCTGGTAAGAAATGTTGCATTGCTGTAATAGATGAGCTAGGTTACCTAATTACTGCAAAAAATATCATTTAGCCATAAAACTGAGGGGGTATTTTTCAGAAAATGTCAAACATGAAACTTTCCCTGAGAAAAAAGCTTTTATCTGAGAAAACTGAAACAGCAATAAAATGGATTTGCAAGTGCTCCTCCAGCACCGCTCCCCCAGCCCTGCCTCCCCGGGCACTCAGCAATCAGCCAGCAAAGCCGCCTCATCTCAGGGAAAGCTTTCTTGTGCCAGGGGAATGGAGAAGAGGAAAGCAGTCCCCCGGAGCAGAGTACTGAGGGTGCGGTGTAAGCTCAGGTTCACATCCCAGCTGGGCCATCCAGAAGCCTCCAAAGTCCACGTTGCAGGACCAGGCCACCGCACCAGGCTGGTCAGTTTATGAAGCTCAACCAGTGCAAATGGCCAACTCTTCAACCACTGGGTGTCTTGTCTGAGATGTGGGAGATCCCAGCTCATGTCTCTGTTTCAGTGAGCCCCTGAGGGTTTACCAACCGTAGATCAGCTGGAAAAGGAGCTGCTACAAGTCAGTTATGAGGGAACTTGCTCCAAGTGCCTCATCGGACCAACAGATGACCCGCTTCTGAAACACCAGTGATAGGAACTGCCCATTGACCTGGTGAAGTTTGGGTAATTAGCCTGTAAGCATCATATGTAAGGCAAAGTGGAGCGAACAGCCACCAGGTTGGCCTTTGGGTTCTGTGCTTTGAGCCGTCTCCCCGGGGCATGCAGATCTCCATGCCTCAGGCAAGGCATCAGTCTGGGCGTGTGGGGGGATTTGCCCTCTGAAGGTCTTACTTTGCCCTCAGGATGAAAGAGCAGGATGGGGTGGCACCTCGAAAGCTTTTGTAGGATAAGTCAATGATTTTCCGCTCAGCTCTGATTGTTTTAAAGGAAAGTAGTTGTCTTTTAGTCAAGCCAAATGCTTTGTGTACTACATGAGCTGCTACACTTTGCAAACCATTCATCTGGCTTTCGACATGCATTTTATGCCTTCATAGGGACCAAAGTCAATATGCACACAAAACAACCCCTCGACATCAGTGCCAAGCAAAGTTCCTCAGGAGATCTAACCTTTGTTCCTCAGCCAGGCACAAATTCAGCAGGCACTGTTTGGAAACTGAACCCCTCCTTGGTCTCCATGAGCACAGATGATATCATATGCACCCTGGTAACAGGACACCGCACCATAGCTTTACGGCTGTGTAGTCCCCACCTAACTTATTATTCACATGATGGCTGGATCTTGTCTTATTTAGCTTTGTATCAAAACCAGATTTTAAAAAGTCTATTCCCAGCTTATCCATACAATATATTGAGCTGTATTTTTAATGATCATATTTATAGTTCCAACTTTTGCAACTTGTAAAAAACTGCCTCTCAGTCTTGTTTCCAGCATAAGATTTAGTAATAAATGTGAATTAAAAGTAAGGAGAGGGAGATGTATTTTGTATTCTGGCAAATAAATTTCCCTTCCGTTTTATAAAGCACACACCAATCTCCTTGAAATGTCCCTACATCTGATACTGCAACAGTCTATGTCTCTTTGTTGCTTGATAAAGCCACGTTGGTAATGTCAGCTCCACAAGGCCACACATATAAAAAGCTTATTGGAATAAGTCTTCCTTGCATGATCACCTTCAGACGAGAGTCTTGTAAATATATCAGCCACGTGCCTGAGAAGGCTTTCAACGTGGAGCTGCACCTTACTGTTTGCCAGAGATCTGAACTTGGATAAAAACATTTTTGGAATCCTTTCTTGGCTCACACAACAAAACTTTGCTCCATCTTTCTTATGCTCAATGACCAGCATCAGTTTTGTGCCACAAACTTCACTATGCAAAATGTGTAATGGCAGGGATGTTGCTCACAGAAAGGAAGAGAAATTAATGCTTTTTTCAATCACCTGTGGAATATCAGAATTCAGACACAGGAGGGGAGAAGACAGAAGGGATGCAATACGTGTAGGAAAATGAAGTTATTCTCAGAACAGAAAAAGACATTGGAGTTTTGAAGTACAGAAAGGTACAGGAAGTCCAAAGGTAGTGGGAAAGACAAGTGGGAAGAAGAGTTTCTCTTGATTAAATCAGTTACTGGAAAATATCTCCATCTAGAAGTGAAGCCAAAGTGAGAAAGGGAATGTTTAGCTGCCTGTATTTTATTTCCTCACAATTTTCAATTTCATTGCTTATGCATACAACATTCCCCAGGGACCAGGCTCCTCCTTGGACAAAAAACAGTCATTCTCTTCCTTTTCTCCAAATTTATCTGAACTATCCCAAGATGCACCCCAATCATTTTCCTCCTTCTGGTTTAGTATCAAGACATGCTGTCCAATCTACTATAGCTCCCCTTCTTCCCATGCATTTTATTAGTGACATCCGTACATTACAGCAGCACTCCACCCATTAGTATGGGGTGAGGGCTGAGCCACATACTCAATTAGAGTAGGAGAAACTCACGGGTTTAAGTAAGTCCTGAAGTATATGCCAACCACTCCACTACTCCTCAAAGCCCTTCTTTGCATTATATTCACAGTGGAAGGAAAAGAAATAGGTGTCAAGCATATTTAGATAAAAATGAAGGGATTTTCTTAACACTGCAGACCAAACCTAAATGAAATTAATTTTTCAGTAGCTTGATGAGAATGGCTTTTTGGTTCTCCAAATACCCAAGTGACTTTAAGGACATGGCCTTCTCCATTCAAAAAGGGTACCTTAGAAAGGCCAGATAAGTTTTGTCCAGCATCTCAGAGCTTTTTCAGTGGATGCGGGAACATTGTTGGTCCAGTTATCACTAGTGTTTGTTAAAGGACATTTTTGAGGTGAGAAGGAGGCAATTATTCTCTCTTTCTGTGATTCAGGGACAGCATACAGCAATAACAGAAACAAAGTTTTGTCTAGTGACCTCGGGGGCTGCAAGGAAAGTAGATGATATTAATTTTAGTGACACTTGGATTATCTTCAGGCTGTGTTGACATTTTTCTCATTCTTTGTGTACTCCAAATACGCTGGCTATTTGATTTTCTTAATTGGATTCCCATGAAAATAAGAGCTGAAATATTTTACAGCTCTTTAAATGTTTTTTTGCCGTTCAAGGATAAGGCTATATATCAGAAATATATATTTTTACTACAGTTACAAAAAGCATACAAAAATGCTTTCACCAAATATGGTACAGTAAACCCAGGATAGCAGTGTCATGATCTTATCTGCCTGTCTGAAAGTGCCAGGTAAGAGCTGGATTATCCAAACAACCCTTGAATGGAAAGGACTGAAAAACGGGCACCCCACCTCTAAGTGACACAACAGCCATTTCAAAGAGCTCTGACAACACTGATGCTGTATCCCATTTGGCTTGTATGGATCCGGAGTCCTCACTGAGAAGCGAGGACAACTGCCTCCCTCGTCCTGAGGGCATTGCTCCTACTGTCAGCCAGAGCCGCGGAGAGCAGCCGGTGCTGGCAGCCGCTGCTGACTTGGCTCCGGGCACCGTTTGGGACCCACTGCCACAGCGCACGCAAACCACCCCCGGGGCTCGACGCTCGACGTCGGATCTCGGCGGATCCCCACAAGGGCTTGGTCAGCTCTGCCTGCAGTGTGCCGATTCCAGCTGTGGCAGTAGCCACAGGATCTGAGGCTCAGGTGTCTCATAAGACTGGATCCTGCCCTCCCAGCAAAAAAATCATTCATGTTTTGCCCAAAATATTTTCAAACAGCAACTGCTTGTTGTCATCAAACTGCTTTCTTGTATTGTTAAAGTTACAGCCATTGGTAATTTCAGCAATTGTCTGTGAGTTGTGAGCACGAGGCAGAACACAATTCAGCCTGTGCTGACATTGATTTTGCTGCTGAAATGTTACTAGGATCTTGCTTTTGACCGTAATTGGTAAGGTTATAATTCAGACTGAGGGTAGAGGAAGGACACATTTTTTATTTGGTTGTCTTTAGTGTTATAAATGCACATCAGCAGAGATAAGGTCCAATTTTCACCCTGATTTTCTGTGTCCTGTATTTCTTCTTCCTTTTTATTTCTTATTCCAAATGAAATGTAACCATTTCCATAAGCCACTCTCACACCAGCTGCTTGGAGAAAGCAGATGAGGATGAGTGAAGGGTTCAGGTGGCAATATTATGACCAGGATCTCTGGGTGTCATTTTCTCCCCTCCCTTGTTGCTGGGTTTGTGGACTTTCCTTCCCTCAATTGCTTTTTCCAGGTAAGGTGTGGACTTTAGCTTCTAGTCTATTTACAACCCAAGGCTCCAGTGTGAGCCACACAGTGCTTCAGGCTCAAGTGAGCTGGTTCAACAATGCTGAGCTCAACAACCAGCTCTTGGAGGCTCCTGGGCTAGATGAAGGGGGACTTGCCAACAAAGCCAGAAGGATCCATTTGTAATGGTGCTTTACATTATGGAAAGTTTGCTGAACACGACATATTCTGAACAAAACATTTACAACACAGAGAGCCAACATTTTTTAGTGAAACTTAAATCAAAACATTAGAGCTGACATAAGGATGGACCTGATTGCTGCAATTCATCCGTTGTTCCAGTCATTCGGCACATATGTATAATTAAGGAATCATTCCCCATGTCGTCACAGAGTAACTTTGATGTATTATTCTAAGATTCATGGCCTTGCCTTTTACTGCAATGCATAGCTAAACCAGTATATTTGAGTTACTAGGGACCTAGGCTCCCGAGCTACAGATGCCCCAGCTTTCATGGTTTAAGATGTGGCCAATCCCAACTCCTGCCTTGCAGAGGTGGCAGAATAAACACATGCACAGTCCTCAGCTGCATCCATTGATTGTGCAAACTCGCCTTTGCTGATGATTTCATTAAATGTGCCAGCCTGGGAACCACAGCAGCTGAGAAGCCACCACATGGTCACCTCCACATGCCCTGCTATTGTAGCCACTACAAAAGGTCCCACCAGAACAGGGCAAAGACCTAGTGACCATAATAATTTACCATAGCACCAGAACTTAGTACTGAAATGTTAAAGATGTCCCCTCTCACTTCAGTTGGTCCACATTCCATGTAGAGGTCAGGGGACTGATTTCTCACCCAGGACTTTGGAGAGTGTAATCCTCACTTTTGCCTTGTTGGTTTGGGTAACGAGTTGGGGGTTTATTAAAAAAAAAAAAATATTCTAAAAGCTACCTTGCCAGCTTCATCTAGATTTTTATTCTGACTCCTACATTTTTGCATCTCAGCTCTCCGTATGTGAAAACCCAAATAACTAATCAAGATATCCCTTCTCCCATTTTGGGGATTATTATTTAGGGAAACATTCAAAACCATTAATATAAAATATCTAACAGCATAACACCAATACACTTCGAATAATGTGTGCCAAATCCTATGTGGAGACTCTCACTCGCAACTAAGATGTGGCTAGGTTGTTGTTTAGATTTCAGCCTTGGTGTTTGGACTTCTGCTGTCCTTGGAAGGGTCTGTGAAAAGTTACCAAGAAAACCAAGTCTTTTGTGAATGGGTTGAACTCACTGCCCAGGATGCCAAACCCCACTGAAAAATATTCAGGACTTACTAAACCAGCAATAATTTTCTGCCAATTTTAGTCTCCATGTGCAGATTCAGTGAGCTTTAGCTCATGATGTTGACTTAAGAGACTTCACTGAATTCCCTTCACTTTCCAGAGTGCATCCTATTCACAAGTCTTAGTCTGTCGTGTTTACCTTTGGAACTAGTTTAATTATATAATTTATATTGCCTACCATGAAAGGGATTTTCAGTGCTAAGCTAATACAGTTTTATGGATGCTGAAGGCATGGCAAGGTTTCTTAGGTGTCAAGGTTATAATAACAAATACAACAGTGTCAAGATCAAATCCCTAGAAAATATGGACTATAATACAGTGCTTCGTATCTGTGAACTCTTCTCCCAGATGAACTAATTTTAATGCAATATGAAAAACCAGAAATAAGTGACAAGTTTACCGCTACAGGAAGAGTGCGGGGTGCTAATAGGGCCTATGGCAGTGGTCAAGCCTTCAAGAGCTTCTCCTCTCCTTGTTTATGGCACAATTTAGCCCATCCCTGAAGTAGCCAGATGTTTTTCCAAAATATCAAACCCCTTTTTTTCCCCCAGAAGATCCTTATACATCCTTACCTGTAATTTGTTGGTGGTTTTTGATGCTCCTTTCAGAAAACCTTTCCCTAGCATGTCAGATAGGACTCTGATTTTTTATATCTGCTTGTCTTGCTATTCACATGCGTATCTAGTACCTTGCTCCCACTGACTATGTTTCTGGCCAGAAGAACAGAGAGGCAGTTTTATGTCAATTTTACTGGGGCTCCGGTCCCAGAAGCAGTGCACTCCTGAGCACAGAGTAGAACAACTCTACACCTGCTCCAAATTGGACTGGCTCCTAACAACCTTTCCACAAGCCAAAGATTGCCTCAGCACACTGCAGGGACCACAAGACAAAGCTGCTGGCTCTGTTCCACCCGGAGTTTCTGAGCCAGCTAGGAGAGGAGACTTTCCAGGTGCTTGGAGATGCTGATGAAATGTAAGAGGTGGGCTGTGGGGCAGGATCTTGTCCAAACGACCATTGAGCATACACGTATTTAGGGGATAAGAATGAGTTCTTCTTGTGTTACCATTTTTCAGCTTTTGCCTTGGTATAATCCTGGCCATCAACCCAAGCTGAACACTCACAGTGCTGTTTTCCCATATTTCTTTTGCTTGATCTAGTTGTCCCCTTCTGCAAAGTGCCATTGTCAGAAACCATTAGCTGCACAGCTATTATATGGAAACCTCACCAATCATTGCTTTATGAAGACTATCCAGTCCTTAAATCTTAATTGAAGAATAAATCATTACACAGCTTAGCATTCTCCTTGTAAAGTATACCAGTGATGAGGGAAAAAAGGGGACAAGTTTTCAACTCTTATCTCAGGTGTTTTATTAAGAGAATGTAAAAAGAATAATAAAGCAAGGAAGGCATGAAATAGTCTGAAACTAATGAGAAATGCTTGGTTATGATTCACCTCTGCTGCAACATTAGAAACAGAGCAAAATTCAGCCCCTATATCATTGTCTGCACGTAAAGGCCAGCTGTCAGATAAAGACCTTTTCTCTTCAAATTTCCTGTTGAAGAATATATAGTAGTATTAGAAGCCGGTAACAATTTGTTTCCCCAAAACATTAATTAAATTTTGGTAAAATCAGAAATAGATTTAGAGGTCACTTATAAAACTTCTTGGGGAAGAACCCACATGGGGTTATCTGCACACACCAGAGTATGCTTTCTGGTTTTCCCCTGTCTTCCACCACTCTCACTGGTATAAAATGTTGATTTTAATGATGTGATACCTGTGCTACTTTAATCTTGATGAAGTCAGAATGAAATACAGTGTCTCCCTCACAATGAATAAGTAAACCCTTTAAAACCAACAAGAGTCAAATAGGTATAATCAACTAATGCTATGAGTGTTCCATAAAAATCTAAATGTCTTTGTTACATTAAGATGCAGTAATAATTTTATTATTGCAACAGAAAGCTTTGTACACCAAAGCAGTTAAAATATGGATGGCAAATTAATCTGCATTTAGTAACCAAGAGCACAATTCTGTTACGCTGGAGTGACTGCAAATTTGTATCCTTTAACTGCACCAATGTCAAAGACTTGTTCACCCTAATCCTTCTGATTTTTCTGCAAGAATACAGAACTACCTGCCTTGTACCTTTGCCACACAATCTATTGAGTATACCACCTTATTGTAGGTATTATATTTTTTATAATATTAATTGTGTAGAGATATAGAATACAGAAATACTGGGAGAAGAGAAGAGCTAAGCCTAGTATCTGCCTGTACCATTTCATGAAAGGATTTTTACTTCTAAGAATGTCAGTGGCAGATTTGGAAAAACTTTAAGCTCTACTTAAAATAAAGGAAAAGGCAAAGAGTAGATCTTGCATGTAGAAATGTCCAAATTATAGTCCTGATGTCTACATTTACTCCTGTTCATCAAGTCATTGAGGTCTTAGGTTCCCTAATTAATTGGGATTGCTTGGCATCCAGATGCCCTTCAGACAGTGCTAATTACCCTCATTGCTGAAAATACAGATCCGAGCACTCGGCGCTCCACCCCCACGGGGTGCAGTGCTTTGCCACCACCCACCCCGAGTCAGGCTGACACTCTTCTGTCTGACCTCACCAGAAGACAGTAACCTGATTACAACAATCCTAAATTTTGAGACCATTTAGATTTTGCAATCAAGGTTAGTTAAGCTTAATGCAAACATAGGGGAAATAAAAGCTTTTAGTTGCATTTCCTTCACTCCATCATCTCCTTCCTGCCTCCTTCCAGTCCTGCCCTGGCTGGCAGTGCCAGCGTGTCTGCTGTTGTTGGGAAGTTGCATTCCAGAACATCAAGGTCCTCTGCCCTTATTCCTATCCAGGCTTTACAGTGCAAAAAGAAAGGAGGGATGGAGGAGGGATGCCAGCAACAAGTTTTTTGCCAGCTTTTACTCCTGTCCATTAAACTGCACACTGAGGAATGAAAAGCTTCTTTGACTTCCTAAGACATGCATATGTAGAATGACTTATTAAAACCTATACATAGACTGAAAAATAAGTGTCCTCAGGTAATTCAGCTTTGACACTAATTTATTGAATTCAGTTTGATTTCACAAATTAGATGAGGTTTTAATTCCTCAGAAGTCTCAAAAGGATGAATGACAAAGAAGTGAGCAGGGTGTGCCATCCCAAATTACCTATTATCTGCAGCTCTGATCCTAGAAAATTTTTGTTAGAAAAAAGGTAACATATCGGAGAAAGAAGCACTCTCTTTTTCTTGACAGCTAAAATCTGTAAGATTCTTGTCCATAATCATTAAACAAGTACCAATATCCTTCATAGAGTACAAAATAATTAGGATTGACATCTTGTCCTTTAAGTGCATATAGTATGTAGACAGCTCTGAAGCATTTTGCACTGAGGTAATGCAACTGGATTCTGAAATTTGTTCATAAATTACTATATTTAAAATAAATTAAAAGGAAAATTCCGCTCTAAAGAAAGGTGACTTATCTTAATCAGCTTGGCCACTTTTTTGGTCATCATGTTATACTCCAGATAAAGTGTATTACTGAAATAAGCTGTCACTGAAAAGTATTTATTGTGCCATTATGTTAACATAATCTTAACCTATACGCATTATAATAGCACCTTCCTGAAGAGGAAGAGAAATATCAGGAAAATCTGTAACTATATCATTAAAGAATCTCACTCCTACATGTTTCAGTCTCTTCTTCTTTTCTTTTTCTGTAGGTTGTGACCTCATCCCAGTCCAGTATCTCAGATGGGGTGATCCTGAACCAATTGCAGCAGTTGTTTTTGCATGTCTGGGTCTGCTGGCCACCTTGTTTGTTACAGCTATATTCATAATGTACCGTGATACTCCAGTGGTCAAATCATCCAGCCGAGAACTTTGCTACATCATTCTAGCTGGTATCTGCTTGGGTTACTTGTGCACTTTCTGTCTCATCGCAAAACCTCAACAGATTTACTGTTATCTTCAACGAATTGGCATCGGCCTTTCCCCAGCTATGAGTTATTCTGCTCTAGTAACTAAAACCAACCGCATTGCAAGAATCCTGGCTGGCAGCAAGAAGAAAATTTGTACAAAGAAACCTAGGTTCATGAGTGCCTGCGCCCAACTGGTTATTGCATTTATCTTGATATGTATACAATTAGGCATAATTGTTGCCCTCTTTATAATGGAGCCACCAGATATAATGCATGATTACCCAAGCATCCGAGAGGTCTACCTGATTTGTAACACCACCAACTTGGGTGTTGTAACTCCCCTTGGATATAATGGATTATTAATTTTGAGTTGCACCTTTTATGCATTTAAGACAAGAAACGTCCCAGCTAATTTCAATGAAGCAAAGTATATTGCCTTTACAATGTATACCACCTGCATCATTTGGCTGGCTTTTGTGCCAATATATTTTGGAAGCAACTACAAGATAATCACCATGTGTTTCTCAGTGAGTCTGAGTGCCACGGTGGCCCTTGGCTGTATGTTTGTGCCCAAGGTCTATATCATCCTTGCTAAGCCTGAAAGGAACGTACGCAGTGCATTCACCACATCGACCGTGGTCCGCATGCACGTAGGGGATGGAAAGTCATCTTCAGCTGCAAGCCGCTCAAGCAGCCTGGTGAACCTGTGGAAAAGAAGGGGATCATCTGGTGAAACCCTTAGGTAAAGTTTGCTAATGTGGGAGTGTGGGGAAGCAATTACGATCTTCTGAGAGTTAATAATAGTGGAATGACAAAGGGAAATATATTAATTCCCTTTGCCTCTGCACTGGGAGAGGAGTGAGTCCTCTCTTCCACATCTGTAACAGTTCCAGGTTTGATTTAGTCAAAACACTGTGCAAAAACAGGGGACAGAATAATGGGCAAACAATTACAAGGCTGGAAGTATTGGTTGTGTCAATTGTACACTTAATGTAGGGAGGGAAACAAGATCTTAGGAGAAAAAAACAACTGAACGAGAAATATAACTCATTGCCTTGTCCTGAACGCAACCATTTACAATCTCTTTCCCTTGAACGAATTGCGTAGTGTCTGTATTTTACCTCTAGTCACAGCAGTAAGACAACAGGGTTGCTGCTAGTGCTGCAAAATCAAGGTGGAGCAATAAATGCAAGTGGCATCGTGAGCAGCCACTCTCAGACATCTGAGGATTTGTTTCATATGACTCTTCTGCTATACTTTTCTCTCCTATTCCCTTGATTTTCCTTTCTTGTATTATCTCTTCCTCTTTTTGTTCCTTTTGTCCTCACCTGTCTTCTCTACCTTTCTTGATACCTTTTTCTGTATTCATCCTTCTAACTCCACCAAATTCAGGTGCTCACAGGCCCCGCTCTTGCTTCCCTTCCTGCCATTGAACAGATACTCCCTTGTGAGATATTTCTTTATTTCTTCCCAAGGAATTATTTGAATTCAGTGATCATGATGACAACTTGTATGTTCAATATGTAAAAATTAAAGTAAGTGAACACTGAAGAGAAAGGAGAGCTCTGGAGTGGAAATATTGTCCTGCTTCATAGACAGAGCATGTAGAAGTGCACCCAGCCCAGTGGTTCATTTTCATCTTTTGATCCCTTTCACTTTTGATACGGGTGCTATGGGAATGATTTGGGTTATTTAATTGCTGGCATAAGCAAAGAATTCTGTCTACATGAAAGCGCAGAGAAACAGTTTTGTCATTCCTCTGCTATATATGTCTAGCCTGGAAGTGACAAGTAGCTAGATTTTCCTCCTTGCTGAAACACACGTGGATTTTAGGATTGATAATACGAATATTTCCAGACATGCCATTGTTCACAACTGGAGTTGGCATGGAACAAGTGCGTGTACTTCCATTTTTGTGTGAACCACAATTTAGACACAAGGGAGGATTTTATTAGTAATACCTGCACAAAAGATTATGCCAAAGTGATGATTTGTTTCTGTCAGATTATTATTAATGCTTCTCTTTCAGTGACTTTGAATTGGTACAGAAATGGCCAATCTATTACAAGATATTTTATACCTATGATCTGTTAATGATGGTATCTTCCAGTTCATTTCCAGGTGTAGAGTAGGATGCTATTTTAAAATTATAAATCCTTTATCAGTTTAAGTGATGGTTAACTGAAATATCCTTTTCTACAACATCTGTCTGTATGCCTAAATGACCTGAGGTGTTCAGGTTAGAAGCCCTATAACCACTTCTGGGCCAGCTAAGGCATTCTTCATAAGATGTCCTCAATAGGAGGGCATTCTTCCTCTTTGAAATCATTATTATTTTCCCTCACTTTTGCTGCAGAGCTCATTTGCCATCTCACAACTTTTTTACTCAACAAGATGAAGTTATAAATGATGGGAAGATCTTGAGCTTGGGAAGGATTTGTTTGTCATCTGTTAAGGCCCAGTTTTGAAAGATGTTGCTCTAAAATCTTTGTTTTGTTCTGAAAAGTAAGGAGTGTACCCTGCTATTAAATATCCTAAAAGAAAAGGTGTATTTTCTTCTTTTTGAGGACTCTCTATTTCTTTATATACCTCAATGTCTAGATAACACCTGCAGTAGAGAGTTATTAGCAGAATGTAATAGATCATCATCGACAATGACTTCTTTTTCAGTAGCACTGTCTTGGAAATGTCTTCAATCCTGAAGAGCATTGAGAGCACTTGATATGTGTGTGTAGGAATGAAAAACGCAGCACAAAGGTGATATATTGACAAATTTACCTAGCTTTAAAGACCTAGAACATTGCATTTGAAACCCGGAGAAAAACTTTCATGTCATCAGCAGTGTTCATCAACACTTAAACCTGCAACAAAGAAGACACTCCTAAATGCATGTGTCTGAATCCTCAGCTGGTTAAACTGTGATGGTGCCAGCGAGTTTAGCAGTGCTCAGTGAGCATGTGCCTGAAGGGTCTGAGAATCCAAGAGCAAACTGATTCCGTCAATCATGGGAAATTCTCTCTAATCAATGCCTATTTGGTTGCATAAAAGAAAACAAAACAGTCCTGAACTGTGCTAAGCAAATTTAAAATGCTGCTCAGGACTTCACCTATGTCTGATATCACCTCCAAGAAAGAACAAAAAACCACTTTCAGCTTCAATTCTGCTTACTGTAGAGCACAAGCGAACAGAATCCAACCATTTTACTTAATAGTCAAACATTTATTTTAAAAAATCTTGTTGCACAAAGTAATATGTTTCAAGGTATTATTCAATACAATGCTCAAAAGCTTGTTGTATAGTTACTCAAGTAAACACTGAAGTACTCAGAGTCAAAGGAAATATGCACTAGAGCTACATGGCATTATATAAATAGCTCAGAGGGGTTTTATTTAAAAGAGAGTGAATCACTGTTGAATTTTAAAGAAACATGCTATTTAAGTCACCAGTGCATAGAGGGGCCCCTATTATTAGCATTTTGCTTCTTGACACTAATTTGTAGCACAGTGTAGTATTGCATCAAATCATTGTCAAACAGATAATGCCAATGCTCCATTCAGAGCTTTCACATCAGCTGCAAAATGACAGATAACAAGACTGCTTTTGCCTAAATAAAGCAATGCATCTGTTAGTCCTAAATGACTTTTTGCATGGGGTGTTCTTCAATTAAGAAAACTCAGGCAAGCTGTGGATATGTGTTGGAATGAATGTTCACCTACTGAAATAATGTAGAAGGAGAAAGTAAAACTATTCATTACCTAGTGAAATGAAAACCATTTCATGTAAGCTATTGTGATTCAGCAGTACACACCAAAATATATTCTATCTTCATTAAAAGTAGGACTAACAAATCAGACATTATCAGAAGCAACTCCCCGAAGAAGAATGCTGAACACTACATAGCTGGACTCAAAGCCACACAACCTGTGTAGAGAGGCATCTGGACCTTCTGCTTCCAGTTATCTTACCAGTTAATATCATAGGGACTAAGAAGGCCATAAAAAAGTTGAGCAAATCCTACCTTAATGTCCCAGTAACTGTTATCACATATACTACACAGCCCTTTTGCAACAGTCCAAAATACAGGGCTAGTTTATCCTCTCCCCATTCTCAAATAACTGTATCCCAGGTAAGATAAGGACTGTATACTTCTTCTACAAGAGCTGCTACTGTGATATTTCTAGCTAGGACTGCACACCAAAAGGTCTCAGTCATGCTACCTTAGACTGGGGGATAAAGCAGATGTTCCAAAGTTTCTCTTACCTTTCTAATATCTTAGCCCTGAATTTCACACAGTAATTTAACCACTGTAGGTGTTTATCTCTTCTGGAACATGTCTTTAAATGGTCCAAACCACACATGCTCCATTTTCCAAGCTTACGTATACTGACCCTTTAAACACATACATCTCCCTCCACCTACCTGTAGAAAAGCAAGTTTGCTTTCCTCTAAAGCAGGTAATAAATTGTTTTGAGTGACCAGCAAAGTGTTAAAAACAGCCCTTAACATTGTATCTCCCACACATATGTACTAAGCAAGTCTTAAAAATCCTACCAATATTTTTTTCTCTGCCCTTTAAATTGCTCCCAAATCTTCACAGTGCAGCCAATGCTCCTCCTCTCCAATTCTCCCACTGTTGGTTGTAGATGCCACAGTGGTTCCTACCCTCATCTGCTTCTTTTGGACATCCCTAACCCACCTTCAAGGTTCCTCAGTTGCTTCAGCTGCAAATTCTGCACTGTTCCAGCCTGTAACATGTTATGGGAAAATCAAGAGGAACCTGACATCCTCCTATAGATCAAGCTGTTACCTGGACACAAACAGCAGAGCTGTTCAGGCAGTGAGATGGGAACTTCTGAAAGAAGCATTAGGTCAGAAAACACCACTGCAATCCCAAAGTAAGGCTCTCTGCTTGGAGATTAGAGGCTTAGTTCATATGCATGCTCCTTTATTTATTTTTTCAGTGATAGTGAGAGGCTGAAGAAAAGAATTAGGCAACTAAAGTGTTTTTTAACTGCCAGTTGGCCATTCTCCCTGTGATGATGTAGGACTCATTTAGGTTTCTTCTAGCACATTCTCAAAAGACTGAAGCTGGTAGGTGCTGAGTACAAGCCAAAAGTACTCTCCTGAAACAATACAAGACAGATTATCATCTTCTAAATGAGTTAGGATCACTTAAAGTAACTATTCATTTAAGCAAAAGGACTGAGCAGTACTTTCCATCTGTTGCCCAGGGGGGTAGATATGATCACTTAACAGGAAAGAATCATCACCAGCAAAGTCAGATAATGTTAGCCATGTTCAAGATACATTGGATGTTTGTGGTATTGTGCATAATTTCTCCATACAGATGTGAACAGCACAATATTCGACAACAGAAAAAAGATGCACATTGATTTCTGCAGCTTATCATAGACATTTATCCATAGCAACTCACAAATCTCATTGAGATTAAAGCTTAATAGCTCAGTGTGGCAGTGATGCTTTATTCCACCTGGATTTACTACACAATGCAGTATTTCCTAAATAATTAAATATAAGCTGTGGCTGCCAAAGCAAATGAACTACTCATTTGTTTTTTAATGTATTATCTTGTCGTCTTAAGAAGTTTGTCTACCACTGTGTCATTGCAGAACTGGGCATTGCTCTGTATACCTCTGCAGAAGTGATAGGACTGACAGCTTTCATTCAGGAGTGGGGATTCTAGTGAGCCAACACTCACCCTCCGGTGAACCACAGAATTTTCATTGTATAGATCACTGTTAACCATGTTTTTCCTTACCCAACTTAGACAAAGATGCTCACACATCCACCTAGGTGTCATTTGGGGGCATTTTTTCTCCCTCTCAAGCACTACACTGGTACAGTCATATCAGCTTGAGGGACCGAGTGCCTGCCTTGCACAGGCATCAGAGAAAGGGTTCGGGTATCCAGGCTCACGTGCTCTTAAACGCCATTCCCTGTCTCCTATAAGGAAAACATGTTAAGCAAGATAGATTTTTCCAGTGGATTCAGCCCTGGACCAGCAGTGGCTATAATTAGTGTTTACATCAGACAGTCCCAAACTGTGCCATAATTAAATATTTTGGAAACAGGTGTCTACCATCACACTGTGTGTTCTGTTTTATGCAAGGAACAGCTCATTTTCCCCCTTATCTGTTCTCTCTCTTTTTCCCTCTTATGACTGACTATATCTGTTTCATTACAATTCAAACAGGAGCTATTTTGATCCACAAGATAAGAAAAATATGCTTGGATCAGTCTTGAAGCTGCCACTTATAGTTTAAATATATTGCAGTCTAAATATTATATCATACATCAGCACATCATATCTCAGCATCAAAATCTTGAGATTATTTTTTTCAGAAGCCTGAATTGAAATTTCTCCAAAAACCCAACCTTTTTTTTCTCAGGGAATTTTTCAAACATCCCTTCTAATTCTGAATCTCATTGAAATCCATTTAAAGCACTGAAAAAACAATTGAACCGAAAATTTCAGGCTTGAACTAACTTGAGAGGTCTTAACTGTTACAACAACTTCTGCAAGGTCTGACTACTGCTATGTTGCGTTATCAGGAAAGCCCTGGGAAGACATTGAGTTTCCAGACAAATGGGGATCCCCGTCAGAATAAACCTCTGCCACTGTCACACACACCATGCCAAGGGGCTTCAAGACACAGTCCATGCGATTGCCATTGCCCAGATACCAAATTTTGACCCGTTGAAAGCCACAATCATGAATAAGTGGATAGATTTGAAGCCATGGCCATCAAGCTGTGATCAAATGTTTTTAGAATATGTGTGTGCATTACCAGCATGAGGATTTCAGATGTAAATGTGAGAGATTCAAATTCCCTATGCCTCAGGAAGATAAGTTGCCCGAGAGATGAAACAGGGCTGTTATTTGACATGGAGCTTTCAGTCCTGTAAAGAAGACGGAATACAAAAAAAACTGGGGCAGTTTTGTGGAAAGCTGAAGCTGGCATTCCTCACGTGTAAGCCCATTGAGAAAGATACTGATCATGAGTTTCTGCCACAGCATATTCTATTGGGACACATTTCTTATAGTACAAGTGCCAATTTTATCTTCATTTATATGCAGCTTGAACAATTTCTTTGACACATTTTGAATGATGATAAAAGAACATTACACTTCTCTTCCAAACTAATTTGTAAAAAATTTTTACTTACCAGACTTTCTCAGGGCATGGGTTATAGGTTCATACTCACAATTTTCATAACCAAAGGGCTGAGATGCTCTTGGTGATCTGATTGGTCATACGGTACACTAAGGCTAACGCTCCATCAGCTCTGTGGCCTGGCAAAACAAGGGAAAACACAACTTTCCCAATCTGTAGAATAACAGTCACAGGCTTCATAAAAATCATTGGTTCTGCAGTTTCAGCAGGTAGTTGCATTGATTTACTCATAGAAACATGAAACAGAATATAGAAAAGGTTGTAACCTCATGATACTGAGCTCAAGACTGGTATATCACCTCTTGTACAGAGTTATATCAGCAGCCAGGTATGTGGCAGCATGGATTGCTTTCCTACTGGAGCCTGATGGAGCCATTCTGTCTTGTATAAAATAAACACTGATTGGAAAAGGCAGAGTTATTTTCTAGCTTGGTGAAAAGAACAATGATTTTTAATGTCAGACAATGTCAGAGGAGAGATACTAGCCTGGGTCTCTTGTACCCCACAAGTGCCCCATCTACCAGGCTTTTATTATTAACTTTACACTAAAAGACCTTCACAACTCTGGTTTTATTTAGCTGCAGAAAAAAAGGGACATTATTTGAAATCCTGAAGTTTTATAGAATAGACAAATAATTTATTGGTGACTTTTAGTTATTTAAATCAACTCTTGCGTGTATGAAGAACTAATCAGGAGATATGGAAGAATGTGAATCAGGAGAACTAATGCTTGAGAAGTTACATTATAGAGATGACCTGCACCATCCTTGATCTGTAGCAGTGACCAGCTTTCAGCCATTGCTTATCTCAGTGCAATAAATCCCAGTGGAAGCTTAAAAGTGAAAATGCTGCACAAAATAGGACCAGAGATGACTGTAAGGCAAAAGATGTCACTGAGAAATCATCATGTACCAAAAAAAAGCTAATTTCTACAGATGCTTTTTAAGGGGACCATCGACTACAAATTGCACAGAAGTGCTTAGCTGGCTTTGTACTATGAGACAATGGCAAAAAAGTGAAGGGTAAGCTTCTTATGTGCATAATGTCATTAGAGCAGGTAACAATTTACATGAGATGAAGGTTTGGCTCAATGGGTTTTTTTCTTATTTAAAAAACCAAAATCTAGCCATAGTGATACAGAATGATATTATTTGTTTGCTTCAAAGCCTTGCTAGAAAAGAATTTTGATGCATGCAGGAAAAAAATATTTGACTCTTCAGAGGAAGTCATTATCCTTTTGACTGATTAATGAATCAGTTCCCAAATGGATCATTCAGAGCTATTTTAATCTAATATGCCACAAAAATTTAGATTGAGAGATTACTGAATGGTTTGAGTCCTTCATTTTTCCCCTAAATAATTTAGTCTTGGTGTCTTTTTAGACAAGCTTGATATTGTGATTAATTAAACTTCAAATATTGTGAAATGACTGAAGAATATTTTATGAAACACGGTGAAAGGCATTAGGTCTGAAAGATTTTGATAAATTGCTGCTAAAACATTCCATCTATATAATGAATTTATATTCTTGAATGCCCTGATTACAATGATTTTTCATTTGTGTGCAGTGCTAGTGTTGTTGTTTTGAATTTTCCCCTCAAATTTAATTAAAATACTGTTAGATTGATATAAATTGTTAGGCTGCATTAACTGAGCACATGTATTCAAGCCTAATTTTTGGAATTATTTATATTATTAAGACAGCGTCCCCATCATTTTGAACCAAATATATCTGAACTGTGCAAATTAAATTTCATTGTAAACGGTTCCTTGCTTACTGTTACACAAATATGCTCTAGATTGCAAAACGCAGTCTTGCTAGTGTACTACAAAAAAGAAAAGGAAGGAAAAGCGAAGATGGGACCCAGCAATTTTATATCTTTTTTAGGGGAAGAAAGAGCTGAGGAGGAGTTTTCTATTTTTTAACAGCAGTGTTTACCCCTTTTACCTTTTTTTTTCATCTTCAAGTTTGGCTCCCAAAATTCTGGTGACAAATAAATGTCACCATATACTATATCAATATTGTCCCTTTCAGTCATGCTGAAGAGCATCCAGAAAAGCCATGTGCAGATGGTCTCATGTACATTAGCATCCATGATGTAGATCCTGTTGCAGACCTCAGCACAGGTTTGTCTACCAAAGGAACTTCTGGTTCTTTGCAGAGCAAACTTTGATATGAACTGGCATTGTAATTAATTTGACAAACAGAAAACTAGGACATCCACCCTCCTTCCAAGGTCCAAACAAGACATGAGCCAGTCTGCCATTATGGAAATACCTGTATGAATTATGAAGAATGGCATTTGTACTTGAATACCGATAGTTGGTGTGGACCGGTAAAAGAGCTGAAATTTCAGCTGACATAGAACTGCATTTGGTTACAGATGATTATTAATAATTGCATCTGAAATTCAAGGCAGGTGTCTGTTAAAACATATAAACAAAAAACTCTCTTCTAATTTGCTGTAGTTTCGATTATAGCATATATTGCAGTGATCATCGGGTTTGCTGCCAGTTGATGACTTATAACACAATTATACATCGCCAAAAAAAAAATTAAGTCATTTTACAGTTCACTATCCAATAATGAGGTAGCAGAAAAAGAAAGGTTAAAAATCTAATAAACAAGCACTAAAGATGCAAAACATTAGAAAACAAAATAGAGTTAATATATTAAATATACAGATCCAAGCAATCAAAAGCATTAGAAAAGAGAAACTTCTTTCTTATAAGTCAGCAAAATTGAAAAATGTCATGTTAAACTTGATGCTAAGGTAAGGCATTGCAAAGCAAAGCCCCATCCATCCATTTCACAAACCTAGAGAAGTTTCTAACATTTAAAATGTTTCAGAGCAAACGAGGTGTAGCTTCCCTTTTTAACATGATGAAGGAAATAATGAATAAAGTAATGAGACCTTCCTATGGCATCTCTAGTTATATACACCTGAAGAAGACAGGACAGAAGTTCAGCATAGTGAATAGAATAGGTAGAACAAAAAGTCTTGTGTAAATAAGACCCTACTGTACAAAAATCCTGTACAATGGTTTGTCCAACATTTCAGAAATACCCTTTCTGGAAGAGTACATAAACATACTGGTAATATTTTGCAATCGGTCTAATCTTCCCTTGAGCCAGTATGATGCTTTGTATATCATTCCATCAAAAATGTCATTTTAATTCACCAGCTGCAATTACACATGATTGCTTAATTAGAATAAGCTG
>VZTQ01013803.1:298649-346697 GCA_013400755.1 Pelecanoides urinatrix | reverse complement strand
TGTTGCACTTGAAAAAAAAAATTGTGAGTTTGGCTTTAAAGTAATTTTGCTTGCTGAAATTGTGCTATTAAGCAAACAATATTTATATGCTGATTTTTTTAAAAAGGAACAAAAAGTGCCATGCTTAATAATATATAATATATTTTAGCGATTATATAAATGGGAAAATGTCACACAATAAACTGAGACCCCTTTAAAAGTATTCAGTGCAATGTGATGCAATGTCAAGATAGCATGACCAGTCTCACAGAACTGATTTTCAAGAACACAATATATTTGCAGTTCAAAGCAGTCCCTACAGTAACAATGCTAAATATTTTTCGTATTCCATTTTTTACCATTTATGCAGAAATTTTCATACACATATCTTACCTAGTCTAAAGGCCAGCCTTAACTCTCCTGCTGTGAAATGCAAGTTCTTCATCATTTCTTAATATCAAAACCAAGTAATATTGCAGGTGAAAAATACTACCTGTATGTAAGATCTGACAATTAAAATATGTAACTGGGTTTGCTTTGTAACATTCAGCAATGTGTTCAAGTTCCACACATAAGCATATTGAAAAGGCTCCATAAAAGTGATGGAAAGCAAAGAGACAATATTTCATTAATATACTGTAAAATTTTCTGAATCCCCCCTCCCTGCCCCTCCTTTCCCCTCCCCTCCCCTCCCCTCCTCTCCATTAATCTCACCTCTCAGGGCTTTAAAAAAGTCTTGCTTCAGGTTCATTCAAAAATAGCCAAAATGAGAGGTTTGGGGCTGAAATAGTAGCTATTACCTGCTTTGCTTATTTTTAACTTATGGGGAAAAGTTTGATTCAGAAAGAGCTTTACACACCTAATACCATTTTCAGAATCTCAGACCAAAAATTGGAATCCTCTTAATTAACAAGGCCCTTAGGAATTAGTCGCTGTAAGATGAACTTAAGTCCCCAATACACGATTAGCCATTGCCCTACAATGAGATTTGGCTATACAATTTCTCTCCTCAAAGTGTTTCTGTGGAAACATCACTTTTTCCACCCTTGCAAGGTACAGTTTCACCAGGACATTACTCCTGTGCTGATTAGAGTTCTTCTTTTCCTCTGGGGTTAACAGTGCCAAGCACACATTTGGTGCTCATTAATTAATAACATTTCTGCGTGACAGTATGAGATTGCATTTGAGATATGGATTGATGACAGCTCTCCATCTCCTACACAGCAAATTAACTTTGCTTTGCATTGCATTAAAAAACCCAAAGATATCCTGAGATATCTTTTAGTTAGTTAAATTTTTTACTGAAAAAGTAGAAAAAAATCTTATGTCTAAGAGTAAAAGCCAGTTTCTAATTGCAGGGATTTTTTTTACAGAGGACAGGTTATCTAAACCAATTACTTTTCGCTCTTGCAAGCACTTGTCTTTTGGTTAGTCTTTCTCAACTAGTGTAGTGTGGACATTTTAACAGAATCTGTGTACTACTACCCCATTCTACCCATAGATTATTTCTCAAGGATTTGACTAAGTTTTTGACCAAACTATACAGAAATGTGGGCTATGGCACATCTGGCCCACCAACATCCTCCAGATAGGGGATGTACTACCGTGTGGAATGGACTGCTGGTCAAGGCATCCAAGACCCTCTGCATGGAAACCAGGAGAGAGCAAGGGCAGGAGGAGTCATGAGCACACCTGGGTCTCACCCTAACATGAAGTCAGGAACTCCAGGATACCAACACCTAGTTCTAAAGTATAGGCATAGTCTAATAAATATATTAGTCATACCACAGTGACTGAATTACTGGGAATTACTTCCTAAATTTCCTTTCACTGACCAAAACTTATAAAACATATTAGTACGTATTTGTTCTTAAGACAACTCACCCCTGTGCAAAAAAATGACACAGCCCACAATGTCACACCCAAAACCCCAAACACTAAAAATGACCCAAAATCTTTTAAATCCTTCAACAGAATATAGTAGCTGCCTTTCTACAAAGAAACAAAGTCTTCTCTTCCTTTTCTAACCAATACATAGTCCTGGAATTGACCCTGAGAAGAGAAATCTATTCTTGCAAATACTGCTCACTCTGTAGTGTTTTATGCCTCCTCCATACACCAGCTGAAATATCAAATTAATTTTCACATTAGCATTTGTTATGACAACTGCAAAGAAATGTTTGAGGGGTTTTTCTCTCCTCAGATTAAATCTTTTAAAGCAATCCTTTCTTGGAACAACCAGAAAGGGGACATTTTTCTAATGCAAGATATCCTGAAGCAAAATCATGTCCTTTATCTGCTCTGAAAGCTGAAAACCCTTTTTAATCAGAACCTCTGGTGTCCCTTTCCAGAACGGTCACCCAAAGAACTTTGCAGCTTCCGTGCACTGGTTAGATGTACTTTCCACATTAGGAGGGTTGATTAGAGTTTGGTCACTGTTTTCATAATTACAGGGATATTTAGCACTGCATGAATGGCAGTGGAAGAGGTATTATGGTTCAAAGCTTTGAGGCATTCTGTGACCACATACTATTTCTGATGGTGTAATTTGCTCTTGAGTGGACGGAAAAACTTGAAAGATTCGTATCAGTCTCTCCGAGATCCGTTTTGCTGACTTTCACGGCAGTGAAATTTATGCTAATGACTGGGGAATGGGGGATTCTGGTTTGTTTGTTGTTTTTTTTTTTAATCTGGGTCACATCCTTATCAGGGGTTCTTCAGGATGGAGTTACCAAGGACACTTACCTCCTGTTTCCTTCCGTTGGCTACTTTTTAGTATTCAACTTTCTGTGAGCATTTAGAGTTTCCAAATTCCTTCTTTTAATCTTGACTTTTTCTCCTTCTGTCTTGTTGGGCACAGAGTACCAATTTTGGTTATCAGGTCTAAATCTAACTGTGTTTCCTTCCTGCTCTCCCTAAACTCTGCTTTCTTTGATGTCTAACACCTTCACCCCAACTTTATTTCCTTTTCTTTCCTGTCAAGTTTCTACACATTCTTTTCTCTTTGCTTTTTCTCTCTGGCTACTCTAACTGAATTTGTATGATCCAGCTTGACTTCCTTTGTATTTTTCAGTGACTTTATCTACTCTCTAAGGCCCTCCACTTTTTCTTCTGCTCTAGGAATCAACTTCCATTTAATATGTATGTCCTGCGCAAGCTTCATGCCTATCTGGGAGCACTGCATATACCGCACTCTGGATTGCCTTAAAACCTTGGTAGCCAGTCTACAAAGCTCCTGTTGTTCCTTCTTTCAGTAAGGTTATAATTTGTAAATGAAAGGACTTCTCTGCACTAAGCACACCTCATTTTGCTGTCTCCAGTTCACTCTCAGATTCACTAAGCTTATTCTTCAGTTATTTATGCAATACACACTGCCTCTGAGGATCTACTACAACTGCATCCAAAGTTTAGCCTGACTTTGTGTGTACTCAGGTTATTTCTCTTTTACAGTGTTGTTCTCTTCAAGGTACCTTTTGCTATCTAGATCAGGTTAATGGACAAGCAATAAATAAGTCATTTATTCTGTCATGTTAGCAGTGTTAAAATGTACAGGCTTCTCCACACAAGTGTGTTAAATACCCACAACGCACCTCATAGGACGTGGGAATGGGATATCACAAACTCTTTGAGAAGACATCAGCAGGCATGTTGTCCAGATTTTATTAAAACATTTAAATAGGTATTTCAACATCTAGCACAAGAATTTGTACAATTAGGGTGAAATTCACCACTGGGAAGAGAGCCAGCATAAGACCTCTGCAATGCTTACATCCCAATTAAGTGCTTCAGAAAGTAAATGATGACCAGGTCTTATCCTGGTATCCTATCCAGGGATTAATTAGATCTTCAAGTATTAAACTGTTTACCCAAGTGAATTTTTCATCCAAGTGCAAGGTATGGTATTTAAAACATTTATAGTACTGCACTGGGCTCTAGGATTGGGGTTGATCTCACTTGACTTTATGTCTACATCTCGGCAAGTCATCTACCCTCCTTTTATTGCTAATGGAGAAAGGCCCATTCACGTCATGAACCGTGAGCCCACCCAAATTTTATCCCAGCAATCAACTACACTCGTGCTTGCTCTTACAAGCAGAGGAACAAGTCAAGTGTTATAGAGATGGAGGATCAGAGAAAAATATTAAGTTAGGATTGAGAATGTGGCCACCAGCTGATTTCTCAATGATCTTTAATTTAAGTGTTGTTTCCCTTAAACTGTTTAGCCAAACATTTTGGTCTAATTCCAAAAAGTATTAAAGACAAAGTTAGCATGTTATCTATTCTGTAGAATTTTTTACCTCTTCCTTTATATTAAAAAAAGAAAATGGTGAGCACCTCTCCTGCATAGCCCTGTTTGCTTTAGCAGAGGTCTGGGGTTTTATGCAGCTATTCCACCGCTCCCAGGGCTGCTTTGCACTGTACCCCACCACTGCCACAGTAACGGTCTTGTGCATGGCCCTTTGCACAGCAGCTGTCACAGAAAGCTGAGCACACAATCACTTCTTTCTGTTTGCTCCTGTTGTTGTCGTGATTTATTAGGTACAAAGGCAGGAGACTGGCCCCGCACAAGTCGGAAATAGAGTGTTTCACCCCAAAAGGGAGTATGGGGAATGGTGGGAGAGCTACAATGACCAGGTAAGCAAACAGCAAGTGGCCTTAGGGCAGTGTGATATGTCTGTGAACAAGAGGAGCAGCCCTGGGACAATGCCAGGCCAGATCCTCTGTCTGTAATTCCTGTGCATCCCATATAGTATGTTTAGAAAATAAAAAGAAAAAAGAAAACACATGGCCACTGCTGATTTCTATGTTCCATCTGACCGCCAAAAAAAACCTGCACCATGTTCATTTGAGTGATCCAAACCACTTGTCCTGTGTGATGTTGTTGTAATATGGTGCTTTGGGGAGGAGAAACCTTACACCTGACTCATTAATCCAGTAGACCAGCTGAAGAGAGGCAGCATTCAAACTTGGAGTAAGCAGCTCCAGAACTCCCCTGAAATGGTGGTCCCACTACATATTAGTTCTAGTCAAAAGAGCTTTTAAAAAGAGCAGGGAAAAGCTGATTGATGAAAACGTTTTCAATATGAAAATGTTGGTTCTTCTCAATCAAAATATCTTGTGGGAAAGTGTTGAGTTTTACAATGGTTTTAAGGAAAGGTTTCAAACATTTTAAATAGAGTTCAGAACATCTTTTTCATAACTTTCTCCATTTCATTTAATTTAGATATTTATTTTCTTTTTTTTTTGGCCGTGATATATTGCATAACAATATATACCAATGTTATAATTTTAATGTATATCCAATACTACAATTTTTCAGTGTTACTGGGATGGACTGTTTCAATATGGCCAACCTGATGTTTTTGTATTGACGTATTTCAAACTATTTAAGTCTGTGAAATACTTGGAGATTTCAGCTATTCATCTCATTTTGAGTTCAGTCAGATTTCCAAATGTTGAACTCTCCCATAGGACAGAAAAGCCATTTCTCCAGACATCTCCATTAATAAACGAATAAGCCACATGTGTCACAAATCGTTATAAATCTTTCATGAAACAATGATCTTAATAAGATTGCATCATTGTGTTACATTCTACTACAAGTTAGAAGCATTTTGTTTACCATTTATTAAAAGATCTACTCATTCCTTATCGACCCCTGTAAGGTATTTATAAATGTAACCTTAGAGCACAGCATGACAAAATTATACCTTTACTTTTCCCAAGTGTTACATCACAGGTGAATTTTATCATTCCAAGAGGGTGTTCAGTGAAACACTTGCGCAGTGTTATGTTCCCCTTGGGTACAGCAATATTCACTCATGTGCATAAGGCTATCAACTATAACACCACATAGCACACACCTGGGGGATTCCTGCTGTTTAAGTGACAGCAGGAACGTTCGTCGCTGAATGTTGTACAAAATGTATACACGCCTGTTATTTTTTGTCAGCTGGGATTCTGTTTCTTGTCTGTGTGTTGTCTGGATTTTTTTTTCCTACATTGCATTGCCTTCAGTGACATTTATTCTTCATTTAAAAGCTATCTGGAGTCCCTATATAAGAGAATTTTGAAGAGAAGAAAAGTACATGTAAATGTCAAACAACTGTATTTTGTTGTACAGTATTCAGCTCTGTTTTGCCTGGCCATATATATACACTTGAAAAACTTCTTTTTTATATTTTATATCTTCACAGTGAAGAATCTGTTTGCATTCCAGACTGTAATCGATCTGAGTCAAGTAGAAAGGAGAAAAAGGTTCCTGTTAAAGAGGATGCCCTAACAGTCAAAAAGACTGGAAACTGTGTCAGTCTAATAGTTCCACAGCAAGACTGTCAGCTGCAAGACCTACTCAAACAGTTAAGAACACCTGCTGCTTAACAGAGAGTGCAATTGCATTTGATGGCTGTGTTTTGTTGTCTCCAGCCACAGTGTCCTGGCCAGTGGTCCTTGTCAAATTTCATGACCTAAGTAGGGTTGCCACAGAATAGCCTGGAAACCACCCAGAGAGAACGTAGATGTTGCAGCAAGGAAAGTAGGTGTTATTCTCCGGTTTCAGTATCAGACCAGCGCTAGAAGTCACTGGGATGAAGTGCAGATGGAAAAAGACAAATGCAGGGGTCTGACCATTTGTGAATAATGAAAAAATCTCATTATCTCACGGGACGAAGAGGTCCCATGATACTGACCAAATCCCATTTACATCCTTTCAGTCTAAAAAAATGCTGTGCAATTTCATACTGGGCAGTATTGTTTGGCTCATGTTCTAAAATCCCTCGTGCAATATTATTTTTGTGTTCCAACCCTAGTGTGGATAGTTTTCACATCAGGGCCTAGCTATCATTATATATTAGCCTTACAAATGGCTTGAGATTTTTCAGGATGAAAAGTGACATAAAAATAGCCGTAATGGGTATACTATGTGATGCTTTGTAAGGCTATTTCTGATTAAAAGAAGTTACTACATCCTGCATCACCTGACAGCATCATTCTCATATATCTGATAAAATCAGTTATGGAACGGGATATTTTATGGGGCTTTCACAAAACAGACATCGCAACATCTTTTTTTTTTTTTCATTTCTTGCATCATATTTGCATTTCTGATTTGATTAAATGCAACAAATAAGAAACTGCTTAATAACTCACAAGAGTAATTTTTCTGCTGGTAAGTCCCATGTGCATAAATACCTCTGTAATTATTTATCAGGCATGCCAAACACGTGAAATTCCTTCAATTGTATGCTCTTTGCAGGGGATAGAATTCAAATCAACCTTTGACTCTGGAGATACACTGGAAGAGTTAATTATTTCTTTTCTTTCGTTTTGTTTTGTTTTGTTTTCTCTTGTGCACTGCTTGTGCTCCTAATTTCAAGGTTGGGTAAGCTGATGGTTCCTATTTTTCCCAGTTTCCTGTCATACCTTTAGCAAATTATCAATGAAAAAAAAGAAAAAACTTGTTGACTAAGCAATGTTGAAAGCATCTTAAAGCTTTGTGCCTCAGGAAGCAGAACTCACAGTTCAACAGGTGTCACTGTCCACTCTCCATCCTGTGAATAGGACACTCCGGTGTAGCAGAGATGTGCTCAGAGATGGTTGGAGTGACATTTTTTGCACGAGAAGCAAAACCCAGCACTAGCTGCCTTAATTAACAATTGCAATGAGGTCACAGTAATAGAGGAAAGAAGTTACATCTGGTATCAAAATCATTTTTGCATTTTGGGTCATGATAATAGGTGTCCTAGAAATGTTTCATTCAGATACCAGACACTTCATTTCCCATTCTAACCCGAAATAGCTGCCAACATTAGTGTCACTGGAGGCTGTGCTGGGAGGTCATTGGCAAAGTTTCTGTCCATCAACTCCCTCTCACTTTGTAGTTTCCTTCATCCTTATAGATTAAAGTCATTCATACAAATGTCAGCTGTGATTTTTGTAAGGAAAGGAGTTATCAACAGATTACAGTTCATGGAGTAATATAAATAAATGCCCTTGCTGCTGTTAAAAGAAAACAACTCTCCCTGCAAAATAATTGCAAAATGTTGTTTACTAGAACTCAGGACAGGACAAAATGAATCTTTGCCTTGTATCATTCTTCTTTTATGTTTTGTTGTTATTT
The DNA here is from genome assembly GCA_013400755.1 of Pelecanoides urinatrix. Lineage (NCBI taxonomy): Eukaryota > Metazoa > Chordata > Aves > Procellariiformes > Procellariidae > Pelecanoides > Pelecanoides urinatrix. The sequence goes on along the minus strand of VZTQ01013803.1, from coordinate 338,599 downwards.
TTTTCCATAGAACAAGCAACATGGAAATAATTTAAGCTATATGACTTGAGTGATATATCACTAGCAGACTATTTGTGTGTGGCAGAATTGGTTTTCACCCAGGGAAACAATTATATAGGCAAGTAGAGGTTTCCTTAAAAGCTATTCAAAATGGCAACAACATAAACCATTACAGTGGTAGAACTGACCTAGTTTAGACACCTTAGAGTTCTGCGTCCAGTTTTAGCCAGTCATCTAGGTTGTCCTACAGTCCCAGGACAAACGATGACTTTTTCATACAGGTATACTGGAGTTCGCCACTTCCACCACTTATTTTATTTCAGTGTTTTTAGCGTGTTGGAAGGCACTCGCATTCTCCCAAGGAGAAGAACTTGGGTCACTACAAGCAAAATGTATATTGACCTGAGATTAGCTCAAGTGACAAGACAAGAAACAAAATGCACATGCGCCCATTCTTGCATGCATCACAGGCGCACACACAGATCATCCCTTATGAAGAGTTAGTTTTTAACTAAATCTACCAAAAACACACAAATCCTTGCCAGGCAGAGTAATTATATCATTGAGTCTTTAGTAAGGTTTCAGCAGAAGACTCTAAAAGGACAACAGCTTCTTACTATTATTTTGAATAACAACAGCTCTCCTTGGCAGAAAGTTGTATGGACTAAGTTAAGTACAGAAGTTTACCCTGCTTACCATTGCCAGCTGCTTCTGCGGATAAGACAGAAGGACTTCTCCCTTAAAGACAGGAGAAGACTGTCCTTAAGAAACAGGCTTGGTCTGCACAGTGTTGAAGCAATAACTTAACTATGTCATCTTCTTAAAAAACAAGATACTGCTTCAAGTTTGAATGCAACACTCTACTTCAGCCATTGAAACAACTAAGCATGACTTTGCTGCCAATTTTAGCTCAATAAAATTTAGACCAGTGTTCTGAAATACAAACTTTCATGCATGGACTTATAAATTAAAGAATTTGAAATCGTTCCTTATTATATTCATGTGAGGACAGGTTGCAAACTGATCAGTTTTGCAGTTTTGCAACTGCAAAAAGATCATACAGACCTCCATCAAGTTATTGTCCAGTCTCTGTTTTCAGTTGTATCATTTCAAATCTGGAATCAGATACTGATATTGGTATGTGACAAACTCCCTTAAATTTTTATATTAATCTTTATTGATTCCCCTTGTATTCCAGTTTCCACTGGTGAATAATACTATGTAGCTATGCATTCTAAGCTTTCTTAGAAAATAATAAATTCCTTAATTTTAAACTTATTTTCCTATTTCATTTAAAGATATTAACAAGAGAATAAGTGACTTATTTTCAAATTACATAGGCTTTCAGTAACTGTCCCAATACTAGTCCCTAGGCACTCATCATCAGAATTAATTTTAGCAACTTCAGGTAATTAATGAGAATGACACCCTTGCTAAAATATGAGAGTTTTGCTTTGCTGTGACTGTCAATTCCTCTTCCCATTTCTCATTTTTTCTGTATACCTCACAAAACACATTTGCTTTAATAACATCTGGCTACAGAAACCCTGGTGGCAGAGCTATGCACCATCTCATAGATAATCATACCACAGAGCAAGAAATGATGAAACAAAACTTCTGTTCCATCAACCAAAACAAAGGACAAAGTGATCTGTTCTAGACAGTAAAAAAAAAAAAAAAAAAGTGGAAGTAATTTCTTAACACCAAAGTGGATAAAAAGCAGCTAATATCCCTTATGAATACAGAACAAAGGCCCTAAAAACAAAACTTAAGTGACTCTAAAAAGATTAAATAAGGGGAGATAAGAAAGAATACTAAGTACTATTCTGTCAGCAAGTGGACAACTGTAGAGGAAATATTTGAAATATCAGAGAATTCAAAAGCTCTCTCATTCATACCACTTTCATTTCTTGTACATATTATATCACGGTAGGTCTAGCAGGCTGGGAAGAGCCTTGCTATCAAAATCAAAGCAGCTTTTAGTAAAGAAACTGGACACACAATTAGTGTGACTGGTTCTGAGGAAATCCTCTCATACATAAAACTGAACATAATTAACCTATAGTGAAAGAAAACAAAAAATGTGCCATGCAGAAGGTTTTGTTCTACCAAAAAAAAAAGTATTTTGCTAACATTTTGGTTTGGAAATTATGTCACTGATTGATTAGAGTTTGCTTTTGTCCAAATATGACCTGTACTCTGTTCTGCTCTACTCAGTGCAATGTGCCAGCAGAAAAGCAGAGTCGGGTAGAAAAATATGGTTTCAGCCAAACTCAGGAGTGGAATACCTTTGGGAGCTCAAAAGTGTAATTCTGCTGTTCTCATGTGAGGGAACCAAAACCTGTTTGCAAGAAAACTGTAAAATTTCACTGACCTAACTTTTCCCGTCATCATGGCGGAACTGGGCATAATAAATGTAAACAATTCCATTAGTAGACATCATAGTCTATGTCTCTGATCTATCTTTATTTCTCTATTTTTAATTTGTGTGCATTGCAGTGGTTTCCAGTTAACTTGTCAGAGTAGCAATATGCAGTTAGAGCAGAATCGTAAAGCACTAATTTACCCGTAACCTAGCTTCATACCAATATATGAAAACAAGCGGTGCTCCTTTCACAGAGGTGATAAATGATTGCACACCTCAGTCCAGTGTTGACTTTGTAGCAGCACAATAAAGTGGATGATACATTTCTGAGATAACAATTCCAATTATTGCTGAGCAAACTACTGGGATTTTAACTATAATTCATTCCTTACTGATAAATTGCTGCTTGCTTCCTATTCAGTTTTTTATATCAAGGAATTTGCAATGAATAAGGGTCAAGTCTTTCAGGCTTTTGCACAAAATTTACATCAAACAGCGACTGGGTCTCCTTTAGAGCCCTCGGATCTCCATGAGAGCCACATACATGATTACTCTTGGGCACAGCTCAAAGTCAGTAAACGAGTGCATCAGCCACGACTGACCCAAAACCAAACTGGGATTCAGCGGGGCTGGTGACAGCTGCTCCATTGAAGTTTTAACTGTCAGCTGCCCTTGCCCAAGGCTGGACATATCCCCAGATTTCATCCTTTTCCTTTCCCCAGGCTCCTCAGCCTTGTATCCCTCCCTAATAATTGTCTCCTGAATAGTGACCAGGGAGGGAGTGACATGTTCCCTTCACAACCTCTTACCACAATCTGACCTTCAGTCAACTGAAAATGTCTACGTGCATTTAGTGCTCATGTACACACTAAGCCATAGGGTTTAAACATCTGTACTAAGCCAGTGCCTGAAGTCAGGAGGGGCTGGAATATGCCTCTTTCTTCAGGCAAGCGTTTCTATTTGCATTAGCTAATCCTTCATGTTAATGGCATTTATTTAGCCTCTGTGGTAGGCAGGACTTTCACAGACCCCTCTGAGCTCTGAAGTCATCAGGATTTAAGAGACACCACCAGGTAGGACACCCAGGACTAGGCCCTCTCTTTCTGCCAGATAAAAGTTAAGAGTGCCAGGTCACCCAGCCTCCTGGTCGAGCTCAAACTCAGCAGGAGCTGGGAGGAGGTCTCATGGTCATCATACCAGAACTAGAGGCAAGATCTCGCCTCCCAAAGGATCCAAATCCTGCTCCTGCTGCTGGCACTGAGCTCCCGCTGAGCTCAGGACTCAGCATGACCAAGGAGCCAGGGCTCTCAAACAGGGCTCTCAACACCCACCGAGTATGTGTTCCAGTGAGAGGAGCACGCAATCCTCAGAGGCAATGGTTTTCCTCTGAAAGATGTTAGTCCCAGTTAGTTCAGCTCAGAAGCACATCCACAGAGATACAAAGAGTCTAAGTGATCAGTGCTACAGGTTAGATTTTGCTTTTCCTGCTTGCTCTGATTGAGGTACAGCAAAAGGAAGGGATTGTCTGAACAGCAAGTTACAAGCCACCAGCTGTTCTGCCTGGCATTTTGAGGGTAGGTGCATAACAGTTAACTTCCAAGGTCCAGATCACAGCCTGGTGATCACTGCAGCAAAGGGGTGAGCCCTTATGTACTCATAGAGATCACCTCCCAGTCTAGCCTCTCTTAAAATACCACTGGTTTACATTGTGTTTGTCTGCTGGATTCTGTCATGCTGCTTTTGAAAGAGAAAGCTGTTGGCGTATGTTGTGTTACATGATTCATCGCAATTCCATGTAATGTAATCGTGGATGTGAACCTACAAGAAAGTTTTGTTTACACTCAGCACACAACTGTTTTTTTAGATGACTGAAAGAGCTATTAAACTGATAGTGTGTGGCAAGCCTCCACACGAAGGCTGGTATAAAGTCATCTGTGTTTAGTAAACTATGTGTCTTGCAAACTGTTACACTGCAGGCTAACATGTGTTGAGTATATCAATTTCAGGCTTAAAAAGCAAACAAACAAGCAACAAATTTGTGATACTTTGCCAGGGTCTCCAATGTGGTTGTCTTTCCAAAAATCCTAAATGGCTGTAGCAAATGTTTTGGAAACCAAAGTGAATTGTTTAAAGTTCTGTTGCATTTTATATATAAATCACACTTATTCATATGTGGAGACTATGTTTTTCCTGTTGACATTATTTCAGAGTCATTGTCTGTTTCAGCTAAGAAACATTTCTAATGGTCTTTCTTAATCCCAAGAAATACAGGTTAATGTATGTATAAACACCAGCTCATCAGCCTAAGGAAGACATAAAAGGAAAGGAGTGGTTTCATACTACGTGTTTATAAATGCTGCAGCTGGCTTTCTTTAGGTAGCAAAAGGAGAAAAATAAGCAATTTTGATAAAGAGTAGGGTATGATGGGATCTGAAGAGAAATTACCCTAAGAGGACTCATTTTTCAGGAGAGTGGAGCAAAATGTTTATTGCTGTCTCCAAACCCAGATCATCATGAGGAGTTGCTTGTATAGCTTGTCCATTATTTCTTTCCTGCTAGGAATATAGTTTTATTCTCTGAGTTGACCTGCAATTAAAAAAATTAATTTCTTTAAGCTAGTGGTGGCTAACTTACCAAGTACCTTGATGAAGAAGAGGTCACCCATTACCAGTACAGCCTTTTTCTGAGTATTGCTCCAGTACTTCTGAGTACTGGCATATAAACAGTTTTTTTTCCCAGCCATAACAGACTACGCTTCTCCATCTCCCAATCTACACCCGCCGCCCCATACCAGGAATCCATGGTTATCACCCTACAGCGAGCTCCCAGACCAGCCTACATACCTGCTGCCTGCAACCCAGCCAGTCCAGGTCTCTCATCTATTCCCTTCAATCATTTACCTCTTCCTCACTCCTCCATGCGTCCCTCGGTCCCACAGCCCCTCCTCCTGACACCAGTCCAACAGAAGGCAAACCGTCAAGCTGCTCCCCCCCGCAAGATGGACACTGCCTACGTCCCCAGGGCAGCAACAGAGGCGTCAGCAGTGGCCATGAACTAGCACAGAGCAGGTCAGGGCTGGATGCACAAATGGCCTGTGAAATGAGCTGGCACACTCTGATGGTTTTCCTAGAACATATGGGTATAAATTATAGATATAGATGTATTGCAATAGGTAGATACAGATGAAATTACAGTCAGCTTTATGATGCATATAAGCTCTAGGACACCACATACCCATGGTATAGGTACAGTGATTACATTTTTAACTCTGATGCAAGTTACCATCTTATCTCATTTCTGTTTCCAGCTCTAATGGGAAATCAGTCTCCTGGGCCCAGAACGAGAAAAGCAGCAGAGGAGCACACCTTTGGCAGCGGCTGTCAATCCACATCAACAAAAAAGAGAATCCAAATCAAACTGCAGTGATCAAGCCTTTTTCTAAAAGCACAGATAGTAGCCGACATAGTAGCAGCGCTACATTTCCTGAGGCCAGTGCCAAAACGCTTTACGACGTTTCGGAAGCAGAAGAGCAATACCCAGCTCAGTACCGACCGCAGACTCCCTCGCCTATCAGCACCTTGAGCCACAGAACTGCCTCCGTTAGCCGAACAGAAGATGATGCCCCTACCTTCCAGTCAGAGCCTCCTCAGCGAAGTAGCTCCTCTCAAGGCTCCCTCATGGAGCAGATCAGTAGCGTGGTTACTCGCTTTACAGCCAACATCAGCGAGCTGAACTCTATGATGCTTTCAACGGCCACTCCAGGGACAATGGTGGCCACTCCTCTTTGCTCTTCATACCTGATCCCACGAGAAATCCAGCTCCCTACGACAATGACCACGTTTGCAGAGATCCAACCGCTTCCTGCCATTGAAGTCAATGGCGCTTCGCAGTCAGCTAGGAAACCTTCAAATGGCAGTGTCAAAGAAGGCACTTCAGAGACCCCATCAGCCAAGCAAGACCTTGAGGAGTTGGTAGCTTTAACTCCTCCTTCTCCTTTTAGAGACTCCATCGACTCTGGAAGCGCATCTCCCAGCTCTCCGGTTTCCGAATCAGCTCTCTGTATCCCGTCCTCCCCAAAGTATGACACGCTCCTCATCAGAGATTATACTCAAAGTTCTTCTTCGCTGTGAATGTAGTTCAAGACAACGTTGGATCTCAATGACTACAAGCAAGTAGTGAGGGGACAACCAAGCCTTCAAGATCTCCAGTGTTTACGCAGATAGAGTGAGAGGCATTGGGTCATCTTGTGAGAAACACAGAGGAAGAAGAGGAATTACTTAAGAAGTGGAAACATCAGATTAATTATGCTGTTTTAAAGACAAAATTACTCGTGGCAGATTATCGTGGCCTTAAAAAAACATGGGCTTTTCAGAAACACTGAATCTATTTTTGAGGGCTTATAAGGAGTCTGTTAAATCAGTTACATACCAAGTGCTTTGCTTTAGTATTACAATGAACTGTGTGTACAATATACGGGGCGGGGGGAAACTGGATTGTAAACAACTGTACAATGGTTTGTTTGTTTACTCTGATTCCTTACCCAGAAGTGAACCTTGATCTTTTATCAAGAATAGAAGACCAAACAATGAATGTACATTTTCTAACAGACTCAAATCTGGGACCAAGCTGTCAAGCTTTCTTTCTTTTTTTTCTATGAAGATCTCAAAAAGCAGTAATGTATGTTCAATAACTACCAAACTTTTTGCTGAAGCATATTGTGTCCGTGATACGTTACACGTGGATAACACTAAGCTGAGGCTTTGCAGTGAGTGACTGCAATGTGGAGGGCTTTACAAGTGACTTCTCAACCTACACATTTGTTTATGAAGCTCTCTTCTATCAGTATCAAAAATTTGATTTGTTAACATTGGATTCACCTTCACAGCAAAAACCCCAAGGAAGATTTCCTGACTATTTCACCATGTTGCCAACTAATAATGAAGTAGCAAAAAATATTTTCTGGAGTACTGTTTTGTAATTCCCTTATCAGGGCAAGTTGTTGAGGTGAATATTCTCTTTCTAGCAGCACTACCAAGCTATATCATAGCCGCACTCCCTACTGAAATTAACACATTTTTATGGACGTTCTTATGCTAACACTACCAGTTAAAATACTTATTCGGGCTCCCATAGTCTTTGCTTGTAAGGAACAGGTAAACACCCTACAGATTTTCTCCCATACTTTGAATGACAGAAGTCTAGGAGACCAATCTGGATTATGATGAATGCTAACTGTCAGTGGAAATGTTGTCATAATTCATATATAGGGGAAAAAACCCTGTCTCAAAATCTGCTTAGAGGTGATTTAGCTACTCTTTAATAAGCAACAATTTTAACTTTATTTAGCTGCTGATGCCTTGCAGCTATGAACTGTGACAAAAAAGAAGAAAAAATACTTTCAAAGCAATACAGAGTAAAGGTTAAAACAGAGAAGACCTAATGAGATATGAACCAACAGAGTCTTTCTTTGTTTCTTAGCAACTCACAGAAAAAGCAAGGGGATTCCTCATATTTTTTTCCTATATCAAGGTAGTACAGTTTAGTGCACTTCATACTGTCACAGCACTTTTTTAATACAGGCAGGGAAGAGTTTTAAAGTTTGAATAGAAGCTAAATACTTTTTGATAGGTGTAGTTACATAGAACTTGTAATTCAGGCCCCGAACGCACACTGTATTGGCTCCCTCCTTCATGACATAGCTGTCCTCAGGTGCCAAACTTTTATGGGTTTGTTTTATTTTATTTAAGGATAGTATGAAGTGGTGAGTGATGTACTTCAATTCAAAGTTGAGTTGATGTAGCCTTATATAGAAGACAGCATCATGGAAGGGAGCCTTGAAATAAGGCTGCTATGTTTCATTTTCAAAACCTTTAGATCTTATTTCTTCAAAGACAACAAATATTTTGCAATCAAAATTCATACCCCCTCTTTCTCCCCCATGTCCAAAATAATAAATATTTGATCAAAGAAAAAAAAGAAAGCACATTCACATACTTTAGCAAAAAGCATTTTCTATTCCTTTGGGAAGCTAGTTTCACCATTACGTGCTGCATCCCAATTTGCTACTCAACAACATTAAAAATAAAAGTAATAGATGACTGAATCCAGGCTAACACCTCACAGAGATACTCTAGTGACTCTGTACATCCTGCACAAGGCAGTGTTATCCAACAGCAATCTGTGGGCATGCTTATTTTGCCAGTTACAGTTGGTTACTAGCTATGCCTATAGCATGAAGCGGCAGGTCACAAAACAGCTCTATTCCAGAAGGCAGGTGGATACACCAAGTCATGACTGTAGGTCCTTGTTGCTCATATGTAGTTCTGGCCTCGTCACACGACTGATTAGCACAGACTCGGTTTTGTGTAGCTGTACAGTTTCCAGACCAGAGCTTGGTTTTGCCCTCCTGGTTCACAGTCTTAGCATGTCTCATCATTCCCTACCTGCCCACGTCTTTAGGAGAAAGCGTCTTCTTTCACAAGTTACAACCCAGATTTAAGGGAAGGGCATATCCAATCAGTCTGTGCCACAAACATTCTCATTTAGGGAGTCTAGACCACTTAAATGTTGTTCATGGAAGACATATAATAATATATGTTTCCCATCAGTGCAATATTGTTTTGATATATACAGAGCATACTGAGGTAATTAATGTGAATTTCAAAGGGATTCTATTACTCTCTGTTCTCTTATACTTTAAACTGTTGATCAATGTCCTTACTAGAACATTCTCCACCTTGATCTTTACCTAGCCTTTTAAGTTCCCATTTCTGTAGTCTTTTCTTATGTTGGTGGACACTTAATATTAATGTATTCCTGCTAAAATCTGTGGGCTTCACCGCACTATGAAATAATCAACAGTGGAAATAAGGATTATACAGACAGACATAAAAATATTTTCTTAAAAATAAAATTAGTAAAAAGGAGTGAGAAATAGAAACTGCCAAACCGTGACTCAGCATAAATATATCCGTTCTCCTCCCAAATTGCAATTCTGTACAATCCTGGCTATAGCTGTGGCTCAAAGCTTCTTGACAACTTTCGTACATATTGCTAAGATGATAAATTTATGTGTGTGCGTGCATGCACACACACACACACATACAAAACCCTCAATCTAATACCTGAATATATGTTTTAAGAGGCTAAAACCCTAATGTTACACAACCCAAATTTTAAACACGTTTGCTCACTCTCACTTTAGGAGGAGTCATGCATCTTTTCTCTATCCATTAGCCACGGCAGAAATTTTAATTGCACAAGGAACCAAGGATGGACCCTGCTCAGATTTTACCTCCCTGTTGTCAGTCTATCTTTATTAAAAGATAGGTCAACCTTAGTGGCATTTAAAGAAGTCAGAATCCATTTTAATTGTACAGGCTGGAATGTGCCAATGTCACCTCCTATGGTATGTTTGGATTTCAACAAAGGGAAGAAAGATTTTTTGGGGAAGAAGATAACAGTTATGTAGCAACTGTTGTAGTAATTCAAAGGAGTTCAGTGGGAGATTTGCAAGACTGGAAAGTCCCTTGATAGAAGCCAGTGGGTTTGACACAAGAAAAAAGAGAATTATGAGTGACAGACATTATGATGTCATTATGCTGTTTGTATGCTAGTCTCTGTTTAGGACTTTAAGATATAAAGGCAGGGTTTTTCAGACATAAAAGCAAAGGTTACAATCATGAACTCTTTCCAGTCTAAATAAAGAATGGCTTGAAATTACCAACTGAATGGCTTGAAATTGCCTTTCCATTTAGTGCTGCTGCCAGAAAGGGAATTAAAGGAGTTGAAACTATTATCATTCTTGACTACAGGGACCTCACTTGTTTCTTTTGTGCTTGAGGCCAACCCTGAAGATTGAAGGTGTAACCACCTCTGGAATCTGTGCTTTTGAAATAAAGTGAATCACTCTGGCAGGCCAGTTGGGAAGAAGTGTTAGCAATACTGAAGAAGAAGTGTCTTTTTTAATTGGCTCTGAAGAATAATTGCATGACTTTGGAGATGTGCTTCCTTGTACTTCTATCTGAACATTTGGTGCCTAGACTCATACAGATACCTTGGACCAGAGATTTTTAGATCACAGTCCACAAAGTACTTGCTGAGTTTTCATGGGAGCCTGGTTGATCACAAGGTGCTGGCTTCTTCCATTGATTTCCAGCTACAAAAGCAAATTAAAAGTTAAATGCTAATTAAAAATTAACTTCTAAAAGTTTTAGAAGCAGAAAAAAATGTTAGCTTCCTTGGATGTTTATTCTTGGATGTTGCTGTGTTTGCAAAAGGAAAACTTTGTGATCAAAACTGGGAGAATAAGATCTCCAAAGAGAGTAAATGGAAAGGCAAATCCATGATTCAGATTCTGGATAATAGTGGAGTTCACCTGGGGATGTTTTCTTTAGAGAGACTAAGACCATTCTGAAAGACAGCATAGCTGTGGGTGTAAACTCTGTAGAGGAAAGTGTGCGACTTTGCTATTCTGCTTAATACATCATTTATGAGGCAAGAGGAAAAAAACATGACAGCAACAGACAGCATACCAAAAATGTCGGGTCCTTAGGGAAATCAGAGCACTGTGCTCAGGATTAATAATGTGACCATGACTTTTTTATTGTATTGGAGACCGGTTAGGGCTGACCCAAAAAAGGACTTTGGTGCCTAAAGTTAGGATTTCAGCAGAATTTAATACCAACATTTAAAACTCAATTTTAAAACCACTATTCAACTGCCACCTTACTCAGGCATCTAGCATCGCATGTCTGTGTATGCTCAGAACCACCCTGATCTTGACACATCTAAGGATCTTTGCACATAATTCATGCTAAAACCCATCAGGGATCCAGAAAACAGCAGTTCCTAGGTTAAATCCCTGTATATCCCATGAGTGAGTACACAGAGTGCACAGCACATAGGCCAACAGGAGCATACTCCCTACAAAATAGAGTAGAAATCATCCTTTGTTTTAAGACTGTAGGTCTGGTTATGCTGCTGTTTTTATAACAGCCTTGAGGTTAGAGCAGTCAGGCAGAAAGCGGGAGACCTAAATTCAGACCCAACCATTGCCAGAGGTGATTGAAATCTTCCTCCTGGCTGGAAAGGGCTCTAATGACTCTGTGTTGGGGCACCCTCTGTTCATCTCAGTAAGGTAACTTCACAAGACAGAAACAAATTCAGGAGTCCTAGATTAGAAAAGGAACAGCTACTCTGCACCCTGATAGGACATACACTTGATATAATTAGGCATGGTATGTGACCATTTAACATAAAATACTTTAAAAATCTCGGGAGCAGGAACCAGGTGAGTATTTTAATCACAAAGAAGTGGAAACAACATTTTTTCTGTGCTATGTATTGGTTCAAAAAAACCTTAAATACTTCCTTGAAAAGTGCTTTAGTGACAGGAGGGGAGGATGCGCCCTTCCTTACCTCTGTCTCTGCAACCATCTTGTCTTCCACCTGGAGTTCTCAGACCCCTCCGTGGGAAGGGAGAGTCTGAGTCTTCTTGGATAGGTGAAAGAATTAAACTTGGGCTTCCCACTTCTCTGAGACTGCAGAAAAAAGGGACTAATTTCATTTTCCTCCAGCCATCTTTTACAAAGACCACCCATCTTTGAAACAAAAATTATAGTCATGTCCAGAAATGGGTCCCAGTTGAAAATTAGTATTTTCTGTGCATTGCACTTCCATACTGGCTCACGTAATCTCAAACAACTCTTTCCTTGTTGCATTGCTTTCCTGAGCACCTAACTCTTCTCACAAACTTCACAGTAAGGTTAGACATTTAACAAAGGGTTCTGGTCTCCACACTAGAGCCAAATAGTATAAAAAAATAGGTATTACACTGCATAACTTTAAGTGCTGAAGTCCTTTACTGGCATTGGCCCTTAACCTATTGAGGTCAATGGAATCACTCCAGATTAATATCCATGTAAAGAAAATCAAAGTTTGACAGTGGCCAACCAAGTCTAGATCTTGGCTATTTGCTTCAGCAGAGAGTGATAACGACAGGATGTTCTTCCCACTTTCTTTTGAATCAAACAGCAGATGTATTTCATTAGGTTCATTCTTGAAACAACTTGCTAGACTTGGTGAATAGTACCTTCCCACCACTCTTCTTTATCATTGCTACTCTAGCAGGTATCCCAATGGGAAAATCGTACTTTGACTAAACGTGTTAAAGGATGTGAGAGAACATGTCCAAAAATAAGAAACAGGTCACAGTTTTCTGGCAGTATCATGAATCTCATAAAAGGAAGTCTATACTCTTCATGAACAAGAAAATCATTCATCTGCTACCCATTTCAGTGTGTACTGCACGTATAAAAGACTTCAGTTGAATTATTTGAATTCACTTTTTTTGCTACAGTTTATTATTATACCCTCTGTTCAAATCTCTGCGATTGCCAGTTAGAATTTTATACTGTGAAAAGGAAAAAACATACAGACCAGTGAAGCATAAAGGTAAGTAAAAAATTCATCTAGGTGATGAATTGGTGTATATGGCTGGTTTTGTCTCATCTAAGTAAGGACAGTACAAATAAAAAATAATCATTAAGTCACTCCGATCTGCCAAATGGGAACAAATATACTATGTATATTACATGTACTAATAGGATTATATGGCAGCTGCTGGTGGTATTTGTAATTAGAAATCTATATAGAATATAGATGTTTTAGAGAGACGGTGCCAATTCTAAAAGATTTGTGTGGGCTACAAGTGCTTGTAATTATTTTTTTTAATTTGCTAATAACTTATGAACAACTGGTTTCAAACATTCTGTGAGCGTTTGTTCTTTTTTATGTTGTTGCTGCTTATAATATTAAAAAATAGAGAATGTAAAGTTATTATTTTGATGTGAACTGAAAATGATTTTTCATAAAATTTAACATTTTTATCAGCTTTGGTTTTGCTTTCTACCTGTAAAAATGTAATTTATTTTAGCATCGAAAAATACATTTGCTTGTTTCTCGATTGTCTACATCATGTTATAGTTGGTGTTTATGTAGAGTCAGGTACTTTTTGAACAGTATTAAAAGAATTCTGTGATATGATTGAAAATTGGATTTTTTTTTTCTCTCAAATACTTCAGCTTGTGTTTTCAGTTTTTCTGCAAACCAGGTGTGCCTATACACAATTACAATCTTTCTCTGTCTCTCTCTCTCTCTGTTGTTTTAAAGGATTAACTTTACCTTGATAAACAATAGTTACACACCATTCTAGAATAGTTTGATCTTTCTCTTTCAAAAAAACCACAACCTCATTGTTGAGGCATATATGGATTTTCAGGTTGAGAAGAAATAATATAACAATCTAGTCTCAAACAATGGAAAACAAAGCTGTTCAACTGAGAATTCCTATATCAAAGTGTTATTTTTATTGCTGTTGTAAGAAACCACTTTACTCTTACCATTGCAGGTTCACATCTAATCTTGAATTGCAAACAGAACATCTGAGAAAATTTTCTATATCCTTTAATAATATGGTTTCTAGTGCTTTGCCATTGTCACCACTAGAAATCAATGTCTTATCTACATTCTTAGCTACATTCTGTTTCCAGCCAACAGATTTTGGTTTACTTTCCCTGCTAAATGGAAAAAACCAAACCAAAACAAATCAAAACAAAACAAATGCCAACAACACCCCCCCCAAAAAAAAAAAAAAAAAAACAAAAAAAAAACAGCTTTCCTATTTCGAAATCCTCTCCATCCCATTCCAAAATCTGGTCTTACTTACACTGGCATGAATCTGGAATAATTGCATTGCATGCAGGGAAGCAGCAGAATATGAACTGCAGCCCTCAGATAAAAGACTATCATACACACTATTTTCTAAACACATCTCCATAGAGACAGCTGATTTGTTTCATTTGCTGTTGAAGAATTAAGGGGAATAATTTCATGACACAATGGTAGATAAAGTGCCCATCTCCAGCTAAAAATAATGTGAATTCACATCGTGTCTTTGAATCACCTAAAAGTCCACATCCCAAAGTAAATTCTTCCAGTGCAGAATTCCACAACAGTTGTTCCAGCAAAAATTGAATCACTTTAGACTCAGATTTAGCTAACTGTGAAGCTGGAGAGGAAGATGCAAAGAGGACATGGACTCCTAAGAATCTCAGTCTAAGACTGAGAGGACAAGATTGGCTTCCGAGGACAATAAACCACTACAGGGTGTGTGACAAACTAAGGCGTCAATGACAAGCTTACAAATGAAATGCCATCAAGGCAAAATATGAAAAGGAGATGTTCTGTATCTATGTAGAAAGAATAAAAGTAGCATATGGAATACTGAGATAAATCGACTAAGACAAATAAGGAAAAGGACACAAAAACCAAAAATTCAAGACTGTATTAGAACTGCTTGCTGAGATATTACTAGAAGAGTAATCATGAGACTATGAATTTAGGAAGCAACTAAAGAGGTCAGCACAACTCTGGAGACCCACCTGAAGGCAGACTGGTCAAAAGCGCTAAGTAGCACATTGTCATGAAGCAGATTGTGGATGGGAGAGCATTAAAGAGCAGGAGAGAAATCCTATAATGATCTTAATAAGGTCACCAGATTTCCATGCCAGTGTCATACTGAAACCCTACCACAAGCTATAAACTGTGTGAGGTGCCAGTATTTCCTTCCAGATTAACTTGTCCCATTTCCTCTTCTGAGTCATCATCTTCATTATTTTCTGACCAGAAAGCTGCTGGACAGTTAGATAATTGCCATAGGAAAATATGGTATCAAGTTAGTGCAGCAAAGTTGAAAACACAAAGACTTGCCACATTCTTCTTTGGGAAGATAAGGCTGGCAAGCATTGCCCATATATGAATACTAAATGTCAGAAAGCGTTCAGCCAAACAGCAGGCTCACCAAGCTCCATCTTAAAGCAATGTAATAAAGTGCTTTGGCTTGTGCCACTTACAGTTTATCCCAGCTGCCTCCCAAATAGCCCTGGGAGGCTTGGAACGATGACTTCATTAGGTTACAAAATACCAGGCTTCTTGGTTGCACTGCTGCTCCAACAGCAAACAGCATCTGTTCAGGCTGGGAAAAAGCACAACGATAGCCCAGATACAAGACATGTATGTGAATTACCCCCTAACCACAGAGGAAAATCCATAGTTGAACACAGCTACAGAGAAGTCACGTCTGCTGCAAACACCCACAGAAATAAAGGGGAGCTCATTGGGCACCGACAGCTTGAATTCAGTCCAAAAGGTGCACATTTCTTGTACCGTGCGGCAAAACTTTGCCTGTGGCTTTGTTAAAACAGGCTGATTGCCAAAGGAAAGGAAAGGATTGCATAGAAAAGGCCAACTCCACTGTGATGGATTACATGAAAATATAGGAATTATCTTTTGCTCTGTTATTCCTCAGTTATCTGCTGATGACAGACCATGGGATAGTGAGTTTTTAATTCCTTCATTATCCTTTCACTACACCAAGCAGACAACAAATTCACAACATGATAACTGACAGGGGATGTTCGAGCATCTCATGCTGCATTGATAGCAGTTGTCTTCAAAATAGATCGGGGAGATACAAGCAATGAGTCAACACTGGCTGAGAGGGAACAGGCAGTCAGCAGAATGAAGCAAAACACCACATATGATTTATGAAACAAGGTAAAAAAAAAAAAAAAAGACTCAGATTACAGCAATATCAATCCTGAATAATTTCACTGAAAATACTGGTGATGAGTGTGAAGGAGACTTGTGAGTGTGTAACAGATCGGAGTCTGAGGCTGTGTTCAGAGTGACTGGCAGTGGAATACTTGCTGTATTTGGTTTTTCTTAAAACGTTTCCATAGCAGAAGTTTGCCAGAGAATGTGCAGCTTTTGCTAATTAGTATTTGTTTTCCCAGCTTCTATATTTGATAATTTTCAATAATTTCTTTGAATTTTCCCACAAAAGTTGTCTACAAAAAACAGTGTACCTGAATTCCATTAGAAATCTCCTAAAACCTTTTACTTTTGTTATTTTAATCAATCCTTGGTAATTTTGTGTTAGTACTGCCAGTACTGGTTATTTTTTACTTAAACTAAACCCCAGAAAAACAAATCCCAGTTCTAATTAAGCCAATGGGAATTCAGCCATAGAATTACTTAACCAGTGTGTAAGTCTGAAGTTTATTGTTAACCCTATTTGTTTTGGAGCTGATAACAGCCCAGCATCAGCAGGGGCACTGATCCTGGCAAGTAACAGCTGAAGGGGGATAATTTTCTGCAGACTGCGTGTTCACAGAAATACAGCTCCCGACTAGAGCTGGACTTCCTCCTGACTAATACCTTGTTTTATTCTGCACCTTACCTTTGATACAAAGCTAGTTTTCTGGTAGAGTAAGTTCACTAGGATAGTCAAAGGTTACATCATGCCAGTCAGCTTCAGAAAATGTTCCCATTCATCTTAAATTTACTAGGATAGACTAGATATAAAGTCATGTTCTCTGTTTTAGGACTTACTCAGACTTGAAACATGAAAAAATCAGGGTGGAACTCTAAGAGGGCAACACAATTGGATCAAAACTGAAGGGAATGATCATTCTGTGGTCAAAATCTTTCTGAATTTAGGAAATTTCAAGTCTCCTCTCTTTTTCTCTCCTATGGGGAAGAGGGGAAGAGCTCCAAACCAGTATTCAAACCCAGTCCCAAGGAGTTTTTGCTACAGCTGCTGGGACATCAAACCCCAGTCATCAGTCCAACAGTTAAATCTCATTTTCCTCAGCGATGACAATGGTTTCAATGGAGTTATCAGGCAGTGGAAAAGTATTTAGTTGGGTTAAACACATGTCATTAATTCGTAATACTCACTGGCTAGGTAATAAACATGTACTTTTTGTATATGTTATATGCTTTTTGCATTAGGGGGTTTGGTACACAACTGGTCAAGGTGGCATTTTATGCAGCCTTCAGCAAATAATAAGGGCTGCTCTTTCTCATAGCATTTTGTGTTTTCTAAAGTTGTCATTTATGCAAACACTAGAATTGACTTCTTTTATTTATGATTTTTTTTAACTCTAGATAGCAGTTAAAATATTATAATTGTTCATCGCCTTTGTTTTCCTGTTGCTCTTCACAACTTCCTTCTAGAGCAGATCAGCACCTCTGATGCTGTATTTCTGCAGCGTGTCAGCTCACATTGCACAGCACCTGACAGGTGAAGCATGTTCCCTACAGAAGGAAATAAGACCGTTTGTTTTTTTCCTCCACTCACACTTCAAAACAAAAGTCACAGAATAGGTCAAATGTAGAATCATAGAATCATAGAATCATAGAATCATTAAGGTTGGAAAAGACCTCTAAGGTCATCGAGTCCAACCGTCAAACNAGCGTTGCCTGGGGTTGTTGTGGCCGAAGTGCAGGACCCGGCACTTGGCCTTGTTGAACCTCATGCAGTTGGCCTCAGCCCATCGATCCAGCCTGTCCAGGTCCCTCTGCAGAGCCTTCCTACCCTCCAGCAGATCAACACTCCCGCCCAACTTGGTGTCGTCTGTAATTACGGTTTGTATGACATGGTTTCATTCTTGAAACATTTCTGTTTATTAGTTGTCAATTTAGACTCGACAGACAATAATAAGGTTTCTGATATTCAAAGCCACTGTGATACTGTCCATAACAATTGAGTTTAGCATTTTCAGTGACTAATTGTATCCATATTCTATCTGAATCACTTTTCATAATAAATATTTTTGTATGAGAAGTAGAGACACAAACAGTGGATCCCTCATGGCAAAGTGTTACAGATTTTAAAAGGAAAATTTACTTAATTGTTGTAGTATTATTTTAGTACTTTTGTCCTACTAGAAATATTTCTCAGTCACAAAGATAGAAAGGGTAATGGGGGTTAGTTCATTTCTTTGAGAGATCTCTTCGTTATTGTCATCAATACGCAAAGTTACTGAGTCAGTTGACCATGGTCACCCAAATTAATGCATATTGATGGCCTAATGCAACTGTGTGGTAAAATGTACTCTTTCAATCATTCTTCCCTGAACTTTAAGCTATAGAATTTTTGCCTCACTTTTGCAGAAGCTAAAAGCAGATGCATGGTCTGTTATGTATCAGTCAAAATACGGTAACTCAGCAAGCTAAGTGGTATGACAACCCCCCAAAAAACCAAAACAGCCAAATTCCCTTCTTCCTAGTATTCCTTTTAACTAAACAAAAATGTTTGTCTTTAAATATTCAACATTATGGAAAGTCAAAAAATAGGTTGACAAAGAGGAACCAAGTTTCAAATTAATGAGTCTGCTAAAAGGAAGAGAATTTTTGTCCACTGTAAAAGATTTAAATACGTGGGGGAAACGTATGAATAAAACGTGGTATGTAACTTCTGCCTTTCTAATTCCATTAGCTGTGTTTCCACTTTCAAAAAATGATAATAAAACTTTGTTTTGCACTGATATAGTTAGCATAGCAAAATCCTAGTGAAGACAAGGCAGTGATAGCTTTTTATGCAGTGCAGCAAACCTGAGGTCAGTCCACGGTGGATAATTTAAGGTTGACCCCAAACACATCCTGTGAACCACCCCTCATACCTTGTACTCAGTGGGATTTAGCTAATTATCTCTATGACTTGTAAAAAGACAGAGTCTTGTTCTGTTACAGGAAGGATTTAATGGTCAGCTTAAAAGGTCTGAAACCCTCTCATCCATCCTACTTCCTCAGCACAGCTTCGTGCAGCCTAGGCTCTGCAGGCAAATATTCTGATCCAATGCAATAAATCTTACGGCTAGCACCTTAGCTTTGCCATTTCTACACTTCCCATCTCAACTGCCACTTGGTTAAAGTATTTGCAAAAAAAGCCTGCAAGGAAAAATATCTTCGCATAGCTCTACCTGAGGATTTTCCTTCCAAATAGGGTTATTTAAGCACTGTTTTTCTTCTGTATAGCACAGCCCTACTTCCTAATGTCAGAAATCCCTTTGGTGGAGCAAGAATGGTGCTGGCTGTCAGCTCTGTGGATTTTACTGTCTTGTCACATCAGAGATAATCCTATTATTTCTTCCTTGAACTCGCTTCATAAGGATGAAGAAAATGAAAAGCTATAAACCAAGGGACAGAAAAATGAAATAAACCCCACAAACATGGAGTAGAGAAAGCTGTAAATATCAGGAAATTTTGAGATTATACACTTCATTCCAACCTGCTCAATTCCTTTTTATGCCCTATTATTTGCCTCTGCCGATCCCTAATTTCAGCCACTCCTCTGTCTTTGAATCAAACCTCTAATGAGATACTATAGCATAAGTGATTTCCCCAAAATCCTCTAAAAAGACCATGCAGAACAAAGAATGTAATTCATCCCAAATTCTAGGCAACACCCTTAACATATCTCTTCTCTCACCCCAGTAAAACAATAACACTTTGACTATTCTTGGTTGCTTGGAGCCAGCTAAAAGTTATCACTGAATGCCCCACTGAAGGAGCTGGTTTTCCCAATATGCATTTCTAGAGCTGGCCATTTAAACTTGGCAAAGGATTACAGCTAATGTCCCCCCCAAAAGGCTGTTTCATGATCAGCAGCTATTACCTCCCTCCTATTTATTTTACCCCCAGCTATTACCATCTCCTTTTACCCACTCCATCCTACAAATATTTGTTATGCTAGTCCTTCTTTTGTGCTCTGGAAATATGTTTTTTTATGGAGAGCATTTTTTTGCACATGTACTGAAAATACTGCTATGACCCTTTCACAATTGAATAAATACTCTGGTCTTAATGCAAACATAAATATGGATAGTTGCATCCTGGTAGATGTACTGTTTATCCATAGCATTATTCATTTATTTACTCTTATTGTGTCTCACATAAATGGTCCGCAAATCCAAAGAGAGGAAATTAAACTTTTTAAAACTTTGTACATTTGTATCATGCTCAAAATTATTCACCTCAGAAACATCTGCTCCTTAAAGTCACTGCTAAGTATCATATGTTTTTCAGAGTGAATTAGAAGTACTCCTGCATAGCATCATGTTGTGCCACTTATTTTTTTCCCAGCATCTATGAAGTTATTATTGTCAGGCGCAGACTGCTTTATGAACTGGTACCCCTTTTCAAATTGCATCAGCCATACTGAGTTAATGGACCATGTTTCAGCAGAGTGGGTGGGTGGCAAAACACACAGAGCTATTTAGCATTGAAGGAGACTTTTCTTCTTGTCTAAAACTGTTTCTTAAGCCTCTGCAGTTGTGAAGTAGCAAGTGCCACTGCAACCTATTTAGCTTACCCCTCTGGTAGCAGGGGACAACTCTGCAGTAAGGCCAGTGTAACAAAAGGAGACTACATCACTGTTCTCCCAATAGCTGACAGTGCAACAGAATAGGGCAAAGAAATGAAATGAAATGAAATGAAATGAAATGTAATAAAATAAAATAAAATAAAATAAAATAAAATAAAATTTTAAAAAAAAAAGTACTGCTCAGAAGAAAACCTTCTACACTGGAGAAGTACAGGATGCAATTGCTGTTTTGCTGATATTCTTTGTTCTCATCCATGACAGTTATCAGGGAGATACTGGATTGAGTTTGTAACTAGAGCAACTGGCATAAAGTACCACTGAATTCACCAGAGCTGTATTGATTTGCACCAGCTGGGTAATGGAGGAGGAAGTGAGCTCAATTTTGCTAACAATCCCAGTGAAAGCCAGCTTGGCCGAAAAGACTGTAAAACCTAAATAGGAAAGTCAGGAGGAGAAACAGAAAGCTCACACCTGGGAAGTGATATGTCCACTATCACGAAGCAGGGCTCCATTTAGCACTACGGCTCCACATTGCTCACAGCATTAAGGTGTTGCTGTGTCTGAGAAAGCTTTAAACCACCCAGACTGGGGACTGGTAGCAGTTCATCAGAGGTAGTGTAGGATCTACCTGTAACCTTAGCAGACACTTAGACATCAGCTCATGTCATGTTTTTCATCGCCACAGCTCGTCTGGTATTGACAACTACCTTGGGTGGTCCAGGGCTAGGGCAGATGTGTCTGCGCCTCACTGCAGGTACAGTGGTGACGGTACCAAGAACTACGGGCACACGACTCAGGAGCTCAGCTCTTAAAATAAGGTGGGCTCTCGCTCCCCTTGGCAGCAACAAACGCTGATGTCTGAGTAGCTTTAAAAATTGATTTGTGAGTATTTTGGAAATTTCCTGCCTTTTCTGCATCCACACGGGTTCATCTTAATAAAACAAGATGCCTGAACACCAGTACTGAGCTCCTCTCCTAATCACAACAGCAAACACTATATCAAGCAGCAAACTGTTCTGTAACCTGTTGCATTTTCAGTTTCAAACACAATAATCCAAAAAAACCCCTGCACAATATGAGCAATCCAAAATTTTTCAGCTGAAGATTTCTCCACATCACTGTTTTTCCCTGAAACAGAAATGCATAAATTCATCCATGACAATGTGTTATCTGACATCTTACTACCTCTGTCTGCTGTTTGCACACCTACTATCACTTCTACCTTCAAAACCTGGAAAAAGCAATTGTATTTTGACAAATAACATGGGTAGATCCCTGACATCTAATAATAATTACCATTAAAGCTAACAGAGAAATTGAAAGAGCCCCATTTAACTGCCTTTTCATTTTACAGAATTTCCAGAAGTTGTATATCATCATCAGGCAATCTATGCATCCCATCACAGTTCCTGTCACTTCAGATACAGAGACACTGTTTTTCTTAGCTTTGGAGAACACCCTGTGATCTGTGAACCAAGCAGAACATGCTGGCTCACACATATATTTCATTTAGGTGCTGGAAACCAAGTGGTGACCTGCCAGGAAATTTGCTAAAAGTTAGTGTTCAAATAATGTATCTATCAATTACGATAAAATATTAACTTACAATTTTTTTTTTTTTTTTCCCTGCAACTATCATGTATACTGTATGAAATTCCATTGGTTTTCACAAACAAAGGATGCTAGTTGAGGCTCCAGCCATCCTGAAGGTTCAACTCTTGTATCTTTTTTCTGGTTCCTTGAAATTAATGCCTTCCATCTGAGAAGTGTTTCCTTATGTCATGACACTAATAATTCTGTATAGCAGAGAGAGTTGGCTTTGTCCATTAAACAAGAAACCATTTGTAGCAGATTTCTGGTTCTGGGGTTTTTTCATACCATTAAACAGAATGCAATTCTTCATTTCAGCTACTAGGCAACTAACAATTTTCACAACAGTCATCAGAACTATTCACAGAGAGGATGAAATCCAGTGAAGAGAGATGTCAGATGGCTGTTGCTTATTTAATGCCTTGCTTGCAAATGTGGAAATATAAAAAAATTGAAAAACAAACTGAAAATTCATGGTTGTCCATTGCATAGTATATGCTGTCATAAAGAAATTCATAGGTGTTAGGGGAATCAGGAAAGCAACTGTGTGAGGATTTAAATTAAAGGAAGAGGGATGAAGGGCATGTTCTCCTGGGTTAAATATGCTTTACTGAGACTATAAATCAAACATAATCAATAGTGAGAAACACTGGTGACACATTCTTGGGAGCCACAGAAGAGTAATGAAAAAGAAGCAGTTTGGAAAGCACTCCGACGTGATGCTTTAGAAGAGAGATTTTCATGAACACTGGTTTTTGGAGACTTTTATTTATTGAAAGTCATGCAAAAGCACCTGGCTTTGGCAGAACCAGATAAACAAGTACTGGTCCATCATATAGATCGCTAACTTCATAAAATTCATTCTAATGACAAAATCAACAGTAAGTGACATGATGAATCCTCTGCACAAAAATACCAGCTTCAGGGAAAAACTTCAGAATCCTAAATCCTAAATCTTATTGCTTTCATTTCCAAATAAGGGATGATCGTATATCTACCTCCCTTAGAAGGCATTAGAAAGATGTTTGGAAAACCCCCTGAAGATGAAAACATTTATATAAGCACTTTTATATATCACTGCCAAGAATAAGAAAGACAACTTTTACATATGTCACATTATACACATAAAGGACAACATGCTTGAGAATATAATTGTGTAATAGCTATTATTTTAGTATTCTGTTACTGTTATAAGCAACCTTACACAGAATATGACATTTTAGGAGCACTTAAGATTATCTGAACATACGCTCTAACTTTCTGCATATTACAAGTGACATCATTTTTCTCAAATTTTCTTACATTGGGACCGGGAACTCATTTGAAGAAAACCTATTGTCATTATTAAAACAACTCACCCAATTTTCAGAACTTCAGCTCTGGTGAAGTAATCAATAGTCCTCAAAAATGTTACTTTGTCACAGACTGTGAAATATGTGTTTGCCTCAAAAAATTACATGCAATTATCACAAATTCTTAACAATAAAGAGTAAGATCCCTTCTCATTCTGCAACTCAGACCTATTGTATCCTAATCCTCTACTGGAAAAGTCAGAACATGTCGTAATGCTGGGGTCTATCATACTCTACAGCAAGAATGGGTCTTAGAATATGTTAAAATTAAGTTTAATTGATCCTTATTTGAGTTGGAAATTTAAACAAGCAAAACAAAAAACCCTACAATGACTGGAAGTGATTTATATACAGTTGCTAACTCATTAGCAATGAGAACGGAGAATAGCTTTGCCTGATGCTTCACTGGACCCTCCAACTAGCAGAAATGATCCATGGTTGTTGCAGGATAATTCTGAGCAGGTTCCTTAAGTCCTCTACGCCTCAGTACACCACTTTGCATGGAGATGGATCATACTTTGGAAGTGTCTATTTCTTCCCCTTAGAAAGAACCTAGACAACTTGCTTATAGAGGACGCTTGGCTTTTGGATTGGCAAAGCTAAGTGAGTCCTTCAATTAAATCCCATATTTTGAGATTGACTGATGAAAGGTGAAGTGATACTGAACTTTTCAAAACATGTCAAGGGTGTGTAATAGCCAGCGTTCGCAAGATTGTCTTACCAGCTGCCTTGTTTAGTCCATAATTAGATTTATTTTCAGTATGTGCTATGTAAAGTCACAACAGTTATACTTTTTGGAAACAAGAACAATTTCATATTTATTGAAATGACGAAAAATGAGAGGTGGACAGCAATAAATCCAAGAATGTTCTCATTCACACCTCTGTCTTTTCTTTTTTTACATTAGTATGAAGGGTAAATTATTACTATAGTGTTGAGTGAGCTGGTTCTCCAGTGCTATTCAAAGAAGCAAGATGGTCCAAAGGATCATCAATGGTTTTGACAATCACGTGACATTTACTGCTAGAGATTCTCTTCATGTTCAACCCAAGCTGGTGACCAAAAGGTGGTATGATCCTTTAGCTAGCAGACCTTGGTAAAACAGTTCCAAGCATTTCTCTAACAATTTTTCACAAAAGCCTCCCGCTGGATGCCACCAGACTATATGAATCTAGAGGATGAAAGATGGGTTTGGAAGCTTAGACAACTGGGGTTTAATCCTCGCTGATTTTGTGTACAAAAGTGAGCAAGACTCACAAAGCCTGACTCTCCAAAAGTGATGACTGTACTTGGTTTTCTCTATGCTTTGAGTATTCTCTGGCTTCCCTTGGAGCCCTACCAAAACCCAAAGCCATGGAGCCAGGCATTTTGTCCCTGTGAGGAGGTTGTTCCCCTCCTGCTATGTACAGTCCGAATATTAAACTGCAGTCAACTCCTGCACTGAAGTATTTCCAGAAAAGCCAAAGCATCATGCTCATCACTTGGTCTTGCATTCCCTTTAAAATGCTTTCATTTTTTGCTTCTGCCTCTGTTTGTTTATTTGTGTTGCTGTGGCAGAAAAAGATCATTTCCAAACTCACCAAGAAAATCACTACCAAAATGTCCAGCCCAAATGGCACTTTTGGTGCCATTGGTATCAATGGTGGTTTTGGTGAAGTTTCTTTTGTTTTCTTTCCGTTTTTTTTTTTTTCTATTTAAAATGTATAGCCAGCCATACTTAGAAATATCCAACAGTTACAATAGCAGTGTAAGCTGACAGTAAATTACACAGATAGATACTAGAGTACACAGACAAATTCTTTCACAGAAGAAAACACTCTCCTGGAAAAATTTCTATTACAGACTACCTACAAGGATTTTTCTCTCTTGATTTAGACTGTATTTCTCATTCTAAAAGTATGTAATAATACAAGTACAAAATGAAAAAAAGGATGAGAAAGTAGAAGCAGAAAAAACAAAGATTGGAACTCCACAGCCTGATTGTGGAACAACCAAAGGAAAACATGATTTCATTCCTGAGTCTGTAGGTGTAAGGATGCTGTGAGTGTAGTCTTTATCAATCATCCAATAAAATAACTAACAGACAGTGCAGTTAACACAGCGTAGACCCACAATGTAGGCACAGCATTTACATGACTTGGTATTGGTGGACCCTCTGCAGGACCCTCTATTTCAGACTTGATGAAAGTGGAGAATCTTTCTTTTTTAGTGTCATTCTCACTGTGTCTGAAATAATGTGGCTTCTCTTTTCTTGTGGCTGAATGTTGATGGAAATCCTCAGAGACCTGGAGCAAGGATGTGTCTGTACTCCCTGGTTCTGGGCAACTTGTTCCTCCTGAAGAATAGTAACTTGTTCTGGTCCTCTCCTCCAGGATTCCCTCTGAATCTCCAAATGGCTGCTATGAAGCCACAGATGAACTAGGAAGTAACACAGGTTATCCCTGCGAGGGAGCTAGTGTAGAGCAAGTCACGTGCAAGCTGAGACCCCTTTCAGTGTGAGCTTTCTTTGATCTAAAGAGTTTAAAGGTCTTGTATGCTGCAAAAGTAGACATACTTGCTTGCACTTCTCTGTCTGGGAAGATGCTCTGGAGAATTTGATGGTGTTTTTCTAGTCTTTCACTGCCCCCGTCCAAGATATTTTCTTCCTGTGGAAAAGGATGAGAGTTTGGTTAAAACATATGCTGCAAACTAGCATGTTGTTCCAAGTAATCACTTATATATGTAATCAGTGCCTAAATAAACTCTATAGCAATTACCACTCCTTGAACTGAGAATGAATCAGAGGTTCTGACCTTCTCTCAGAGATTTTTGAAGTCACTACACTGTGCCAACAAATGTTTTCATTGCCAGAGTGATGAAAGCAAGAAGGATGTATGCTGAACATGTATTAGATGAATGCAGTACGTCTTCACTACAGAAACCTGCCAAGTATCAGTTTGGGAGTATACGATCAAACTGATAAGCTCTTCTGAATTAGTTATTTATTATTTTAACCAAAGATTTGCAGTAATAGGCATCTCAGAAACTCAGAACTCTCAGAACACAGAAAAACCACAGTGGACATAGCTGATGAGTCAAAATTTATTGTAAGCAATATCTGCAACACTGCATATATGATATGCTGGGTAATATCATGATACTGTGTTTGTAAAACTAACATGATGTTTGTAAAGAGAACTGTTTACAGAAGTGCTGCACTGAGCATTGCTTTCAAGCCATGTATAAACTTTCTAGTGCTTCCTCCAGATTGTTCCTTGTTGTATTGTTTCCTTCTTTCCAAATATTATAGAGATCATTGACTTTTCTCTTCTAACATTTTGGTTGATTTGTTAGCAGTGCAAGCACTAGCTGAATTGTTAAGGCCAGGGATCACTAAGACATATCATACCAAAGAGATGTGCCTTAACTATGAATCCTAATCCTTGTTAAGATTCAGAGCCCTTCAATTACACTGTTAGTCTTGCTTATATGCCTCTTTCCTTCCAACACATCTCTGTTAGTCTTGCTGCACTCCTGGTCTTCTTCTACCCCTTGGTCAATATTCTGTTTGTTTGACAAAACTGAAAATCTATCTTCAGACAGAAATAACTACCTTCAGTGTTGTCTCTACTGCTGCCTGATTTGCTTCTACTTCACCTGCTGTGCATCCCACAGTATTTGGATAGCTGCTCTTGCTTTGTGTTTTTATTTGATGTCATCCCAGTACACAGGGGCTCCAATTCTCCTTGGCAGCAGTAGACTGTCCATCATGTGAAGCAGACAACCACAGCACTAGTCTCTGTGTTTTCTAATCCAAGAGATGAGTCAACACTGTCTCTTCATTCCTATTAGTGTTGCCATTGCCATCAGTCACTTTACTATCAATGCCTTTTTCATGT
Source organism: Pelecanoides urinatrix (assembly GCA_013400755.1). Lineage (NCBI taxonomy): Eukaryota > Metazoa > Chordata > Aves > Procellariiformes > Procellariidae > Pelecanoides > Pelecanoides urinatrix. The sequence goes on along the minus strand of VZTQ01013803.1, from coordinate 311,182 downwards.
TGCATTGTGAGTACACAGAACAGGACAACTTGTGCTCATGTTCCCATGCAGTGTTGAACTGTTTGAATTTAGTGACAGGCTCTGTGACTCACTGCTTCATTAGGACAGCCGGGATATGCTTGTCCTCGCTGTGCATGCCTTCAGTTTTCTGATGCCAGCTACAACCCACAGCAACATGTCATTTCTTATCTCACAGTAAAAAATACTTCCAGCACTTGGGATTTTCTCTAGGTGATGGTGTTCTTCGGTTTACACCGACTACCTCTGCAATGAAGAAGAGATGCAAAGACTTTGTCACCCAGCTATTCCTGTTCAAAGATTTTCAGAGGAGTAGGAAACTTATGTCACGCAATATACCGTATGACTTTTATCCTGGGTAAATCTAGTGGAACTTCTTTAGTCTCTCATGGTAAACACTGGCTTCTTTCATATTGTATATTAAATGTCTTCCAACCAGTGCAGCTAACCTGGCCAATGTTACATTGCTATCATGCTCAGCGCTAAATTCAATAAGTGCATTAATGTGACCACTTTGCAACCTTCAAGCTTCCCTCCAAGTTAAAGGAATTGTGCATGTGAGTGAGCTCAGGGACAGTTTGTGGACATTTAACTTCTATTCGATCTCTGAATTTCCTCTTTAAAGAACATGTTCTATTAAAATTTTGACCATGACTCATCTCCCTCTTCTCTTACACCAAGATTTTAGTTACACTGAAAGTTTACTGAGTAAGGAGCTTTGCTGAAGCTGAGTTTTGCACTCATTGTGCACCATTTCAGCTCCTATGATCTCCAAGTTTATTGCTTGTCCCCTTTGTTTCTTTTACTGACAGCTTCAGACTGCTTGTGTTGTAAATGCCCTTTACTCTGCCACATTATCTCCAGCCTTTTATCATTTTTGTGGGTTGATATTATTGCTAGCTGCATCATCTATCAGGAAACAAATTGCTCTTCAATGTAAAAACAGATCATAAAATGCAGCATCCTTCTTCTTCAGTGCAGCGAGAACCTTGGGATCTGCCAGGCTTGTTGGAAGTACTCTCCTCGTCCTGGTTAGTGCAGAAAGCAAGGTTCGTTCATTCGTTCATTCATTTATTCGTTCTTTCTTAGAATGGGATGTTAATTGATTCTTTTCAAACCCTTTTGCTTCACCAGCCAGAGTTTAGGCATTTTTACTTCTGCTTTCCTGTTGACTTCTATGATGTATAAAATGGATTGTGCTATTTATCTTCTTGATGCTCTTGTCCCTGTCCAAAAAAGGTTCTTTTTCATAGTCCTATGAACTTGTTCTGAGCTAGTGGCTATTACTATCTTCACTCTTTCAGCGGACAAATTCTTCTGTCCTTGACAGTAGGTGAGATCTCTCTGGAGCAATTCTATTTCTCTCAAGAGTATGTTCTAAAACTTGGAACCAACCACCTTGCATATGCTGCTGCCTTTAATAAGGCTGTGCAATGCCTTATTACCATAACATGCAATGCCTCCAAAGGTCCACCTGGATGCAGAAGTTCTTCACTCTGGTATGTATTCTCTCTTCTGCTGCTTGCTTTTGGCTTTAAAAAAAATTCTTTCTAAAGCCTTATTGTGGGGGGTGTGGGAGTGGGTATGCAGCATTCATTAGTCACCTTTTTTGGCTCTTCCAGCATGTTATGCATTATTCTTGGTAGAAGGTCTCATTCACTCCTCATCCTTCTTCTCCAGTGAAACAAAAAAACCTAACTTCTCTAACTTCTTTTTTTTTTTCATGCATGACACAGGTTCAGTTCTTGCTTTTTTTGTTTTCACCTTTGTGCTGCGAATCCAGCATCTTTAGAAAGCTGAATCCCTTTATGCCATTTTCTTAATCCATTTCCAGTTGTTCTCTTTTGCCTTTCGATAGTATTTTCTCTTGGGGTTATTTTCATTATCAGGTTCCAGATACATAAATTCATGCATAAATACTAACACATGGACTCTGAGCATGTAAACTAAAATTGAATCTTTAGCCAGAAATCTATTTATGTAGACAGCCAGCTTCAGCCAATGTTCCAGCCATGCCCATGCAGATTAACTGCCTGGTGTTCTGTGCTGGTTTTAGCTGGGGTAGAGTTAATTTTTTCCACAGTAGCCACTATGGGGCCGTGTTTTGGATTTGTGCTAAAAACAGGGTTGGTAACACCGGGATGTTTTCGTTCCGGCTGAGCAGTGCTTTACACAGAGTCAAGGTGTTTTCTGCTCCTCACCCCACTCCACCAGCGAGGAGGCTGGGGGGGCACAAGAAGCTGGGAGGGGACACAGCCGGGACAGCTGACCCCAACTGACCAATGGGGTATTCCATACCATAGGACGTCATGCTCAGCATATAAAGCTGGGGGAAGAAGGAGGAAGGGGGGAGGTTTGGATTGATGGCATTTGTCTTCCCAAGTAACTGTTATGCGTGATGGAGCCCTGCTGTCCTGGAGATGGCTGAACACCTGCAGGCCGATGGGAAGGAGTGAATTAATTTCTTGTTTTGCTTTGCTTGCATGTGCAGCTTTTGCTTTACCTGTTAAACTGTCTTTATCTCAACACATGAGTTTTCTCACTTTTACCCTTCCAATTCTCTCCCCCAGCCCACTGGGGGGGAGTGAGTGAGCGGCTGGGTGGGACTTGTTTGCCAGCTGGGGTTGAACCACATGTTCCCTCTTACGTGTTTTTTTCTCCAGTTTAAATGCTTCTTTATAAATTCTATAGAGATCACAGCACCTTGCCTCTTCTAATCTGAGGCCTTCACACTGTTTCTGTTTGTATCACAATTTGTGATAAACTATTGACCAAATCTCCATCATAGCAGAAAAATTTCTAATTTGAGAACAAAGCAGGATTAGAACCTAAATTTTCAGAAATGTTCTTATTTAACTCAGTCAGGACCTGAATCTGAATGTGCCATAAGGTACTGCCATCTGCCCGATTATCTCATCCTAGGAATCTATGAAGATATCAGTTGCAAATAAAAGTTAACAGTTTTTAGGAATACTCTAGAAATCTGAGTTCAGTAAAAACTGCCAGCAAGCTAGGCAGAATATTCTTTTCTACTGAGTTGTGGTATTTTATGGTTGCTAAAATAGTAATTATAAAAAGAAATGACCATGTGTTTTCATCTTTTATTGAGTTTAACATTTAAGTAGCTCACTCTTTTGAAATGAATGCATCTGTAAGGATACAGCATATGTAAAAATATGTACTTATTCCCAGCATGGCAGAAAAACTGTAAGGACTTTAAGTTGCATAGGGAGAGTAACAGCATGGACTGCCCTTGGCACAGCTATCTGACACTCTCTTTCCTATGGACTGGCTGTAGAACAAGACAGCTAAAAGCTTAGCAGAGTCAGGTCAGGAAAAATAATTTTTAAAATTTGTGGAGAATAAATGCAATTGCACTCTATTTCTTGGCTTTAATTAAGAATATAGATTACTATAATGGCCAATACTAAGGGCAATGATTTCACAGCAATATTTTTCAAGGTAAACAATTAAATAAGAAAAGTAAGTCCATGTGGAAGTTGCAGTCCAGATAACAGCAAAGCGATCTCACTCCTCAGGGGTGACTGCCTCACTGTTTTGGACCATTTAAAACTATTATGGTTACCAGTAATTGAGACAATGTCTCACACTCAGATCATCAGGCACTCACTCGGTGGGAGATAGTGAAAGATATCAATAAAAAATTACAAATTACAAAAGGTGTTGTGGTATCAACAATGCCTTCAGATTTATATCAAAAACGGATAGTAACTATCCGTTTTTGATAGTAAACCTTCTAAGGTAAACATAACTGTTTACAAGAATCCATACAAAAATAGAACTGGATGTGTATGAAATGTCTCAGGATCAATGTGAAATATGCAAAATTGATGTTTGGCCCATGGTATAGAGGAACCTAGTGAGTATGTGCTCTCAAAAATAAGTATGAGTCAAGCATCCTCTTCAAACTGCAAGAAAAATCTTTTTGAATGTCTATGGATTGAAGATCCTATGACTACTTAAAGTTAAGACAATGCAACTAGTAATTGTAATACCAGAATTAGAAACCACTCCTGCTACAAGGGGGAGTGTGCTGCGTATACTACCATCCATATAACACTCTTGTGAAAAGCATCTAGTGCAGGACAGTTGAGGTCTGATATACTGGAAAGATGATTTGTTAGTTTTTATATGGAAGACAGATTTCTGCAGCAGATAGAAACACATTAGGTATTATAGCTTCTTTCATCTTTATGTATGAATGTATTCCAGTCTTGGGTATTCTAGAATAATATATTCCAGATCTGGAGAAATTTTCTATAATGCTGACCTATTATAACAGACACAAGATGCAATCTCATGCATTTATGTAATGTTTAAATGGATTTATTCAAATTGGTAAAAAGCTTTCTTTAGTTCCTCCAAAAAATGAACTATTAAATGTTATATTGACAAAAACTTATAGACTCTTTTGTGCTAATGTGATTCCACTCTCAGTCCGCAGGGTGAGAACATTTTCATAGCATTTCTTTGCAGATTAATTGAACTAACTGCAGTGAGGGCTTTTATCATTCCTTTGCCAGAGCTGAATTCTGCTGCTAATCATGCTGCAATTGGTGCAATTGTGCTGCACTATGAATAGCATAGGAGAAGATCATGTTTATGATGAGGTGGCCCTGAATTTACTAAGGCCACTGTGAACAGAGGAGAAAAGGGGCAGCAATAAGCAGTAAAATAAGCAGATAAGGATCCAAACGTTGATCCTTGAACAGCATCTCTGTTTACGAAGGCTGTCTGATGTCTCTCTATCAACAAAGAAGCATCATTAGAGTGCCACTTATGCTTTTATTGGCAGCATCCCTGCTGTAGATGCTGTTAGTTAGCCCTGCAAGGAGACTTTTTGCTGCTGCTAGTTTGTTCCCATGCACTGCAGAGGGGTGGGCAGAGGAATAAGTGAAGAGATTATTCCCCATACTGTCAGTCTTTGATGAAAACAGTTCCTTTATAGGATCAGAAGTCCATGCCAGTGGTTGGGATCAAGTCTCCATGGACTGATACTTTACCCCTTTCTCCTTTTTTGCCCTGGCTATGGTACAGCATAGTGGTGTTCTACATCAGTAGAGTATTAAGCATGTAGTCATTTCTCATGTAAGTGGGAGCATAATTTCACTTATCTTTATAAAAGCTATAGGTGTCATTTCATTTGGACTCCATAGATAGTCAATGTAAAGAAACAACTACTACCAAGAGGAAATTCATCCTCCCATCTTAGACATTTACATCAGGACAGGAAAAGCTGTTGTCCAGAGATGTCTCGCACTCTATCTTTCCATGTAACAGGGAAAATATATGACTAACATAGACTAAAGGCTCGTCTGTAGACACCTACAATTAGGTGAGCAGCATTACTTTTACTGTAAGTTTTCAGTGGGAGGTAATGGGGCCTTTCTCAAAATCAAATTTCTTTCTGACAGTAGCATCTATGGGAGTGGAACTGAGAACGTATAAATCTGACTGCAATTCCCAGACCATTTAATTGTCAATTAGAAAGACTCAGCATTTTGCAGAGGAAAAAGAAATAATTCAGGTGGCTGAATTGACTGGCTTAATGGACGAGGAGAGGGCAGTGGATGTTGTTTACCTTGAGTTTAGCAAGGCTTTCAACGTGCCTCCCATAACATCCTCATAGACAAACTAACGAAGTAAGGGCTACATAAGTGAACAGCGAGGTGGATTGAAAATTGGCTGAACTGCGGGACTCAAAGGGTTATGATCAGCAGCACAAAGCCCACCTGGAGACCAGTCACTAGTGGTGTACCCCAAGGGTCCATATTCAGGTCAACACTGCCTAACATCTTCATTAAGGATTTAGATGATGGGACAGGCTGCACCCTCAGCAAGTCTGCAGGCAATACACAACTGGGAGGAGTAGTTGATGCACCAGAGAGTTGTGCTGCTATTCAGAGGGACCTTACAGGCTGGAGTATTGGGCCAAGAGGAACCTCATGAAGTCCAAGAAAGAGAAATGTCAAGTGTTGCTCCTGGTGAGAAATAACCCCAGGCACCAGGGCAAACTGGGGCTGACACTTGGAAAGCAGCTTTGCAGAGAAGGACCGGGGTGTCCTGGTGGACACTGAGTTGGACATGAGCCAGCAATGGACTCGTGCAGCAAAGGAGGTCAACCGTCTCCTGGGCTCAATCAGGAAGAGGGTCGTCAGCACATCAAGGGAGGTCAAACACATCTGCAGTGCTGTGTCCACTGCTGAGCTACCCAGTACAAGAGACATGGACATACTGGAGTGAGTCCAGGAAAGAACCATGAAGATGTCTGAGGGCTTGGAGAATCTGACGTATGAGAAGAGGCTGAGAGAGCTATGACTGATCAGCCTGAAGAGGAGAAATCTCAGGGGGAATCCTGTCAATGTGTCGAAGCACCTGGAGTGGGGGGAGGAAAAAAGATGGAATCAAACTCTTCTCAGTAACACCTAGTGACAGGACAAGATGCAGTGGACACAAACTGAAATACAGGAAATACCACTTAAATGTAAGACAAAACTGTTTCATGGCGAGTGTGGTCAAACACTGGCACAGGTTGCCCACAGAGGTTGTAGAGTGTTCACCCTGAAGATATACAAAACCCAACTAGACAAGGCCCTGGGAAACCAGCTTTAGCTGACCTTGCTTTGAGCAGAGATTTGGACTAGGCAATCTCCACGGCTGTCTTTCCATCTCAACTGTTCTATGACTTTAGGTGTGTAGAGTAGAAAAAACATAAAGACCTCTTTTGCCCTCACGTATACCATAGGCTTGGAGGTGAAACATCCTCGAAAGACATACCTTAGCATTTCTGAAAGGAAGTAGTTTGGGTTTTTTTCGACCAGACTTCTAAATGCTGTGGCAGACACCGAGCAGCCAAGTGTGAATAATTTGGCTTGTGTGGCTCTTGCACACTATTTAACTTGCACACTATTTAACACTAATGACTGTATCATTTGTACACTCTCTATTTTCTTAGTCTGCTCTGAAGTCTTAGGTATAGTAAAATGCTCTTTATACTGAGTGATTCACCCAAGATTTAGCTTGGATAAACCTTATTACTTTCCTTTTTCTTTCAAATGCTTTCTTAAAAACTTCTCCATATCATCTTGCTCTTGGTCATAAAAAATCAGATGAAAAAAGTCCTTCTGGGACTCTTGGTTGTGAACTGTACATATTTTCCTACCTGTGTCTTTGTTCACTACGTATCATGGATGTCTGTTACACTAACACAATTGTTCTTGTACCTTGTTCACCTTCTTTTAACCACATACGCTCTTTTGAGCTGTATTTTCCAGCTCTGGTGCACTTTGGAACTCATCCCTCCAAGAAGCCAAGAGGTTGGCTCTCTCACAGAGACCAATTATTTTATCTTCAATTATTCTCGCTCTCAGTATGATTTGATAGAGAATCCGCTTTATTTTCTATACATTTCTACTGTCTAGGCAGCTTACTAACACTTCTCCAGAAGTTGTCTTCTCTTTGTGTTCAGTAGATCTCAGCAGTATATCCAAATACCTCTCTACTTTTTGTTACCTGCAAGACTAGAAGTTTGGCTTTAGCCTTTCCAACTGTCTTTGCTCAGAGCTTGCAGCAACTGCAGCCAGATGCGCTTGTGGGGAATGGCTGTGCTGTGTCATTGCCTGCTCCAGGGTCTGAGCCGTAAGCTCAGATGAAGGAAGAAGCAGTAAGATTTCTTCACAGGTAAACTATGTGGGAAAAACCCACAAAATTTCTTTGGGTTCACTAAGAATTTTGTTGAATTAGGTACCACAGAATTTTGCCCCATAATTCCTAGACTTGTTTTGGTTTTTTGAAGTCATCTTACAGAGTAGCTCCCAACATGTGGAGCCTTTCAGTTTTAATGATATTTCCCTTAGTGACAGACTTAGAAATAGCTCATCAGGCATAATGACAATGGGATGAGTTAAAATATGGTGTTATTGCCTCTTCTGAGTTGCTAATGTCTATTTTGTAGCTGATAAATTCCCTGGGCTAAATTAAACCCTTGGATAGGAAATGGCTATTGTAAAAACCAATGGGAGTTTGACATGGTCATCAAGGGATGATAAGTAGCCCTCAGGGAAAACAATATAAACATATTATCTCTTCTACTAGTCGATCCCACTAATTAAGAAATCAGAATGTGATAGAAAAATATTGATGGTGAACAGATGCATTTGCTGAATGATTATTGCAAGTCTGGTTTCTAAAGCTAACATATACAACAGACCACTCAATATTTTACCATGAACTTTAGAAGTCTAATTAAGTGTTACTGTGAATTCTCTGTAAAGCAACAGAAGTGTGGCAAGCATTTTGCTGAAGGTCACCTCTACATATGAAACAATTTGTATCTAACTTAACTAAAATACAGGTAATACACTAATCTCATTGGCACATTGCATTCTCCCCATCTGTTATGTCCACATGTTTTTCATCTTACATTGTAAATTCTTCAGGACGTCATCAAAGTGGCTGTGATTCTAGCAGCCCTGGACACCATAGATGGGATTCACTAATTTTAGGTATCTGTGATATAAGACAGTCACTCCAAAGTCTCCATTTATTTAACACATTAAAACCAGGTAAGTAGTCCTATCAGACAACTGGGAAATGAGACACGTTAAAATTAAAGCTAATAATAAGCATGAACTTGTCACTAATAAGCAGATGGTCTGTTTGGTCTCACATTTAGGTTGATGAGAACTCTAAGTAAGCATTGAGTATCAGATCACTCATATATTTCAATGCTTAAGAAGATGTGCTTAAATTAAGTTAGCTATATTAGAAAACCCTGGGCCAAAGCTAAAATCCCACCCACATTCATCAAACAGGGCTTTGTGATTTCCAGTTTCTGATGTCTCTATGTTGTGCACTATGACTTTTCAAACCTGAATAGGCCATCAACTTAAGAATGATGGCAAAAGGGTGGGATTCATTTCCTTGAGCTGTCATAGACCAAATAAATATGTCACGAATTGCCATTGTCCTTCATATTCAGTTATGCACATTTCCTAATTTCTTGACAAGATATCTATCCACTCAAGATGACCTGGANGCGGCTGGGTGGGTCTTAGTTGCTGGCTGGGGTTAAATCACGACAATCTCTTTATTCCATTTCTGTGTTTTCCTTTCAAACTGATTGTATTTAGAATCGTCATCAGTTGTTTGTTTGGGGAAGAAAGAAATTAAAAAGATTTGTGTGCGGCTGAAACATGAAGTACTGGGAAGAAAATGCCTCGTATTTCTTCCTCCCACTGGAACATGTCAGTATCACATGGTCTGTGGACTTGACACATAAGAAACCATCTTGCTTTTATAAATTCAGCTGAATGGAAGTGAATTTATTCCTGTTGATGTTTGTTTTGTTCAACGATGTATTAACTGTAAGCTTCAACAAAAACATCTGTCAAAAGACAGTTGGAGCATTTTGAACACCTATGTCTCAGGCTGGTACTATAACCATTGATGTGAATTAGGAGTGCCTTTACAAAGTTTTATCTCAAGTCTCTGAAACCAGTTTTACAGTGAAGTAAATCTTGCCTGTGTGCTCGTAACACAGTGCACTGAAATTGAAATGTATTTTATATGTCAAAAGCTGGACCCAATAATGAGTTAGAGTCAATGCTGAGAGTTCAGTCATAGTGGCTTACCTCCTCAAAACTGAGAAATAAATTTCCCAAGCCAGCAACAATCCACAAGTCTTGTTCTTTCTCCAAAGAGCCCAAGGGCACAGGGAGCCTCTGAAAAGTACTACCTCACTGCATGCAGGATGTAGTGCAAAATTAGTTCCATCTCTCACCACGAAGACAATGCTGGAATAACCCTAAATGTCCTAGAACAGAAGTTAGGGTGGCATCACCTTTTAGGAAACAGTGGTGATGAACAGAAGCGCTTCTGTATACGATAGTTTCTTCAACTAATGATATGATAGCATGTTTCTGCACTTTTGAAACAGGCATATTTAATATCTTTGGTGAAATAAACCTGTGGAGAATAAATAGTTGATATATAATCCTATTGATGTCATTTACTTTAGCAATAGCCTTTTTTCTTTAAGAAACCAAAGGGTGAGATACTGTCTTGGAAAACAATCGGCTTAGGATAGAAGCACTGTGTCCTTATAAGGTTTATTTGTGGTCTTTCATGTTTTCCTCTGTGCTTTTCTTTAGCTCTCTCAAGGTCAGACTTAAAACTGAATATTCCAGAAAAAAGAAAATAAATGAGCACTGCATATTGAGATAGATTGTTGAACTTGTCTAAAAAAGCATTTCATCTCAGACTGAGATCCTTTCATTCTTTAAAATACTTTGCTTGTTCTCTTATTGTCATAAGAGCTCATCTACTTTGCAGAACAGACAATTTCCTAAATCCCGGTGACTTACAGAAGTTATTTGTTGGATCAGAATTGGCCCAAGCATGAGAAACTGCAGACCTTCCTGACAAAACAGATTTTCTCAGAAGCACAACCAGACTTTGAAGAATAGATAGAATCAAAAGTTGAATTTTTAGTTGACTGAGGTTGTAGTAAACTATTTTTTAAGAAACTCAAAATGGAGTCGGTGCCTACTCAGTTCCAGAAAACAAGGTGAATGATCAGGCACCCTGGGGCTGCCACCACCTGGTGTAATATAAAGTCCACAGGCAGTAGGAGCTGCCCTTTGACAGCACTCTATAGGTCTTACCTTAGCTGTCTCACCTCTTCCCTTTCTTTAGGCTCACATCTTCGCGTTCTTTAGAATCAGACAAGACCCCAGCTAGTGAAGTTGGTGAACACCTCACGTACAGAACTGGAAGTGTGGTCATGCAGAAAATTGGAACAGATTTTAACAAGATAGGGTAGACTGCAAGGATGGGCCACAGGGTTTGGCCAGACAAAGATGTTACCCAGCCACTTGCTTACACATAACGAGCTCCTTTTATTCTCCCTTCACCCCATTTTCCCAAGCTTGTTCTTTCCCAGTCCATCTTGATGTTTCCCTTTTTCTGGCCCTGTATCCTCCCAAATAAACAACCCTGCCAGTTACTTTTTGCTCTTGGTTCCACTTTTGCTACCTTTGTACCCAAACTTGGTATTTCGGATGCAATTACCTCGATTATCTCAGCCATGAGAAGCATTGCTGAAGTGGTTTCCCAGGCCTTGCAACCTCAATTCCCCAGAAGTCCCCAGTGGTCCCCTCCAGATGTCGGTGGGGTCTGACTGTTTCTCACACAATTCACCCTTAAACACCTGTAATATTTGTCCATCCCTTACTTTTGTAATACTGTCCATCCATGACTTTTGCCACCTTCTCACCCTGTAAGCTGTTACCATCCATCAGTTTCTCATGGTCTGTGCAGCTAGCTAAGCCTCAAGCCTACTCATCAGCCTGCCACCTTGCCAGGGACACTTTTACTCATGAAAAGCCAGCTTTGAGGGTTAATTTTCCCACTATTAATCACTTTTTGGACAAAAAGTAGTCTGGAGGTAGCCTTCTGCATGCAGTACTATTGTATAACCTTGACATGTACAGGTTAAATGACTATAGTAAGGGTGATATTCATTTCATTTAAATATGCAGAAATAAGTCATCTAAGTGGGCTAAATCCAGATGACTCCTGTAAATTCTTCACAGGCAATGAAGAAAAGTGGACAACTCTCATTTTATTTTATCCCATCATCAGTGCCTTAAGAGATATTGGTTAGTCCTCTAAAGGGAGCTTAGCTTGATGTATGCTTTTTATCTAGATGATCTCAGGTGAAATGAATTCAAACCTAAGTGTATTCAGGACTAATTAATCATCTCAATAAGTGCAAACATTAATTAGAAGTCATTTTCTCTTTATTAGTTTTTCAAGTTAAATGATTCATCGTCCAGATTTGATTGCTCTTTCAGGTTTAGAAGACCCTCCCAAAATCTTTCTCAATTTTTTTGCCTTGCAGGAATAATTTGGTATAAATCTTGAGCACTCACACTGCTTGCACAGTGGAATCCTTGTAATACTTGGCTAAAGAGCGGAATTGCATTTCAAGCCTAAAAAGACTCCACAGAAATGAATCCACCAGTTACAGTAACAACATGGTAACCATGCTTGATAGAAAATGCTTCATGCAGAGTTTGTAGACAATATACAAGGTGACCGTGAATAATTTAATCTGGACACACGAAACAAAAATAGCAGATATGCCTGTAGCAAAACTTCTATCTTGTGAAGCTACTTCTTCCCAAGTGAGCTGTGACTCTCCAGGGTAAGCAGATTGTAATCAAAGCAACTAGAGACTATAGGCATTAGGGGGATGTTCAGGAAAGGTGAAAAGTCGGCCAAATAATTACAGCTGTGAGCACTTTTGTTTACCCTCCACATGATCAAAATTACGTATTCAGAAAACTAGGAACTTGGCCATTGAGTCCCTTATTGCAGTTTTTATCTTGACATTTAGAAAGGGCCTCTTAATTAAGATTTATGTTGATGACTATTACATTCTAAAAATGTTATTTTTCTTAATGTTTATAAAATATATAATTAAAGTAGTA
>VZTQ01013803.1:277181-298641 GCA_013400755.1 Pelecanoides urinatrix | reverse complement strand
AATTTAATGATTACAGAATTTTTATTTTATGGAAATAATTTTTTATATCAATTCTGGATTTAAAGAATTCAAAGTATCAGAACTTCTTGCAGAACAGAGTTCCTCTTTTCCAGCCATCTCTGTTCAGGGTTCAAACTATGAGTGTTTTGTTTAACTTCCATTGCTATGATAAACTCTCTCCAGCTAGCCTTCTGATTGACAAAAGAAGCTTATAAATACAGGTCAGATGAAGGAAAATTTGTGTAAAGCCAGAAAGGGCTTTCCACCAAGTTTCTTACACCAAAAGTCAGAGAATTTTCTTTCTTTTCCAGCCCAGCATTCTGGAAGAGTTTCCAAATGAACTCCCAAGTCAGCCAGTCTCCCCAGTAAAGCATTTGCAAACTCTGCCTGAAACATGATTCATCTCCCACAGATTATTATGACGCAGCTTTCACATTCTACCAAGGGCCCTCTTTTCTTTGGCACTGCAAGATCTCCCAAACAATAAACCAACACATTCAACCTGCAAATTGAACAAAACCAGAGGTGAGATATATGGTTAAGAGCAAAACGGGTCCAGTTCAAACCTGTGTGAGGAAGAACCTGCAACAGAAACTCCCATGTTCTCCCCGTCTTTCAGCACTGGCAAGCACAAAGTTGGTGGGGGGGAAGGTGTTGTCTGGGGTTTTTCTTCACTGTAGTGTCTGTGCGTCTATCTTTAGGATAATCAGACAAACACAAAAACTTATCTCTGGGCCACAATATATGAATGTAAAATATAGAGAGCTGGAAGGTAAATCTGTGCTTCTTGCAAAACGTGACAGACAAATTCTTACTCAGGGTTTGTGGATGAGGATTTCTCTAGGCATATGTGTCCATCTACTGGTTCTTTTTCAGCTCATTTTAAAGGTTTTTATTTGAAAAGGCAAAAAATTCACACCTTAAACAACAGATTTCTGGATCCAAGCATATTACTTGTAAATTAATTAATTTGTGAGCCAAGGACAGGCAAGATTTGGAGGGGAGACAGGAACAGATCCATGAGATCCTAGTGTCTGATCACCGTGTTCTTTCCTTGATCTGACCATTCAGCAATTCTAAAATGTACAGGAAGATACGATTTGTGCAGAGGGAGGTCCTGCTGATGCCATTCTCATCTGGTACCCTATTCTGTTCTCATCTGGTATCCTCTGCTACAAATACTAGGTGAGACCATCTCACGTCATCCACACGATACTATTCTGGCTGAGTGAGCTAGAAATCTAGCAAGAACTGCAAACTCTTTTCATGCTAAATTGAACTCTGAATCACCTGTACCTGTTGTGTTGAGAAAAACAGGTCAATACACTTTGCAACTGATTTTTACCGATATGTTTTGCACCGTTAACACACAACGAATATGTTTACTTTGTAAATCATTTTTTGTCTGGGCTTTCTTGAGAGTGATGTGTTCTAATGTTTGGTGGTTTTTTCTTTGGTTTGGGTTGTTTGTTTGGTTTTTTTTTTTAAGTCCTGAATGTGCAAGACTTGAAATGCATCTAATAAAAATTATCAGGCTCTAGGCACTGGACTCAAGATAAATGAAGCAAGTGGGGGAAACTATTTTTAAAAGTCAACAACAAAAAGGGGGCTAATTGAGCCTCTCCGGAGGGTCAAAGGTAAGTTAATCTTTAGAAATGAGACGGAGTCTGATGCAAAGTCATGAAGCTGACTGACATCAGAAGATAAGATTTTAGCTGCACTTTGTCCTTTTGACAGGGAAGATTTAGAAATGACAAAAACACGTGATGGAAACTGGTAAGAAAAAAAACCGTCAGTGAACAATAAGATCACTTAAAACCTGACTGTAATACCACTGATTAGGACTTTAGTGGGCCTTAGTGGGCATGGTGGTGTTGGGTTGACGGTTGGACTCAATGATCTTAGAGGTCTTTTCCAACCTTAATGATTCTCTGATTCTATGACTTCTCTTGTTCTTTCACTGTCACTTCTCTGCTCCTCTTTTCTTTGAATTACAGTTGCAAGTCCTGTGAAGACAGCTATAGGACTCCTGTTATCAGATAACCAGCACAGCCTCAGGCTTCAAAGTGAGGAAACTCTTTCTATCGATTCATATTTCTTCACAAAATACTGGTAGGGTAATTTTGTATCAGAAGGCTCTGAGTGGCATCTATCCACCACATCACTAATATCATGGTGTTACCAGATGCTGCTTGTCTTTCACAGACTAAGCCATCAAAAAAAAAGGTCATCAAAATGTCAAAACGAGCTTTCAGGTTGATTCAGCAGAAGTATGACTGTGTGGAGTGTGTTTTGCTGGCTGGTCCAGTAGTGGCAGGATCAATAATCTTGAAATCAGACCTTCAGGGGTGACCTATGCTATTCATGGTTTGGCAACTCAATTGCTGTATCACCTCTGCATTGTTCATACAGGGCGTTAAGAGCCTTTGGTCCCATGCAGTTATTTCCTTATCTTGAATAGCTAGTACTGTACTTAGACATTAGAAGGCAATGTTCTAGAAATCCCTCTGGAATAACCCCTCTGTGGGTGGAAACATCCTGTATTTATTAGGACCATTTGCAAATTAGGACCAGAAGCAAATGGTTCAATGAGAAGCAAAGAGTTACTTGATGGAGCGATTTGCAAACACTACTCCTAAATAAAGGACAACAGAGCCTTGTGCTGTCCCAATGAACCCTGCATCCATCCCACCCATCTTTAAGAACCTAAGGGTACATCTGTGCTGCTAAACAAAGAGTGCCAAAAAGCAAGCTGAAGCACTGGACCTATATGGTTTGCACTGCTGGTTAGCTCTTTCTCCCTGTTTTGGGGGGGTTTTTTTGCACCATTCCAACTAGCTCTCCCCAAGAAATATCTGCTGCAGAGAAGGCCGAGTCCAAACAGTGTGAAAATGAGTTAGTAACTGATAATTGATTTAGCAGTACTGACTGTTTCATTTACCCACCCAAGTTAGGCGCATGCTCACCCACGCTGTCCACGATAGTCAACAATAACCTCCAAATTCTAGGATCTGAGTTACTGTCTGATGGTTTCTTCTCCATTGACAGAGGATAGGAATGTACTTTACTAACCTATGTACCTCATTTAAGCACATGTACTCATAGCTTCCTACAATCTGGCATTCATCATGTTGTTCATAATACACTGGCAAAAAATGGATCAGTATCTCCCCATTTTGCTAATGGATGTTCATCAAAATTATAGGCAGCAAATTCCCTAGAGTGGACACGCAACCAGCTGCCAGCAATGTTACAAGTTTTGTGTCGTATCATAAGCATAAGAAAGAAGTTCTTAAATCCAAGTGTATGAGCAGAACCAGTGCAAGGGACAGTAGAAACCACTTGCAAAATTTCTGGGAAGCATGTAAGGTATACACTTTCTGCCTGAAGGCAGTGCGTTGCGTATCAGCATCCTTCAAGAGGAAGTGGCTGCTGTCTGCTGCTCTCAGAACAGTGAATCAAGAGTTAATCATCCTCCTGAAGTCACAAGGCATTATGCTGTGGTTTGAATGCCTCAGCTCAGAGATTGTTTACGAATCCTGGCTGCTAGTTAGCTAATGGCCTTTGCCTATTTCAAAGTCATTTGACCTGAGGAGTAATATTCGATGTAATTAGACCTATTGATCATAAATGCAGGGCCTGTAGGATGCATGCATCACCTTCTTTTTTTTTTTTTTTGAACAAAAACTGAAAAAGAAACACTAACCTATTTATTATATTTGCTCTCCAGTTGCAATTACCTTGCCTCTTTTCCCAGCTGATTACTAAACACGCATTTTGCAAAACTACTTTAATAAACTTCTGCTCTTTATTTCCTACTTAAAGCCTACCCCTTGTTCCTGTCTCCAGTCTCTATTATCACACCACAATGATCATCAGCATGCACGAAAGCAGTTCTCAAGTTCCAAGAAATATGTTATGTGCAGCTAGGCTCGTGTATATGCATGAAACAGCGGTCAATGAGTAAATTTCATTATCTTTTATGTTAGCACAGTCAGAAAACAGCTGAATGCTGCTTGAAAAACAAACAGGCAACAGCTCAGGAAAATGTATTAAAAGTATTGAACAGAGCTGGCTAGTGGAGATGCCATGAACGTGTGCAGCTTGGCCCTTTGGCTCTCACTATAAATGCTAGGTATTGTCTCTGGGAGGTATAGGTAATGGGCCGGACTGCAGCTGGATGACTATGCTTTTAATAAATTAATATACATCTCTGGAGATTTTGGCTCTCAAGTAGTAGGAAGAGGTCACATTCCCCTATCATTTTTCCCTGTTTGGGACCACCTGCAAGAACACCTCTACTCTATAATTACTCTTGTTTCTCCCCTGATGAATCAAAATGTTAAAGCACTGCCCAGCTCCACAGATGGCAAACTTGGGTGCTTATATGAGTTGTACAAAGTCACATGTGGAGTCTGTGGCTTAGCCAGACTTCCTTCTTCCACTACCCACTTCCTCCACTCATCCAAATTAGGCGACTTCACTACCTACGAAGTTGCCATGGAAGCTGTGCTCTGCTAAACACATCTCCCTGCCAGGTGTGCGTAGTTCTCACTATTGTGAATAAGAATTACATGAGCCCTTCAAAGGAGGAAGAAATTCCCTGAGGTTTTGTCTCCAGCTTGTTTTCCGAAACCCAAATTACCCTCTCTGTGTTTCAATACTGCATGTTTATCTGAAAACTAGATCATTTTGTCATTAAAGTCTCGGTTGGCAGCTCATTCTTTAGAAAAACATATGTTCATTTTCATTTTTTGAAAAATAAAACCAGTGAAATATATTTAAACTGAAAACAACCTTTCCCAGTTGTGCACTGGGCCCAATGGTTAGTGCATGTTGTTAGCACCCCAGAAGTCAGCAAGACCCATAAATGGTGATCTGACTCCAGCTCCATGAGACAAAGGTCCAGTAGCAAACAGGGCACTGAGACCCTCTCAGCAAGGTCCATGAACTGCACAACCATGCTGCCCTCTGACTCTTCCCAAAATGACATGGCGGAAAATTAGCAGGGCAGCAACAGCAAATTCCACAACTAATTGTTTGCACCAGGTATCCAACACCCATGTTGTCTTTCGCTTCTGCTTTTGAGCAATAGGAATGTAAAATCTCAGTGGATTGGTGTTTCATGTTCTCTCTGCACTGGTGAAAGGAAAAAGCATAGGAGCATCCAGATCGAGAGATTTTTATCTAACAAGCACTATTTTTCCCTATAAAATAAAACAACACTACCAAAACAAACATCCACTGTTAACCTTCATGCCAGAGGAAGGGGAATCACTAGAAAGAGAAAAAAACAATTCAGGGAGGAGGTTAATTACATGTTTTCATGTACTACTAGAAAGAGTTCAGATGCTGTAACATAAATAGCCCAGATTCTTCTTCTTTGTGTGCTTCATTTCTAAGTTCATATTCGATCCTGCCAAAATTCAGTCTGCGTAGAAAACCTTTTGGCAAGATTGCATGAAATAAATTCACAGATTCTTAGAATTAATATTGTTTCACTTTTTTTTTTTTTTCTGTGTACGAAAAGAAAAAAGAAAAGGCTTTCAGGATTAGTCCTGATAGAGATCTTTTACTCTGTCATAATGAGTGATTCCAAGCTCCTGTGCTTCCACCCACACACATCACAAATGTTAACTTCATGTTAACCTAACAGACTTTGTCCAGCCTCGCTGCTGGGTAATGATGGCTGCTTCTTGCAAGAGAACATCTTTTCAGCTGGAGCCCAGAAGCTATGGGGAATCCTCTGCTCCTATAAACATCTGTGTGCTTCCCAAGGGCTGCTCAGCAATTTGCCCAGAAAACTCAGGAATTCAGGTATCAAGTACCGTTCAGTATCACTTCAGTTTTTTAGTTAGTGTTACACAGGTTTTTTAGGGAGAAAAAAATGCATAGCATTCTTATTACCTGCTTTAGGATAACAAACCTTTCATAGGCACCCCCTTCTTGACGATGAGAGTTATGCTAAATATTAAATCCATGGAAACATGTTTGGGTTCACATCTGTCTGGAAGCTTTAAGCTAATCCCAAAGGCTGATGAGTTGCAAATTTTAATGTGCAGTTGGATTGTCTGAGCACCATGGTTCGTGTTCATGAACAGGGACCTACAGCCACTCTCCCAGATGCTTGTGGCAAAACTTCTGCCTTGGGAAACCCACCTCTGCAGCTCCAGCCGCAGCTTGAGCTGATATACCAGGCTGTGGTCTAGCAAGGCTGTATTGCTTGTGTGTTGGACACACGTATTCTACATGTCCTGTCCTGCCAGCTCAGTTGAGATAGCAACATTATGACCAGTGAGATCTGTCAGAGCCCTATCTTATACCTTTCCCTTTCTTCTCCCACCTATTATTTGTCCCAAATGTTTTTTTAGGTAATGAAGTATCTGGGCACATCAGTTTGCCTGCAGCCTCCAGATTCTGTCAAGATATGAATAATCAATCTTCAAACTTCTTTGAGGGTTATGTCTAAAAACAAACTGCTGGTCTTTCTTGTTCTGCCCTTGTGGAATTTCCTGTTTTTCTTCATTTTGTGCCCCACGAAACCACTCAGACCTTGACTCCCTAGCTCTCCCCTGGAGAGATGTAGTGAGATCTCTACATGGGCAACTTAGGCAGGAGATGCAACCCAACCACCACCCCAAAACTTCAACCATGGGCTAATAGCCAGCAAATTGCAGATGACCAATAAAGCAGGAGTTAATCCAATGTTGAGAATACATTTCTGTGTCTTCTGATTTTGTTTTTTCATGTTTGCTTGAAAACAAAACTTAGAACAAAACCAGCTGCTGTGAAATAAGTGAAGTGAAAACACCAAATGTAATGTCATCCTGAAGAACACAAATTAAATATATTGCGAAACTAGTTATGAGAAAGCCCTTAGTTTGCAATACGCTTGTTTTTCTAGGCAGGCTCTTGCTCAATCAGTATGTGTCCAACTGGCTAACAAATTTCTTTATGACCTTCCTAAAATGGAGGCAAGTGCTGGGGTTTCACAGATTTTAGCGTTTAATGCTAACGATTAACAAATCCTTCCTACTAGGTAAGGAGCAACCACAGGGTTGTAAAAGCAATCTTGACTGCTTAAACATTCTGATATTTCACACACACATCCACGCACACGATGTTTTTGGTTTGCAGTAGGATTTGATATCATTGCACACTCAGCAACAGAAGCTCTTTGCTGCAGCATTCAGTCTGCGTTCAGCAGAGGAAATTGCCCAGAAGAGGAGAGGATGTAAGTGAGAGAGATTGTGAACTCGGGAGGTAGAAAAACAAGTAGCAAAGCAAGAATGAGGGTGAAGAGCAATGAATGGGCACTCCACACTGGGAAGGAGAAGGGTAAACTCTTCTGACTCCTTTTGCAGGTAAGCAAAGAAGCGATACAGTCACTTGACACTTGCCTGACATTTCTTTGGACAGAAGTGTCATTTATTTTTGTAAAATGAAGTACACAGCCTTATTCAATCCCTTCTGCTATAAATGAGCTTTTGGAGAGTCCAGGCTAGAGACTGCACTTTGCCTCTCCTGTGAATGGGGGAGGACAACCTTGTAGCAGAAATATTGCCCCAGAGCTGGGGGAGATCTGGTTCACAGTTGCCGGTGCTGCTAATCTCAGTACACACCTCCCAGCTGGGGTTTCTTTCTTCCTCTTACAACTGTATCACATGGAGGTTTAACCTTTCCCTTCTCAAACGCACCAAGCCGCTAGCACCCACCGTCACGCAGAAAACCCTGGCAGTACAGACCTTACAACATCCCCTCCACCCCAAGTGTCTCGGGCCAACCAAAAAGCAAAGCAGCACACACAAGATAATCCCACCGGGCTGACAGGACGCACCAGAAAACAGAGGCCTTTGTGCTGACCACACGTCTCTGCTCTCTTCTGACAACTACAAGCCACTGTATTTCAGCTGAACCTCAACCTACCCAGCCCAAGCCCGACTACATCCCTGCAGAGAGCTGTGCTTCAGGAGCCAGCTGGCCTCCTCGCTGCCCCGAACGGGGAGAGAGCAGTGCCAGCAGCCCAGGTGTATGTCAGGGGGTGCTGGCTCCATTCCCAGCACTGGAGAGAGCTCTCTCCTGCCCACAGGACACCAGCAGCCAAGGAGGGCTGACTGCTTTCCCACCTCCTCAGGCCATTTCAGGACTGGTTAAAACACACAAGACCTCTCTTTCTGCATCCTACCTGCCCCTGTACCATGGATATGGGGTAAAGCGATGACTGCAGTTCTAAATCAGGCAAGCATCATACGTCCTGTGCGTTCGTTGGGGGCTTAACAGTATGGTTTCGTTGCCCCCTTACAGCACTGCAGAAAGACATTGGGCAAGGCTTTCCCTGTGGTGTCGTCATGAAAACAGAGCCAAGTTCCTCACAGGTGTGCATGGTACAAGGATTACAGACAACAGGAGATGTTCAGACTGCATATTAGGAAAAGTTTTTTCACCATGACGACAGTCAGACACTGGGACAGGGGCCCAGAGAGCTTCTGCACTCTCTGTCCTTGCAGGTTTTCCAGACCCATCTGGATAAAGCCCGCAGCAACCTGACCTCATTAATGGCTGATCCTGCTTTAGCGAAGAGGTTGGAGTAGAGATGCCCAAAGTCCCTCCCAGCCTGAATCACCCCATGATCCTACACACTTTGGACCTCTTCTTTTGCAGGGGGAAGGAAGAGAAGTCCCCAGGTGCTGTTCATCAAAGCCTGAGATCTCCCTGCTCCGTGCTGTTGCTCAGGAAGATGAGCCTCCCCGTGCAGGGACTCTCTCTCCTGCTCCTGCAGAAACCTGCTGTCAGAAACTTTCCTCTCTACCTGAAGAAGATACTGGAGGCCACGGTGTTGAAGAAGAAAGCTAAGTCTCTGCTTACATATATTTAGTCCTATGTATTTGGGAAGGAAGGGAGAACAAGCAGAAGCCAACTTAGTCCAAGCCTTCACTACCCCTAGACCCAGTGACTTCAGCAGATGTCTGCAGAAGATTTCAAAGGAAGGAGAGAAGAAGGGGAGCATAACCTCTCTTTGTTTGCTGTTTTTCCCTAGAAAGAGACTTACTGTTCCCACAAATGGCAGGGACTTTGGGCCACAACTGCAAAAAGTGCAGATACATCCTTACACATATGCAAGTATTGTTCTGAGGTGGTGAACGTACGTATTTTGGCAAGCAGGTGCTTGTCTGTATGCCCATAACTTGTGAGCAGAGTTTGACTGCTCTTTAAAATTATCTTGTCCATAAACTGTGGCATCAAAACAGTGAAAGCCCTGTGAGGAAAACCCAAATAAAGCTTCAAATGGCCAATTCTGAAATACATCCTATCAGGCCTTGTATCACTTCAAGGGAGAAATTACATCTGTTGGATGTGGACTTCTAGCCATTGTCTTGAACTGGACGATCAGAAAGCCAATCCATTTTCTGAGGACATTCAATTTTTCTACACCATCTAGAAAAGATTGGCCCCACTGCTCTATATGTGCTGTGCTGAGCAATGGCAGACGCCTGATTTAAAAGCAAGATTAGATAACTGCAGTAAGATCCCGGGAGCAGGCAGTGTGATTGCCAGCCCTGTGCCCGGGCCAGTCTGTGTGACCTGTGTGTGTCCCCTGTGCTGCCTTGAGGCTGCTGTGGAGCAGAAGCAGCCCAAGATGGTGATGACAGCTCAGGCTACATGTCCCCGAGTATCTTTGCTGTATGTGAAGCACTGTTTTGTTGGTACCTCCTTGAATAGGTGTTGGTACTGCCTTGAGCAGGTTCTAAGGAGCATTTAGCAGGTCAGGGGAGACAAGAGGTTTTCTCTCTCAAGCTGAAGAGTGTAAGCTTTATTGTAAATTATTCCAAATAACATCTGAAATAAAATCTGAAAGTGCCCCTCCAGCAGGCATTCAGCACCACAAAAGGGAGTTGTTTTCACATGCTCTGAGCAGATTTTGCCAGCAATATTGTGGACTACCTGGGGAGAATGACAATGTTTTCTTACTAGTTCAGTGACCAGGAAACCAGAGGGGGATTTTGATGTGCAGTGTAAAACCAGAAATTATGTCCACATCATTTAAGCAAGGCTTGGTTTCATCAATACTCAAACCAAAAATCCCCATGCTTCGTAAAATAGTGTCAGAGTTCAGAAAGGGACATTTTCCACCACTGTGCTCGTCTGTGCCAAAATTAGTTATGGCCTTGGAATTACCATACCGAAGTAATCATCATTTTGGGTAACTATGAACCAAGTGATATTTGATGCAAGTCTGGAAGATGTCTCCACTGTCTTTCCCAGGTTTCTGTGATGGTAATTATTTCAGGATTGCACAAATGTATTCTGCATTTTTAACTTCTCGTGCAAAGTGTCCATGTACTGTGAGGCGGGGTGAGAAGATGGATTTATACTGTGTCTGATGGGATGGACCCTGCTCTTGATTGCAGCTTCATGCATCTGTTTATACTCATGTGAAATGGAGGTTAAATGCAAAGAAAATGTTCCGGAGTATGACTCGGTGCATCGGGCCTCATTCCTCTCCTCCCATCTCAACACTGCTGTCTTAGAAACCATGTCTAATGTAAATAAGTGTAACCTCCCTGTGAGGGTGTCATTGTGCACGACTCCAGAGGACACTGTGGGGTTTCTGCTATGTGATGCCATGCGAAGTCTGTCTGTATTGAATGTGGATCAACATAGGCATGTTATCACTATGAAAATAACCAGGTCTGCAGGGCTAAAAACTGGAGAAAATGTGTGTTTTCGGTCTTACAGAAGCCTCCTTTCATTGCTTTGGCATTTGCAAACTTGCATGAGGTTATCCAATAAACCAAATATATTGAATAATGCATTGTTTATAGTGCAATAGTACCTAGGAGCTGTAGGACTCCTAGTTGTATAAAAACAAAATAAAGAGACAGTTCCCGACCCTTGTGCTCTCTCCCCCTGTGACAATCCACGCGCTAGACAAGGCAATAACTAGAGACAATAGATAGGGAGTACAAAGACATAGTGAGAAACTAGCCCTCAGCTTCTTACCCAAAGTGGTGTGAAGCAATCCTGAGGTTAATGCAAGTGAGCCTGGACTCTGTAATAGGTCTGATATTGCTTCCAATAAAGTAAAAATAGCTTGCAAGGGGGAACAAGCAGAGGAGAATCAAAGAGGAAATGAGAAGGGGAAAACTGAGAACAGCAGGGTGAAAAAAAAAAACAGAAAACAAAATACACTGGGCAGAAGAAGGAGAAAAAATAGAGATGGTAGTTTTATAATTTTTAAGGCTCAGATGATGCTGTGACATGTGACTCCAACTACTAGCAGAAAATTACATGTAAAAAAAATAATTTTTGCCTTTGTTTCTAAAAATCGAATGCAAAAAAGGCAGAGGTCTGGTTCAGCGTGGGTGGTACAGCTGTTTTGTGGTGATTAAGACGTATCTGCTCCAGTGCAGACAAATGAGGGCTCAGGGCTCGGGGCATGTCCCTCTGCTTTTGACATGGTACCACTTCCACCTGCACAAACTGGCATGCACTTGACATGAGCTGGGAACAAATTTGGAGCCCTGGAGCCTGCTCTGCTCCATCATTGTGCCCTCCTTCCCTGACTAATGAGCATTGTTGATTTTAACGGACAGGTTTTTTTGGCTTTCCTGCTGCATTTTGTGTTTATGACAACTTCTGTCAAAGCAAACCACCTTTGCCACCTGTTAGGTATCTCACACCATACAATGCAGGTGTGCCAATTCAGAGTATCATAAGACAACTCATTCTTGTAATTTTAAAAGAAGTCAAAGCATCCCTATTCATGTGGGAGATATCAAAAAAATCCTATCTATTTGTGTGCTGATGTTCCAAAGACTGTTGTGGCACAATCTCAGAGCATTAGCATGTTTTAAGGCATCCAAAAATAGGTGCAAATTCCTTTTAAGCATCTTGGACATAGTGGTTTTGTTAACAGTATTTTAGAAAATTATATCTGAAAATTATGGGAACATTTCCATTTTTTCTAAGAAAAATGAATGAATACACACTGAATGACTTGCTGCAAGTTTCTCAAATGTATTCATAGCTGGAAGTCTCATGTTTAAAGATGAGATAGACTCAAGACAACTGAATCAGTGGCTTTATAGACTAAAACCAGAAGCAGCAGCTTCTGACACTCGATTTATTCTATTAAAGCCAACACTAACTCAGTTAAGATTTTCTCTGAAGAGAAACTTTGGTCTCTTTGAAGAAAGAAAATGATTAGCTAGTGAACAGACTAGTGTTGTTATTTTCTTAGTTTAGCATCATTCAGAAAATAGGCAATTTTAAACCTGGTGGCATATGTTAGTGTGATTTCTTTAGGTTCCTGCTGTGGGAAATAGTGGGAACAGAAAGGAGCTCCTTCAAAAAGCATTTCAAAACAGGAGTCTAAATTAGGCTCCTTAAAGTATTCTTAATATGTTTTATATGCACGCCTACTCATTCTTGCAGAATTGGAGGACTGGAGATGTGCCTCCGGGTCACTGAGCTCAGCCTGGGCTGTGGCAAACACTCTGTAATCCTTCTCTCTGCTCCACCCTAAGGGCATTCCCAGCTTCCCTCCCTTCCCTGGGATAACCCAGCTGCTTCCAGGTTAGCAGCCACCTTCTAATTTCCAAACTGAATTTTGACCTGGCCACTATGTCCCCATCTGCTGCTCTGCCAGCAGCCATTTGGCTTCAGGTGACACACGTCCTCGTCTCTGGTGTCACCTCCCCCAGTGCATTAACAGCCAGCAATGGTGGGTCCTGCATTTCATAATTGCCCGGATGCAAGGAGTGAATGGCAGAGCTGATAATAAAGTTCTCTATCTCCTTTAAACGGTGCACTTACAAAACATGCAATTTGGATTGAAGACTAATTGCATCTGTGTCTCAAAAGAGCTGCGGAACAGCCTCAGATAAAAAGCTTTTTAATTTCATATGTAAAACAAGGTGAAAGAGAAAGAGTCCAAGACAGACTCCATTTTTTGTGGCCCTGGTGTCGAAGGAGTAAAAACCAATAAGAGACTGAAGTTGGTGATAAACAGGAAGGCAATTACAGAAAGTTTTCTGGGAGAAGACGTTACATTTTTTTCCTGCCAACCTTCAGGTTTGATGGAAAAATGGAATGTTTTGGGTTGGCAGCATTTCAGAGAAAGAACTACAAACTGACAAGCTCTTGACACACTTTAAAACGCATCAGTTGTATAATCCACAAGGCAGCTTGGAGCAGCAAGTAAAGAACTAAAAAAAAAAAATAAAGAAGAAAAAAAGAAAAAGCATCCAGTGTTTTCAAAACTCAGGGTAGAAAAGCAAATAATGAATATTTGGCATATGCACATAGTTCTTTGGTACGCATAGAGTTTAACTGGAGTTTGGCTTTGAGGTCACACCACACAGCTGCATATGTGTATTCAGCCCTGTTTTTAAACTAGGCAGGACTTCAGCTGAGTTATAGGTAGCAATCATAGAAAGAATGTCCGCTAAGCACTTATAATGGCAAATATCCGTTGGTTTTTCAAATAGAAGCATACCTGATACAGTATTGGAAGGTTCCTTGTGATCTGCAGGCGCAGTACCTAGCAATAAACAGAGAAGCATTAGCATTTGAGTGGGAGCTTCCCTTGTTCAGTCTCAGTTTAGCGGTTGATAAAGCACAGGAATGACTTAGGGTGCCCCCAGTTCACCAGCTCCTACCAGGCAGTAATCGTCTATAGTGCACTGGAAATACCCTTCCACCTGCCAAGTAAATGTGCTCCACAGACCA
Organism: Pelecanoides urinatrix; assembly: GCA_013400755.1. Lineage (NCBI taxonomy): Eukaryota > Metazoa > Chordata > Aves > Procellariiformes > Procellariidae > Pelecanoides > Pelecanoides urinatrix. The sequence goes on along the minus strand of VZTQ01013803.1, from coordinate 284,910 downwards.
CGGCCCCCCTTGCTGCACCGAACGAGTCTTTGTCACCGATTTCGGAGGGAGCGCACCCAGTCAGGGCAAGCACCAATAACAGCCTCCTGGATGATTCAAGCTCCCAGAAGTCACAGGGGTGCATGCACAGAGGACCTGTGGGCTACGGCCAAACTTTGCATCACTGTGATTGAGGCAGCGCTCAACTCCATGGCACAAAACCGATTTGGTTTTGCAGCAGGCAGCAGAGCACCCCCCCGGAGCTGGGACATAAACCCCACCTCAGGGCAGCACTGAAGGGATGATCTTTTTGTCTGGAATAGGCAGATCCTTGTGCAAACCAGTGCTTTGAGTCAGCAAACTGCTGACTTGCACCTCAGAATATGAAAATGTGCCAGAAATGAGCCTGGGAGAAGTGGGTTAGATGATGAATTAATTAGTCCCCTTATGGAGTGCAGTTCAACACTCCAACAAATCCACTGCTGTGACTGTAGCGAAAGAGATGCTGCCGTTGCCTTCCTCCAGCTCCTGCCTTACGTCAGACCCAGCGACCGTCTAGACACAGGTTCAGTGAGTGGTTCAGTGAGCTGATGCAATGGAAAAATATTCCTTTTTTGGGACGGCATGTTAAGGTTTTTTGTCTGATCACCTTGCTCACCTGCGACTGCTCAATCTCTGGCTTTGATGCCACAAAAGCACCCGCTGGGCCTGGCAGAAGAGGGAGGAAGGAAGAGGCAGAGCAGGACCGTTCTTTGCATCGGCAGCCTGCAATTACACCAGCTAAAGCAGAACATCAATCTGCAAACAAACACCAGGAAAGGGAAATGAGTTATCATTTCAACTGTTTACCTGTTTGAAAGTTGACTGGAAAGCCTAAATATAATGGATTTTCTTGGAGGTTTTTTATTATTGTTTTATTTCAACGTGATACAGCTGTATTGCTAATCAGGATTTCTACTTTTCATGGCCATCCAGTTTCCCACCTGACCCAGGCATTGTAACATCAACATGCAGCACACTAGGTTAATTTAACTTCTCTGCCTTTTTTTCCTGCAGTTCTTAACAGTGAAAATAACAGTATTTCCTATGGGGTTGTGTAGATAACTAATTATTTCAGGTTTGTAAAACCCTTTACCCTTTGCAGATTAAAATGCTCATATGTACCAAGCACTCAGACAGGAAAGCTGTTTGTATATGAGAGGTGATGTTTCTGAAAAATGGCATTTCCCTTCAGTGAAGGCAACTGTGAGAAGGTCATTTTAATTAATCGTCTTCACCTTCTTTCATTGAATCACAGGGCTGGAGGGCTCTCCAGGAGGTCACCATCCACTCAGTACCAGCTTATGTCTTCCAGTACAGGCGGGCTGTGCTCTGGGGAGAGGTTTCTGGACCCTCAGCAGCTCAGCCATATCTTTCTGGGAGTGGCTACACCAAACTGGACCCAATCATCCGACTGACACCTCCTTGATTCCTTGATGCTGTAATATTCTACAGATTTAAATACCTGAAAGAAAAATTATTTTAAAGTCAAGTTTCTCTATATTAAAACTTACAGAGCTCCTGGCAGTTTTGAAGATAACGGGATTTTCATGTTGCTTTTAATTACAGCAATATTTCCTCTTATTCCGCCTTAATTGGAACATTAGCTGGATATTTTAATATCCATGTGTCTTAATCAACATGGAATCGGCATTGTTATTTTAACAGTCATTACAATAACCAAAGTAATAGTTTCCAGGAAGCTTCCACCCAAATTTCCTAACTTTCTAAATAGGAATGCAAATTCAACACCATTTAAATTAAGACATGTTTTTCCAGGAACAAGGGAGTTATATTTGTACACATACACACACATACACACAGGCTATATGGTCAAGTGTTCTGTGTATCATCTTTCAGAAAAAGTTGGCAGAAAAAACAAGTCATCAGTGGACAAAAGCCAGGCAAACTAACTGAAAGGTGATACTTATATTTGACTTATGGGATCAGATTCCACTATGAATTCCAACCTTGCAATGTGCAAGGCTGGAAAAACCAGCCTCCACTGACAACCTTCTACAATTTGGGTGCTTCAGCAGCAATTGCGGTAAACAGAGTTTCTTTCCCCCTAGCTCCAGCTACTCCCAGCCCCGTGCTTCAGCAAGATGGTCTTCCAGGTGGACCAACACAACTGGTTTGGAGACATGCTAAGACCCGTCTCGGTGAACTGATCTGCGTTAAAGTTATCTTCCCATTCCTCTTTCTCACGCCCATTTTTTTTTTTCATTATTTTATTCAGCTGTATAATTTTCCCAGTGCATTTTACAATGCTGCATCACAGACAGGTGGATAGGTGTGTTAGCGAACCAGGGAGGAATGATGCTCTGGGTCAGAGAACCCACCAGATCATCAAAACACAGGCTCAGACTGTGCTTAAATCCCACTCTAATGGTGGGATTATTATTATTATTATGACTATTATTATTTAGGTTTTGGACAGTGGTAGCACTTTAGAAAGCTACCTTTTTGACCACTAGAGACAATAAAGAAAGTCATAAAATTACACTGGAAGAATTTGAGGAAATACATTGGCTCTTTCTAAAAAGAATAATTTAAATACTATTCTTCCACATTGCTTTTGTTTGTTTTATTATTAATTCCTGCATTGGAATAAATAATGAACTCCTCCCCCAAAAAAAACCAAAACCAACTTTTTGAAAAACAGTAGTTCTTTCCCAGACAGCTACAAGCTTCGGTTGTGAATTTAGATCTCCTAGGCAAAGTGCTGTACATCAAGCTGCACATACACACTTGAGAAACAATCCTGCTCCTTCCGTTCACAAAATTAATTCCCATAACTGCTCACAACTGTTTGAATTGTTCCATATAGCAAGTGCCTTCCCTTAAAAACCCCCAAATTTATAGGTGCAACGAATGAATACATATTAGCCTCCCGCCTCCTAAAAACCTCTAGAAGCAAGGCTCTGCAGTTTCACTGTGAAGTAAACAGGATGAGTTCAATCATGCATAAAAGCATATAGTGCTAAGATGGCTTAAGTACCCTGCAGTAAAGAAAATGGTCAAATTTTATAGTGAGATAATGATCATGTATGAATTAATGCTCTGAAAAATAAGTCTCTGAGCACAGCTCTTCACTTTTTAAAGGCATGTAATTGGGACACTGCTCTTGCAGAGAGCCATCTGCCGAACAGCAGCAGTGGTAAGTAAGGAGTTAATTTCAGTAAGGAGTTAATTTCAGACTCTACACAAGACCATAAAAATGCTTGTCTTCTTGCACCTTTCCAAAACAGGGAAAAGCAAAGACAGTCCTCAGTTATGTTTAGGTTCTATATTTTTTAAAATTAGTTCCATTATACTGTGCTAAAAGCTTCATCAGCGGTAGGGGTGATGATACACCGATAAAAGTACAGACAGCTACAGCTGAAATAAGTGGATAGCTTTTGTGTACAAGACACTTTTTTTCAGTTCAGTATTCCCTAAAATTAGCTTTTTGTGAAGCACTCCAGGCACGTAATCTTTGTGTTCTCTCCTTTAAAGCTGTGGATGGCTCATTACCACTCGGGTCATGGTTAGCTCCCAGACTGGGGAACTGACCTGACTGAATAACAACCACCCCTGGGGTTTTTGCTCCCAAAATTATTTTCAGCCAGATCATTTCCTCCTATCACTTCACCATAGTCACACAACACTCCTACTTGTACAGGCAGCAACAGGTCAAAGTGGCCAGAATTGGGACAGGCTAGAAATAAATGCTTTATTTGGCATTATTTGCCAAAATTCTGATTATAAGCATTCAACGGCTAATCTTCACAGCTGTTGTCACTGAAGGGAAACCTCCATTTTTCTCCATGCAATTGCTGCTGGCTGTGCCGATCCCTGAGCTAGCTCTGGTGAGCGCTGGATCCTTTGCTGAGCTGGTTCAACTCACAAACCTAGCAGATAGCTATTCACTTTCTGGAGGATTTTGACTGTTTATTTTTGAGGGTTTTTTCCCCCCCAAGATAGTGACTTCAATTACCTTACAAAAGCGACCAGCGCATACTATAGCTATCAGGAGGTTACTAGCCCAACCACTCCCCTTGGGGACAATAAACCACCACATTGACTTGGCTCCTCCTTGTATAACTTTGCCCTCAGTCTGAGGAGTTTCATAAAACACTGATAAAACACAGTGTAGGGAGGTCTGGTAAGAGATTCGATAACATTTTGGCTTCAAGAGAGCAGGTATCAGCTTACCTGAGTATAACACAAAGAACAAGTCTCACCAAACACAGATGTCCCATATGTCTCACACACATAGTGGTACTAATTTAAGGCTGGATTTCACTAACAAAGCCAGTGTCAGTGCTTGTGAACTGGAGAGGTTTTTTTCCATGGAAGTAATTAACTCAGAATTACTATTAGAGACAAGGCACAGGGAGTTTTTACCTTGCTCAAACAGGCAAAATAAACTGCAGCTCAAGAGCAGAATTGGAGTGGGCTCAACAGGCCAGGCTGAACGTAAACCACCTCTGCCTGGTCTCAGCGACGATTTTACACCTCCATGGTGTAAAATATACCTTATTTGCAATAATCTATTGTGACTCCAAGGCAATTAAAGAGAAACACATATGTTTTTGTGCAGTAACAGTCTGCAGCGGCTACAAACTGAAACTGAAAATTGAGGTTCAAAGCACAGTACAAATGCAAAGAGGCAGGATCCCCCAACCAGCATCACGGGGAGGAGATGAAGATACCACAGACCTTTTCTGCTTCTGCATATAAAACGTGAAGAACTGTAACACAGACATTTTCCTAAGGTCACTGGGAACTTTTGGGTTGCTTTCGGAAAGTGTGGAGCCAAACAAAAAAATCTCGCTGTTAAAGAGACAGGATGATGCTGTGTAGCTGACTTGCGGAAAACGGACTCCACAATCTGTAAGATTGTAAAGTAGGTATGTTTATTCAGCGCTGGGTGGCACGGGGGGTAGTCCCACCAAAATCGTGCGCGCCCCAACGCGGCACTCATCACAAATTTATGCAGCTAATTGTTGCATATGCATGATACGCCTATACATATGTATGACCTGTCCCCGCTTTGTATTAAAATGAGTTCCAAGAAGTCATTTCCATGAACCCCTCCCATCCGCGCTTGCGCATTGCCTCCTGGTGGTGGTCGTCGGGGGTCGTGGGGATGAAGGCTGGTGGTTCCTCTTCGTCACCGCTAGTAACCTTTTGTTCTTGCGCAGACTCAGTTGCTCCTTGGCTCTTGCTCAAATAACAGGGTCGGTCTTAGCTGGTTTCTTAGAAGAAGTTCTTACTTCTTATCAGGTACCGTCCTTGTGAGGCGCCAATTAATTTACACAGTAGTTGTGCTGGCCTTGTAAGAAGCTACAGCTAATTCATACACAATAGTTAACGAGGTCTCAAACTTTTACCTACTGTTTCAATCCTTAATTACTATTAAAGTTCAACTACTAAAATTGCCACTAATATTCCCTTGTATCATAGCCACATCTCATTAGACAGGCTTGATCGGGAATGGCAAGGCACATGCACTTTAGACGCCAAGTCCAGCAAAATGTAGCTGCCTTTGGGAAAAAAAAAACAAAACTACAGCTCTTTTTTTTTAATGCCCATAACAACACTATTGGCCAAGGCAGTCTTAGTGAACTGAAACAGCATTTATTTTCTTGTCTGTAACATGGAGGAAATTCTGCTTTTCCTACAAAGTCAATGCTTCAGGATTCTTAAAAGACTGTCCCCAAACAAGTGCAATACGTTTTTATCTCTTTGTTGGCCAGAGTAAGAACATCTATTAGCTGGTTGTTCTAAGAATCAGCAATAAAACAATAGATTAATCCTTCTGCAAAATGCTGAGAAAATGGTGTAAAAGCAAAGTGATAGTCATAAAATAATGTATTACTCAAAGCAGTTAAAATTTACTAATGTAATTCCTAATCTCCTGATTTAAATCAACACAAATAAAAATTTGGACACTTCTAGTTTAAACCTAGCTTAGCTCATATGTGAGTTAGTTAAAGCTGAACTGTTTAAATCAATTATAAGAGTATCTACATGAAGATTTATGCCAGTTTAACAAAATCATTTTAAATTTATATCCATCATTAAGCTAGTGCATCATTTTCATAGCCAATGTAGTACTATATGCATTTATTGTTCCTCTGAAAGGTTTTTTTTTTTAAACTGTTTTTTAGATGAAGGTATATTTACTCATTATAAGTATTTTAGCCTCTTGATTGCATATATAACTTTGGGGATGTGAAAGCACACGCATTTTGCATCTGGAGAGGCAGTGGAACAAGCATCACTCCCCTGCACGCTCAGCCATGCACTGGGCCGCGCTCAGAGGCTCACGGTTCTGCGGAGACGCCTCTACCCTGCGACAGCGCCCGTCCGCGGCAAGCAGTCCGGTTGCCGGACGTGCAAGCTTTTCCATGTCATTTCCACCTTCGGGGGGAATTTTCTGCTGCTGTATACAGAGGGCTCAAAGGGGGCGCAGGTTTTTGGGATCCACACCTCACGCAGGAATCGTCGCCGTGTGGTTTCCCGGTCGCGACGCATGGCTGCTGCGGAAACTCTGAGTCACTTTGTGCTGCTAAAACCCGTGGTGGACAAGAGGCCTCGTCCTCCACAGCTGCAAGGCGCTCGCCTGAAGGAACACCGGGGACCAAGCCCACTGGCCTGCCCCTCTCTGCAGGGGACTTCTCCGAGCGCGGAGGCCTGGGGCTGGGTAGTGGGGCAGGGGGTCCGGGCAGGAGGCTGCCCTTTGCGGGGAAGAATGCCCTTTGGGGAGGTAGATGGGCTTTGGGGAAGAGGATGCCTTTTGAGAGGGAGGACTCCCTTTGGAGTGAAGGATATCTGTTGGGGTGAGGGATGCCTTTCAGTGAGGAAGATGCCATTTGGAGAGGAGGGTGCCCTTTGCAGGAGAGGATGCCCTTTGGGGAAGACACCCTTCGNGCCCGGGCCCATTTCGGCGGCGGCGGGCGGCGGGAGTGGTGCCATGGCGGGGCGGGCGCTGTGGGCCGCGGCGCTGGTGCTGCTGGCGGCGCTGCCCGCGGCGCTGCGGGCCGACACGCCGGCCAACTGCTCCTTCGCCGACCTGCTGGGCTCCTGGGAGCTCCGCGTCTGGCGGGGCGGCGGCCGCCACGGCAACTGCTCCCAGGCGGGTGAGAGCGCGGCGGCCCTGCCCCGATCCCCCTCCCCGGGGCCCGCGGAGTCCCGGGGTTGGCCCGGCCTCGCTGGGGCGGGCGGGTGGGTCCTGGTGAGCCTGAGGGAGGAGTGGGGCGGGGCGGGGAGCGGCGGCTCCGTGCCGTGAGGCTCGAAACCGGCGGCGGGGAAGGGGGTGTTTCGGTTGTAGCGGGGACCCGCACCTGCGGGTCGGACCCGTGCTGCCGGCTTTGGTGCCGAGTTTCCAGACGGGCTTAAGGCAGAAAAAGTTTAATTTGAGTTAAGCAGCGTGAAACATTCGCGTCAGTCCGGCTGTGGGTCACCCCTGCGGGCAGCGCTCTGACTCTCCCGCATCAGTTTTTTGGGGGTTTTTTTGTTCGTTTCGATTTGGGCTCAACTAGGCCTCTTCACGAGCGCCGCCGGCTCCTGCCGCCTCGCTTCCCTCCTCGCAGCCCGCGGATACCTTCCCTCAGCTCAGCCTGTCCCGGCCGCGGCTGCCGCCCCCCGCCGAGCCCGGCTGTGCTGCTGGGTGGCACCGGGGCGGCTGCCGGGAGGCCGCCGGCTGGGCCAGCTCGCTCCT
>VZTQ01013803.1:250803-277174 GCA_013400755.1 Pelecanoides urinatrix | reverse complement strand
ACCCGTCGTGGACAAGAGGCCTCGTCCTCCACAGCTGCAAGGCGCTCGCCTGAAGGAACACCGGGGACCAAGCCCACTGGCCTGCCCCTCTCTGCAGGGGACTTCTCCGAGCGCGGAGGCCTGGGGCTGGGTAGTGGGGCAGGGGGTCCGGGCAGGAGGCTGCCCTTTGCGGGGAAGAATGCCCTTTGGGGAGGTAGATGGGCTTTGGGGAAGAGGATGCCTTTTGAGAGGGAGGACTCCCTTTGGAGTGAAGGATATCTGTTGGGGTGAGGGATGCCTTTCAGTGAGGAAGATGCCATTTGGAGAGGAGGGTGCCCTTTGCAGGAGAGGATGCCCTTTGGGGAGGACACCCTTCGGGGAGAAGGACACCCTTTGGGGAGAAGGACACCCTTTGGGGAAGAGGATACCTTTTGGGGAAGAGGACTCCCTTTGGCGAGGGCACCTTTTGGGGCGGGGGCTGCCCTTTGGGCAGGTGGGTCCCCTTTACCGGAGAGGACGACCTTTGGGAAGGACACCCTTTGGGGAGGAGGACATCCTTGCGAGCTGGGTGAGGGCCCATCTCCTTGTCACGGCCCTCGGGGGGGACACTGCCTTCCACAGCGGGGAGCATGCCCCACCTCCGCCGGAGCTGGGACATACAGACACACAGACACAGCCCGGCCGTGCCCCCACAGCCCGCCTCGGGCTCCCCAGCGGGGGCAGGCGCGGAGGCCCGGCCCCTCCCGGCGCGGCGCNGTTAAGCAGCGTGAAACATTCGCGTCAGTCCGGCTGTGGGTCACCCCTGCGGGCAGCGCTCTGACTCTCCCGCATCAGTTTTTTGGGGTTTTTTTTGTTCGTTTCGATTTGGGCTCAACTAGGCCTCTTCACGAGCGCCGCCGGCTCCTGCCGCCTCGCTTCCCTCCTCGCAGCCCGCGGATACCTTCCCTCAGCTCAGCCTGTCCCGGCCGCGGCTGCCCCCCCCGCCGAGCCCGGCTGTGCTGCTGGGTGGCACCGGGGCGGCTGCCGGGAGGCCGCCGGCTGGGCCAGCTCGCTCCTAGGCAGCCTGATAGCATCAGGAGAAATAGAAATATCGCTTCCCGTGAGGGGATGATAGTATTGGGGATTTACTATTTAATTATTGTAGTCAGTATTATTTAAAAAATAGCAGATACTTTGCATTTTTCTAAATCATCTGCTTTTTGGTCAGATGAGGCAAGCGGCAGTAGGAGCCGTGGAGGTGAGGTGAGTGGTGGAGGGAGTCAGAGCCCTGGTGTGAAGGAGTGTGAGGTGGCTGATACCTCATCCCAGATGTTTTAGGGGAAGATTTGTCATGGCAGACACAGTGCCTGAGTGACCCACCAGCCGAGTCCTGTCTAGCTGTATAGCAATTTATGTTTAAAGAAGCTGATGTTTCCCAGCTGTTTGGTGCTGCTGCTTAATTAAATGTGCAAATACTATCTAGCAGTGGAAAAAATGAGTATGTAGACCCACTGACAGGTAAGAAGTGCCTGAAGTGTGTTTGCTTGATGCCTTTTTGCAGAAGACTGTGTTCAACAAGTGTATTTTAGCATCTGTTGGAATAAAATGAATGTTACAACATTCTTTGTACTAATTTTTTATTTTTATCACTTCCACACAACAATCATGCAATAATATTTGTATTTCTTGCAGGGCCTGTGGAAAGAAAGGTGCTTGTGAATCTTCAGAAGTTAAATGTGGCTCAGGATAGTCTGGGAAACTATGGTTTCTTCACTTTGATTTACAATCAAGGCTTTGAAATTGTGATAAATGACTACAAGTGGTTTGCATTTTTTAAGGTGAGTTAACTTGATGTCTTCTGCATCATTGACTGTACTTAAAATGGCCTGTAGTCGGGCTTTTCTTTAGTCCCCGAATGCTGCGGTCGGGCGGTTGGGACACTTGGGTTATCTTTGGCTCTAAGGTTTGCCTGGGTTACCAGATACAGGACACTTTTTTTTTGTTTTGTTTTGTTTAATGTAAGGAAACAGTTATTGGTGGCTGGGTAGGGAGCAGGGGGAAAGAAGTGGTATTTACATTCCACGCTGGGCATTGTCTGAAAAATCAGTTACAGACGTTGCTGTTTTCCCTTCTGGGCATGCTTAAAGCAGTTGAAGGCCTTCACTAAGCTAACTCTTCCAGTGGCCTGGAACTTTTTTTTTTTTGCCAGTTTTCTTGCTGACCCAAGTGAAATAGCAAACATCATTGCTTTTATCTTTCCTTAAAGATGTTCTTAAATGCATGAAAACTTTAGAAAGACCATCTGTGCTCCTTGCTGGAGGATTTCTAGGATCTTTAAATTTTATTCCAGAATGCTACTATAACATCTAAGGAACCTTTCTGCTGGCTATAATTGTTTTGGAATAATACTATTATCTCCAGTCCCTGTTAATGACTTCAGATGAAGCTGAAAACAGTGCTGGTAGGCAGGGGATAGACAGAAGACCCATTTGCTAAGGAGCACTCTGCTGCTGCCCTGATGAGTGACACTATGAATCTGGAGGGTGGCTTGAAGCAATCTCTGCAGGATGACTTGCTGCCTGGGAGACAGATGTTTTGTGCAGCAAGACTGCTCAGATGGTGCGTGCAGTCCTCGGCAGGAGCAGTGAACACTTTTCTTGGTTGTGTCAGAAAGCATGATCTTGTGTCTGGCTTCAGATGAGCCAATAGTAAACACCCAGGCCTTGTCCAAGCATAAAAATCTCTGAACATTGGCTAGTAGTGAGGATGAAGAAATGTCTTGCTTTCAGTTGTCTTTCTGGGAGCTATTGTAGATGGTTTATTTCACAGCAGCTATTTTCAAGTCAGTGTTTTCAGATTTGTTAATAAAAGTGAGTGATCCATTCTTCCAGGAGAACTGTAACCCTTACTGAATAGAAATGATGTATGAGGCTCCGATTTAACTACAGCTTCCTCCATGCCGATTGGAGCTCACTTAAGTTACGGGAAAGGGCCCTGTAGGTTGTTTTACAAGACCGATGGTGAAGTTGTTTTCGTGCTCTTTGTTTTGGGTTAACCCCAGTAGGCAGCTAAGCACCATGCAGCCACTTGCTCATTCCCCCCCAGTGGGATGGGGGAGAGAACTGGAAGGGTAAAAGTGCAAAAACTCGAGGGTTGAGATAAAGGTACTTTAATAGGTAAAGCAAAAGGCGCGTACGCAAGCAAAGCAAAATAAGAAATTCATATACTACTTGCCACCAGCAGGCAGGTGTTTAGCAATTTCCAGGAAAGCAGGGCCTCATCACATGTAATTGTTACTTAGGAAGGCAGACGCCGTAATTCTGAATGTCCCCCTTTTCTCCTTCTTTCCCCAGTTTTTATTACTGGGCCTGATGTATGGTATGGAACATCCCTTTGGTCAGTTGGGGTCAGCTGTCCCAGCTGTGTCCCCTCCCAACTTCTTGTGCACCCCCAGCCTGCTCGCTGGTGGGGTGGGGTGAGGAGCAGAAAAGGCCTTGACTCCGTGTAAGCACTGCTCAGCAGTAACTGAACCGTCGCTGTATTATCACCCCTGTTTTCAGCACAAATCCAAAACGTGGCATTATATTAGCTACTATAAATAAAACTATCTGCCAAAACTAGTGCACTCTTATAGCTGAAAATTGTTAAAATAAGAATGCTTCTGCATAAGACAGGGTCTAATACTTCAGCAAAAGCAAAGTGTGAGAGAGAAATACCTGACTGACATTCTCTCATTTGTATAAGGTAGTGACACTAAATTGCCATGATGTGCACTCCTCGTAGGTTTGGCAGGTGATAGCAAAAACTACAGAGACTGAAGGGTGCTCTAACTGGGCAGAATTGCTCTGAAACTTCTCAGGCAGGGACACCTCTGCGAGCTTCCCTACAGTGGGAGGGCCTGCCTCAAAAGTGGCAGGAATTGCTGCCTCCCTGAGGACAGTGGAGCACTGTATGTTGTAGTACTGTCCATGAAATCAGGCTTGAGGTGTCATCTCTGGCAGGTTGAATTCAGCAGTCATTGGTGGTCTTGGTGGATGCATCTGAGGAGAAATATAGTTTTAACTAGTGGACTGGGAATCCTTAAGGAATCCTTTACACTGAAATGCAGAGTTGCTTTACAAGCCAGTATGGTAAGCAGTTGAAACAAGTGTTGATTATCAAACTAATTCTTGAATGTGAGGAATTTAATCATAGAAACAGTGAATGGTCTGCTCTGGAATATAAATGGAGCTGTGAGGCAACGACTTGAAGAGAGTCACTGATGGCTCTCAATATCTATATATCTGCTATCTATACCTTGTAAAATACATCCCTGGAAGATGAGCACTAAGTCAAGTGACTGATAAGCACCGGTCTCATGTATTCCTCTGTGCTTATGAAAATGTAAGTGCATTGATTTGCAAGAGTACTCTTAAACAATATACCAAAACTCTGTTATAGAATAATTTAGGCTGGAAGGAACTTCTAGAGATCATCTGATCCAACTTGCTCCTCAAAACAAAATAAGTCGAATGTACACCTGAGCAGTAGCAATACACAATAGTTTGCATTTCATGGTCATGAATGTTAGCCATTTGTAGGCAAATGGATTAATTGATAGTTTTTGGAGTTGCTTTTGGTATTGAGAAATAGCAAGCAAGCTTGTTTGGCTCATTGTTCAGTAGTAGGAATTCCATCAGCAAGACATGCTTAAATTAAAGGCTTCTTTACTTATATATTATAGAGAGGATTAGAGCCCAATTCAGTTACCCTCTCTATAATTTTGCTGCTGAAAAGGACACAACAGATTACCAAGATGCAAGTGTAATGGCCAAGAAGCATGAGGAGATACCACAGCACTTGGTAAATGCATTTTTTGCTGCAGACAACTAGTTGACTTTGTTAGGCAACAACTTGCAATACTGTCTGTCTGCAAAACTGTTCTTTCACAATAGTCAGTGGGGCCTTGGGGGGAAGAAGTAGTTCCTTACAAACTGCTTGACCTTGTGATATATTTGGATACACATATATGTGTATCTGTTTACTTTTAATCCAGTAAATATTGCATTACATATGAAATAGAAATACAAAATATCTAGTCATGATAGAAGAAACCACATTTTTAGTTTATATCAAATGCAGCTAATGCTTCTTTAGGACCTATTCTGTCATCTTCCACTGTAAAGCTTCTAAGAGACAAGTAATATACTCTGCTCAATGCATGCTTCAGAGGTTTTTGAAGAATGATTGCCTATTGTTTAGAATACTCCTATCATTTGCACCTGAAAGTAACATAAACATAGCAGACTTCATTTGCTTAGTGTTGGTCATAATCTAGAAGTCCTTGGAGTAAAATAGGGTAAACTAGAATGCTAATTGGTGAGGGCCTCCCTCCCTGGAAATGCAGCAAGAGGAAAGCATAAAAGCAGTCTCTTAGAATATTGCTTAGCCTTGATCGCTATTAAGAATGTGGAAGGTCGTTAGACAAAGTCCCTTTAGAATTCATGGAGAGGAAGAATTACCTTTTCTGGCAGTCTCTTGCTTTACAGCAAGAAGGTACAGAAGTAATAAGTTTAATATGGAACAATTTGCTATTTTTTTTACTACTTGGTAAAATTGCTTAGTTTCACTCTGAAATAACCTTCCAATGTGAACACTGTTCTGGAGTTACAGTTTGATTCTGGAACGACTTTTTGGTTCATGGAACAGTTTGTGGTGGTGGTTTCCAGAAGAAAGATTTTGTGCTTATGAGTTGTTTCGGAAGAGCAAAATTGTTACTCCCCACTTTCAAAATACTGATTTTTATTTCAGTGGTTATAATGTAATAATTAGGCAGCAAATAAAACTCTGAAGTCGGTCTCATACCATACTTAGAGTTCTGCTCTTCTGAAAATGCTTTTAGCCATAACACAGAAAGCCTTGCACATCCTCCCATGGCTGTGGGTTTGGGCTGTCAGGAAAGTATTTATTGCTTAAGGGCTGCTCATAAATTTCAAGTTCTGTTTTTGTTGCACTGAAGTTAAATTATGTGGCTAAAAACTCATCATGGTGACAGGGCAGATAAAGCATCCCGATTTACCTACTATGTTCCTTTAACACTTTCCTCATTCTGTCATTGAACAGAGAGGATGGAGTTGCTAGGCTGAATGAACAGCAGTGTTTGAGCCAATACAGTACTTGGTGTGTTTCAAGCATAGAAGTGCAACTGGTGCTAAATGAACTTGCACGGTACTTTTGCAGGGTATTTTTGCTTAATGTTAAAGAATGAAGCTATTAATTACTAACAAGAATGCTGTGGGCTTGTCTAGATGGTAGCTTTATCAGAGCTACTGTAGTGTGTGGATATAGACACAGCCTGTTTGATTATCCATGTTTCAGTGAGTTTTTAATGGTCTTTGTTCCTGTGGCTCACTAGACAGACACCCACTAAAACTTTTCGTAGGGCCTCACTGCCTTTACAAGTTATTTGTTCTGTTGCCTGGGGACTGTGGGTAAATTACTTTCTACACCAAAGGAGTGGATTGGGTGAGCTTATCAATGTATTTTTTCCTCATAGCTTAGGTAAATAAGCTCTAACAGTGTTTTATTTCTAACTATTGTTGTACATAGACTTGTCCCTCAAGGCTTCCCAAGTTAAATGCAGCATCCTACTGCATTCTTGCATTCTGCTTCTCACAAGTCGTAGTTACTCTGCCTGGTGTTTGTTTGCAGCACAAAAGGACTTATTTGTTTATGGGAATGCTCTTGTTTCTTATTTAATGTGTGCTGCTGAAACATCCCTATATTGAATTGGATGTGAAGTTAGTGTACTGACTCTTGGGAGAAGCTTGAGCACGTGCTTCTGCTGGATGATATAAGGATTCTGTAGGGCTATGCAAGATACAAGGCTCTAAAGATTTCCACCACCGCACCCCCCAAGGGATGGCAAAAGAAATAGGAACAGCATAACATAAAAAGCTAGAGTGAGGCTGAAAGGAAAGTTAAGGCTAACTTTTTTTCAATTATTTGATATCTTTATTTAATGTTAAGACTACCACTTAGAAGGGAGACAGTCTCATAAGATTCTCACTGTCCCTTAAAGCTAAGTGGTACCACTTCTGACTTTTGAGATGTCCTCTAGCAAAAACCAGAAATCTGACATTTTTTCCATATTAAAGCATTAGCACTACTTCAGGAAAAAGAAAAAATAGATTACAGAATACTCCAGTACTCAAGCTACTAATCTTTTCCAGACTGGTTTGGTGACATCTTTGTCACATCTTTTCGTCTCTTCCCCAACGCCCCCAAATTTGGTTAAAACCAAGGACTTCTGTTCTGAAATAACCAGCCTAGACAAGTGACAGTAATTAATGTTTAAATTTCAGAATGTTAAAAAAAATCTTAATGCATTTTATTCCATGTTGCTAAAATAGAAGTGTTAGAGTTGCTAATGCTATATAATCATCCTGCAAATCAATTGAATGTTAATTTCTAACCTGTCTTAGTTGGGCATACTTAACTGGCAGTGTGCAACTGCTGCTTCCCTAAAGTGTAAATCTGAATTGCAGAATGTTCCCTAGAGGAAAGAAAATGCATCTGTAGTTGATACTTGCTTGCATTTTATATCTGTTAGCAAGATGCAGTGGTTTGTTCTGATAATATCTTCTGTATTTTTGTACAGCAGGGCGTCTGCAAGTTTGCAATCCTGTTGTAATTAAGAATGTGCTTCCCATATTAAAATGCATAGACTTACTTGTAAATTTGATGACAAATGAGTGGTAAGTCTTTCCACCAGGCTTCATGTATAGGGTAGTCCTGCCTCCTGGAACTTGAGTTGGCATATTGCCTGAACATGGCTTAAACTGAGATCAGTAGATGTAAAGGAGGATGGGATGGCAGCCTCTGTACGTAGCACTGCTGAATTCCTGTTAAAATGCTATGTGCCATAAGGTCTCCATCCTTTCTTGCTTTCCCCTTAGATTAAAAATTTAAAGAAAGCTTTAAACAATTAACATTTTTTACCAGGACTAGAATTGAACATGCAATTACATTATGTCATGATGACCAACACAGGAAAGACTTCATTAAAACTATACTGTACCAAAAAGCTTACCTAGGTTCAGGTATCTTAATAGCAAGCATTGAAATTTAGGTACATGAAGCCTTTTAAGGTTAGTGTTGGAGTTGCTTGGCTGAATTCCAGCATTAACCAAAGTCACATGAGTTGTCAGACTTGCGAAAAATATGCATTTGAAATAGAATTAAAGCTTAATGTTTTCAAACGTCAGAATTTGAACTGTGAATATAGTTTGGATGCCTTTCTGCAGGAGTTATTCCAGATTGGTCAGATCACTGGATAGAGTTTACTTAATGCTGCAGATGTGAGCATTAGCTGAAGAAATTATTGCATGTGGCATGGCTGCAGTGGTCTTTTATTGACTTAAAAATGGAAACCATTTTCTTAAGTCTGCAGAGGAAGTGCGTGCAGCAGTTGTCCAGCAGTTGCTGGTGGTCACAGCTGTGTGGCTGTTGTCCTCCATGAAGGATGCTGTTCTTTGATGGGTTCCCCAGATGTGCAGGGTCCTGGGCCGGCAGCTTCGGTTGAGTCTGGCATTGTAATTTGCATCCACCTGAGTCAGCAGTTGTTCATGCAATGGTGCCATGCTGAACTGGTGCAGCTGAAGTTAGTCTTGTCCTTGTGTGACTGTTTTTTGGGCAGGCATACTCATAGTAGGTCCTCTGAAACTGGTACAGTCAACTTGCTAGATCTAATCTGTCTGAGCCCTTCTCTGGTCACAATAAGAAATGCTGCATGTGGTTTTAGCAATGAAATACTGATTTGACGGTGTACCTTCTGGTAGTAAGCAGTGGGTGTCATTGTCATGGCACTGATGACTTTGCTGTTCCATTTTAGTTCCTCTAACATTGGAGTGTTAACTAGGTTGTGGAGATTAAGCATAAGTATTGGGTTTTTCTAAAGGTTTCTCAGCCACTTCTCTACATCAGTGACTCTCAATTAGAAGTCAGAGGAGGGCAAAAGCAAACTGGGACCTTATGGGTATATTTCCATTTCCTGGCTTGAAAATGGCTCTTGGAGTTCAAATTCCCTTTATCCAGATGCCATTAATAGACTATAGTCTCAAAGTCCCCATGTCCCTTTTTTAAAGCCAATTCAGCAGTAGTATATTATCTGCCATTCTACAAAAAGATAGTTGCAGAGGGCTTGAATTGCTTAACTTTAGGCACAGACTGTCTGAAACTGTTTTTTTGTCTCTTGTTTATCTTGAAGCATTGCCACTGACTGTCCCCTCACCCCCTTCCTACCTCTGTTGGTATGTTTGAACTGAAAGAACAGCATAAGAAACTTCCCTGAAAAATAAGTTGCACAAATGGTGTGAATACTGTTCTGGTTATCTACATCTTTAAAAAAAGCAATAAATTTTCGTCTCCAAAAAAAAGGAGAGGAATTTCTAGGGAAAACAACCAACCAAAAAAAAAACCCCACAAAAAAAAAAAAAAAGAAGGCAAGTTGTCATTTTAATTTACTAGTTAGCAGATAACTCATTACCTTTTTTCTGTGAAGATAAGTCCCAAATCTGTTCCATTTGTTACGATTCAATATAATTCTCCATACTAGGCAAGACCTGCATCTGAATGTTGCAGGAAGCAGGCCTCTTCCTTGAGTATTCTTCAGGTATTCAGATTGAAGGCCCGTGCTTGGTCTTGTTTCTGTGGCAGCTTTTAGATAGACAAAACAGGCAGGTATTAATTTACACTGTCATGTAGAGCCAAATAAAGGGCTCTCACAGTAACTTACTGATGTAAAGTCAATAAACTGCTGCTTTTGGTAGTGTCTGGATTTCTAGCAATGCTGGGCTGAAGAGCGTATTTCTCAACAGCCACCTCTGGACCTTGCCTTTGGTATTTGGCCAAGTGTAGTTATTTCCCATATTGCACAATCTCGCACAGTAAGATAGGATGAATAGGACAAGGTAACAGCTTGGCCTTCTCCTGCCCCCATCCTGCTTCCATCAGCAAACACGCTTACCTTGCTAGACAACTAAGGGTGTAGATGTGATGCCTCTGCAACCTCCAAACTGGGGACAAAGCAAATTCCTATTGTTCTAAAACAGTCAGAGGCTTAAAGAGGCTTTAAGTTTATGCCTCTGATTGAGAGACTTAATTATTTCATTATGTGTTCTCCTTCAGATTCCCCACAGAGCCTTGACATAGTCACAAACCTCCTAGTTTCATTACTTACTTTATTTTCCGTCTTGTGGCATTTCCACCACTGTAAGCCACCACCTTCTTCAGCGAAGAGGCTGAGCAAGCATTTTGTTGAAACATAGCTACAAAATCCCTGTACCATTGTGCATGTACAACGTGAATGGGATGGGATTTAATAAAGTATCCTTCGACTAGGAAACTTGGATTCTGTTTAAGTGATTTGCGTGATTAGAAGAGTCAAGTTAAAGCTTTTGTTGCATGGGTGTTTCAGGCTCCTGTGTAGCTTAATACAAAACAGACTTTAACCATAAGAGATGAGTAAAGATCCTTCCCCCACCCCCCTTCTCCTGGGGCATTCTGCTGTCAAAGAATTGCTAATCCAATAAATTTATGCAGCTGGGCAAAATGTTAGTGCTAACTGTTGTATGAAGACACATTTTACTGAATAGATTAACTTATTACTCCTCTTCAGTGGTAAAATGAAGACTTGTGTGGCTGAATAAGGAAGTATTAGAACTTGGGACTTGAAGCTTTAGTAACACTCCCCTCACCGCCAACTTCAAATGAGTTGCTGTTATGGATCATCATTTCTTATTGTGTCATTTTGATAGTTCAGGTGAAATTGTTTCTTGATGCTCTTCCACCACAGTTTAAACTTAAAGCAGTTGCAGGAAGTCTCATCTTTGGTTCTGACTTCTAAAACAGAAATGCTATAGTACAGTTCTCCCTGAGAGGTTACTGGGTGAGAAGCTTGCCATTCTCCCTGTGTTTACTTTTCAGGCTGCTGTGAGTCTTAGTTTCTCAAACTTTTGCAGCAGTCCAGGGTTAGTTTGACTAGTCACGTATTTGGTGCAAGAAACCATAGGGCCTTGAAGAGAAGGATAAGTACTAAGAAAGAGGTCTTCTACATTTTGCCTAGAAAGTAACTGTTGAACCCAAACAATTAGCACCTGCTAATTGATACTGATACTAATGCATGCTTTGTTGCTAAAAGTGTGAGTCACAACCCGTTTCTTCCTCTAGCAATTTGATAAAGATCAGTTTCTTTCATCTGCTTACCTTTTCTTGATGCTTCTTTGTCTTGAAATCAAACATGATGCTGGTTAATCTGGAATATATGTTTGGCTGCTTACTCTGAAACAGGCAAAAAGCAGCTGGGTGGGTAGGGACTACTGCTATGCTAACAAATGCATCTACTCAACACAAGCATAACCTCTTCACATTACAGTACAAAAAGGAAGGCCAGAATGTAACCAGCTACTGTAATGAGACTCTACCAGGATGGGTACATGATGTACTTGGCCACAATTGGGCTTGTTTCAGTGGACAGAAGATTTCTTCATCTCCGTCAGATGTTCACATAAATGAGCTACCTCTCCAGAAGCCCAGGGGAAGGTAAGCAACAGATAAGTGACCTTTTACTGGAATAAAACGTTTGGTAACTATGCTTCAGGTTTCAGCTAAAACCATATGGACCAATTCTGTGACTGAGGGCAAAGTTAGTGACAGTGATGTTGGGAATAAACCTAAATGCACAGAGGAGTGTGTGCCTGTCACATCACACTTTCTCCTTCAGTCTGTGGTGAAGCCCAATTACAAAACTGGCATGCCTAAAGAAGATGATTGTAGCCTTCCTACTTAGTGTCTCAATTTTCAGAAACATTGCCTTGATCCAATAATTGCATGTTTCTTTATCAGTATCTACCAGAAGACACTTCCAGAGTTAGTCTTTTCCATATTCAGTTTAGAGAACACCTTTACTTTCCAATGCCAGTCCTTCTCTTACCGTTTTATTTGGTTGCTTTTGTTTGCAGACTTCCAAGCAGACGATATGTGCACAACTTTGACTTTGTAAATGCTATCAATGCTCGACAGAAGTCCTGGAGAGCAACAAGATACAAGGAGTATGAGAATTTTGCCCTGGAAGAACTAACTAGAAGAGCTGGGGGTCTCTATTCCAGAGCTCCAAGGTACTAAGGCCTTTTGTTTTGCTATAAACCCCACTGCTGCAAAGAATCTGCTTGTATTTGAATCTGCACACTAATCTATGATTCTATTCATTATTTGTCCTGGCTCTTCCTAGCTGTGTTTTGGCTTGTAGTTCAGATGTTTAACCAAGTTTGAAGGCCTTCCAGCTCATTTTCATGGAATGCCAACATATTTCTTCATTTGAATGATTATTCTGAGCATCTGTGGTCTCAAGTAGTTGAGACAAATAGGGTCATCTGCCCTTTAATCTTGCCCAGTAACTCGCTGCTGAATTGTGCAGGGAAGAAGTGGGGACAGTCTCAGTTGTCATCTCACTCTCCTGTCTACCCATCAGCTGCTTGCCATAGTCATGAGTTTCTGCTTGACCATCTTCCTGGTTCTGCTAGTTCATAAGTGCAGGTAAAAAGTAGTGAACCACATTCTGCTATTAAACATGAATAATAAAGATTTTCTGAGGGAATTCCCTGATTACTTTGATGATTTGCCATGCCTGCAACCAGGGTCCTCTAAGAGGAGTAGAGTGTCTCAGTGAAGAAGTATGAAGTAGCCCTGAAGAGTGCCTTCAGGGTCTTGCAGATCCCATGGCAGAGTGTGGTAATGGGGATGGACGCATGGTCCTCTACATTAATTAGAGAACTAGAGTTCTTTTGATCTGAAGATTCCCTTGTTTTATAGCTGTTTTACCTTCTTTGTATTTTTGCTTTTTCCACTCTGGTACTGCTGTGGGTAGGAATGCTAGTTACTCTTCCAAACTGTGGCAATTCCATGTTTGTAGAAGAAGGTCCTACTATACAATAAGAAGTCTGATTTGCGTGGGAGCGTCATGCAGATTATCATGGTTTCATCCTATAGACAGAAGTCTCCTTGTAGATGGTCTTAAATGCAGTAACGTATTTGGAAGCCTGTTGCACCATGTAGTGCCATGACAGTATTTTGCTGGTCCTCTCATGCTTTCAGAACAGACTCCAGTGTCTGGTGTTTGTGATGACACTTAACGCATGACTTACGGGACAAGCATCACGCTGTGTGAAAGCTGAATGCAGGAAGCTCTTGGCTTGCTGATATGAGCATCGCTTAGCTGCAAGTGGTAGGTGAGGACAAGTAACATTCAATACTTTTTCAACAGTCGCAGTAAAAACTTGCTTCAATGAAGTCTCCGGGGCAAGTGGGACTGCAGTTATTGAAGTGTTGATGTAAGCCATGTCTGTGTCTGCAGTTAAACAGTCTGTAGCTGCCATCAGTGCATGCTGCCAAGGCGAGGTGCCTTCTGCAGTCAGATACTCTACATGCCTTGCAGTGGCAGAGGTGTAAAATAGCTGTTGCAGAGCTGTGTTGCTACAGTCACTGAGAGTTACCTCAGCACTTCAGATTGGTTCAAAAGTATTAGGCCTAACCAGCTTGTGGATAGTTCATAATACAGTTCCCTCAGGGAGAGATTTGAGTAGGTCTTGCATCCTGTGGAAACTAATCTCTTGAGATTGACACCCACTCAGCTTAGATGGAGACTATTTCAAATTGCTTAGTTTGAAGTAAGTGCAACTAGAAGACGCCAGAAGATGACAACCAAGCATTATATGATTGTTTCCTTGCCTAGAGTGTGATGTGTTACTCAGAAGCATTTTCTCCTCTTTAGACCGAAGCCTGCACCTCTGACACCTGAGTTACTCAAAAAAGTTTCAGGCTTGCCAGAATCCTGGGACTGGAGAAATGTGAATGGTGTCAATTATGTCAGCCCTGTTCGGAATCAAGGTAAAAAAAAACAACAAAAAAATCAAAACTCTGAATGAAATGCTCTAGAGCTCCTTTGATGTACTTTGTAATTTGCTGTTAACAAGAAGGTTTTGTCTAATGTCTTGTAGTTGACAGATTGCACCTTTACTATGAATAACCTGTGGAAACTGGGTGGAGTCCTGGCTGATAACACTGTGCCAAAATAGAAGGTGGTACTGGCTTATCCAAACAGCAATCTCTCTTGCTGGAGTGAAAGCCAATTACCACAGTGCCCTGTATAAAGACAGCTGTCTAGTTTTGTCCAAACAGTCTCAGTCATGGTTTTCTGCACGGTGACAGAACTGATGTACATTTAATTCTTTCCCTACTTCCTGCTGATGGCAAATTATCATGCAGCTTTAATGAATAAACCCATGAAAATTGTTTATACTGCCTCCAAATCTTACCACCCCGATAACTTTAGGAGTTACTTAAATGGCTAGTTGCAAAAGATGTCAGTCACTATGAAAAGTGTGGACACTGATAAATATAGAACATTTGTAAAAACTACTTTTTTTTTTCTTTGCCCCTGTGATAGGCAAGTATCTAACTCAAAGTAGACTTAAAAGGATACCATTCTGGTATATGTTTATTCTATAGGGAGTGCTTTCATAGCACTGTGGTGTGAGATATCTGAATTAGATTGTTACATACTGGAGGGCAGGCACAGACTCAGTTAATATGTCCCTTCTCTGATCCACCATTTCAAAATAAATTTGCATCTACTTGTAGCTATCTGATTGCAACTGTGAGGGAAGGGAACATAACATTAGCATGGTGGGGAAGGAATCACTTAAATCACTGGTCCCTCATTTATGGCTTAGTTCTGCCAAATTCTGCCAGCTGGACTTCTGGTAGCAGAAGAAACATGGGAAGGTTTGTGGGAGTTCTGGCTCACAAGCTGACACACGGCATCACTAAAAGATGGTAACCAGAAATGTACGGTCCTATGTGGGTGTGAGCCCTGTACTTTCTCCTGGTGTGAACTGTGAATATCCCAAGGTCTCTTCCAAACAGTTCAATGCTTTGTCCCAAACTTACCCTTTCTCCATTGTGTTGCTTCAGTTTCTCTAAATGAGAACCAGTCTGTTGCTTCCAATAATAGAGCTGCCTATACTTTTCCTGTAATCCAAGAATCCATGCCGAGTATGTTAAATTTCTGTGGAATATGCATTCTGTTCCATTAAATAAGAATTTTAGCTTTCAGGCTTTCAAAAAAAAAAAAAAAAGGCACAAAACAAACCTCCAAAAGATTACCTTGTACAAAATAGTGCTAACATACAAATTAAGTCTTGCTTATGGTAGCTTGTATGATTTTCTGAGGCACTGGATATCAATGCTTTGTTAAAATGACGGTATTAGAACGTCTTAGTTGTATATCATTAAGAGTGATAGATGACTAATTAGAAAATGCCATGGGGGGAGAAGGCTGCAAGCAGTAAGATGCCAGTTGTGTGCAATATGCAGAGTGAATTGTATGAATTATAAGATCATGGCTTGCCAGATATCACATGCTTGTGGAGTCACTGCTCTTTACCTAAGGAGAAAATACAGCATCTGAAGTGGACCTTAATGCGGCCTTTCAGTACTTAAAGGGAGCTTGTAAGAAAGATGGGGACAAACTTTTTAGCAGGGCCTGTTGTGACAGGGCAAGGGGTAACAGTTTTAAACTAAAAAAGGGGAGATTCAGACTAGATACAAGGAAGAAATTTTTTACCGTGAGGGTTGTGAAACACTGGCACAGGTTGCCCAGAGAGGTGGTGGATGCCCCATCCCTGGAAACATTCAAGGTCAGGCTGGACGGGGCTCTGAGCAACCTGATCTAGTTGAAGATGTCCCTGCTCACTGCAGGGGGGCTGGACTAGATGACCTTTAAAGGTCCCTCCCAACCCAAACTATGCTGTGATTCTAAGAATTAAAAGGGAAATGTGCATTCTCTGTAGAATACCTTGAGACATGGCAGGCTTCATGCAACTTCAGTTGTCCTGGACTGTAATATTTACTGCCAGCACATTAGCATCACTGAAAGTATTTCCTATAGTCAAGAAAGTAAAGCTTGAGTTCTCAGGCTGATTATAGAGCAGTAACTGTATCTTTGAAGATAACCCTGTTGTTGCTTGTTATCAACTTTACTGGGGGGAGAAAAGGGGGAGCCTTCAGATTTTTTTTAGCCTTAGAGTGCAGTTCCAATTTCTTGCTGACTTCTTTCTGCAAGCTTTTTCTGCAGGTCAAAGTAGGTGAAAAACCTGGCCAGCTGATTCTTCACTAGGTGTGCTGTGTCTCCTCCTTACTCTCGTAATGTAACCGCCCTTTGCAGTAGAGTGAGTGGAATCTGATGTGGCTGAAGCTTTAATTGACTCTGGAAGAGAATTTGTGGGAAGTTTCAGAAAAGCAACTACTCTTGCAGCTGTGTTGGCTCTCTGTTGATACAGTGCAGTTGTCATGCTATAGGCCTTACAAATACCGCTGTGGTAGCAGGAAGGAAATTTAGCAACCATCCCAACAGATTTCAGACTGAAATGGTTGTGTTAATAGTATTTTTTTGCACACAAGGCAACAAAGCGTTCTGCAGTGTGGCCCATCTCGGATGCTGTGACTGTACAATGAGTGGGAGGCACCTTTCACCTTTCAAGTGTCAATTTGATGTGCTGGGCAAAGACCGTTCATTTTCAGGCTGATTTTGCCCCTTCTCTTCAGAGATACGTCTAGCTGAGCGAAGGTGCAATTTCACAAAGTCTTGCTTTTGTAATAGCTCTGCTTTTATACACCTACACAGTTCAGGAGAAAGTATTTTGTTTTGTTCCTCAAACCTTCCTCCTTTTCATAGCTCTGCAATATTTGACTTTCCTACTGTCAGGAAACAAAAGGAAATCGGGCACCTTGGTGACAATCAGTAGATAAAATAGGACCTCATCCAAGTAATTGTCCTTTCCCGTGATGCTTGTCATTCTACTTCCAAAGGTTTTTAATGTGTTACAGGAAGCTCCTAGGGAATGAAGAGGCCTAAAACTAGAAGCAATACTAAATTTTGATGCACAAGTACGGAGACTTATCTCCCTGCCAGGAAACAGAAGGGAAATTAAGGTGCCTCTGAAAAGCCAGGGTAAAAATTACATGCCCTTGGGAAGTAAGGGGAGCTGGCATGAATCCACTGTATCAAACCTGCTATTTATACCACTAGACTCTCAAAAGTCAGTTATTTTTGGCGTAGCTCTAGAGGTGGAATATTTTTTCAACTGGAAATTACAGCATTAAATCCATTGATAGGTTGAAATAATCTAGAACAATATTGTGAGCATTCACTTAAAATAGTTCATTGCCCCTTAGCATATGTGTTCCATAAAGGGTTATAGTCTGAGGCAGTAGGTTATGAGCCTTCTCAGCCCTGCTAATGTGGTCCCTGTGGGTTCATTCTGAAGGAATAGCATAGCTCTTAAATGGTACTGCTGAAAAACACTGAAGAGCAATATATTGTCTCTTATTCTTGAATAAGCTCAGTGTTCCTTAAAAAGTTGTTAGAACTGTTTTTTGAATTGCATGCTTAAAAGCTAAATAAATATTTAAAGTTTTTGCTCTATCAGTGTTTAAGTTCTAATCACTGTCTCATAGGTTTTGACTCTTTTCAGTGGACTCTAGCAATAGTTGTACCTGAATGCAGGTAACTTGCCTTGTTTATGTGGCTGACTGCTCTTTGTGGTTCCTTTTTCTTCAGGCTCATGTGGCAGCTGTTACGCATTCTCCTCCATGGGCATGCTGGAAGCAAGAATACGTATCCTCACAAAAAACACTCAGAAACCAATCTTTAGTCCTCAGCAGGTTGTGTCTTGCAGCCAGTATTCTCAGGGTAAGTACACTTGTGTACACAAAGATAACTTTCAGTGATGATAATGCTGCAGAAGGAGACTGTGTATTAAAAACTTCCATGCCTTCCCCATCACCCACGATTTAGTTTTTTTCATAAAGTATCTGGCAGGCTATACTTTACAGTACTTTTTTTTTTTTTTTTTTGAAAGATTGCAGAAAATATTCCAGACCTGTCATCCCACCTTAGTGTAGGGATGGGACTGAACCAGGAGTAGGTGGCCTCATGCTCAGGGTGTTATTGGATTTTAGGTAGATCTACCTGGGAGATGGGGAATATCTAAGGAGTAGGACTAAAAATATAGCTAAATTGCAATGCATGCCTAGAAAGAGTGGAACCAAATATCCTCCCAAAAATATCTTCAGAGGGAAGAGGAGCATACAGGGAGGCGGAGGTGAGCAAAAGCAGTGACTAAAGCTTTCCAAAGGACAGTACCCATGTTAGGACAGGTCTTTTTACTGCATGTAACTAACTGCTCTTCCTGATGGGGAGTGTCAGCAGCAATTAGATGAGAAGGTGGTCCATGCATTAGTGTTCCCAATATAGCTCCCACTGATGTGAATTTTGTCTTGCGTGTTTCAGAAAGCTAGCTATAGCTAACAACTGGAATATTAGAATTATCTGGTGTCACTGCAGTTTGTGCTTAATACTGTATCTGAAAGTATTCCAAAAGATTTGAGTAGGAGAGTCTCCCACCTCAAATAACTCTCCAAGGGAATAAGCAGGTTTTTTTTTTTTCTGTTTAGGTTGTGATGGTGGCTTCCCATACCTCATTGCTGGAAAGTATGTCCAAGACTTTGGTGTGGTGGAAGAAGACTGCTTCCCTTACACAGCCCAAGATTCTCCATGCACTTTCAAGCACAGCTGTTACCACTACTACGCTTCTGAGTACCACTACGTTGGTGGTTTCTATGGAGGCTGCAATGAAGCCCTGATGAAACTTGAGCTTGTTTTGCATGGGCCAATGGCTGTTGCCTTTGAGGTTTATAGTGATTTCATGCTTTATAAAGAGGGGATCTACCATCATACTGGGCTGCAGGATGACATCAATCC
The DNA here is from genome assembly GCA_013400755.1 of Pelecanoides urinatrix. Taxonomy (NCBI): domain Eukaryota; kingdom Metazoa; phylum Chordata; class Aves; order Procellariiformes; family Procellariidae; genus Pelecanoides; species Pelecanoides urinatrix. The sequence continues at coordinate 258,357 of VZTQ01013803.1, read as the reverse complement.
TTTTGAATTGACCAATCATGCTGTCTTGCTGGTGGGCTATGGTACAGACCCAGAAAGTGGTGAGAAGTTCTGGATTGTGAAGAACAGCTGGGGCACCTCATGGGGAGAAGATGGTTACTTCAGAATCCGCCGTGGCACTGATGAATGTGCAATTGAAAGCATTGCAGTGGCTGCAACTCCTATTCCAAAATTGTAAATGCAGAGGTCTTCATCCATCCAGTACCTTGTACCCAGCCATAAGACCATCCTGATTGTTAGAATCGGTTAAAATCTGTCCCCTAGCTTGAACAGGGGAGCTTTAATGAAATTTTCCAGAACAGAGCAGTTTCCCTAGGTGGGACGATGAACACTGTTAGCTCTGCTCTGTGCACTGAAGGCTTCCTCTCAAGTCTGACAGTAGATTACCTAGAACGTAGTGGCTGTTTTGGTAACAGTGGTGATAGTTACTCATCACTGGATATACATCTTCAGCCACCAGTTGCATTTTCTTCCATGGACAACCTTGAACTTTGGATCTTAGAGGGAAGCATCTGCTGTGATAATCTGTAACTACTCTGAAAGGACACGGTAGTGCCTTACTTCTCAGAAATCAGGAAGTCACTGCAATTTAGAACATAAGTGTGTATTGGGGAGGGAATGGGCAATTACACTGATTTGAAAGGAAATTTTAAAGCTTTAAGTGTCCTGCAAAAACTGCATGTCAAACCTTTATGACAATAAAAATCAATTCTACATTTTAGGCTGTTACTAAATGTTCCAGGTCTGGATTTTATTGCTGTGCTTTGCAATTGATCATCTCAGAGTTCAATAAAAATTACCCCACTCCTACAGGAGTTTGTACTTGTGGAAGTAGTTGGTTCTTTATTTCAGTGACCTGTCGTAAGTTTTGAACTTCCTGTCAAGAACTTTTTACTTTAGCAGGATCTAAACTCATGGGGAAGAGGATGAAAAGGGAGAGGAACTAGGAATCATCCAACTGAAGCCAAGATTCTCAAAGCAGCATCAAGCAAGGTTGTCCAGGAGTCTAGTAGTCCTTGCCGTGGATATGGGTCAATTCATTGAGTAAATTGGCTAATTCCCCAGTAATCCTGCTTAAAGCCTCTCTGTTAATCTCCTGCCCTATTTCTTTCAAATATACAAAGTAAAGAAATAGAGTTGGGGGGGGGGGGGAGGTTGCAACACTTGAAATTAACCATTTCTTTCAAAATGAAACTCAGCTGCAACACAGTACTTGGTTAATGCAGCACTGGCTGGTCTTTGCTGTGCTTGGCAGGAGTAAATAGGAGTGGCTTAGAGGCGACTCCCAGTTTCATGGGTAGAAGATTACTTCATTGGTAATCTTCTCTTAAAATAATATGTGACCAAAGTAGTTAGTGGTTTTATATACAAAATGCAATCTTGTATTTTCTTTTTTTAGGGTTCAGGGAAATTTATAAAGTACAGAAAAACGGAATGGTTGTCTGTTTGTAATCAAAATGCCATTTAACTTGGAAGGGAAAACTCCCTTTTTTACTTCAGTAGCAGAATTTCATAAGAACTGCTTGGCTCTAGTTTGCTCAAATTGAGGGGCAGGGGAAGAATAGCTTCATCATTTTGGCTGTTCTTTTTTTGAACCCCCTGCTAAAAACTATCAAACCGTGTTTGGAATTTTAGACCTTGTGTTTTGGTAGAATTTGAACAAGAACCTCTAGAATAGCTTATATTGTGCATTGGAGCATTTTAGCTGGGGGAATTGGGGGCAGGGGGGGGGGTTGTGGAGAGCAGGGCACTTTCACCTTGTTCCTTCCCACTTGGATTATTTGGTGTTGCTGCAAAAGTGACAGTCCCATGAGGACTTAATCCCTTGGTAGCAGCTGCAATTCTCCCACACACTTATTTGCCCCACATACACAACCAAGCACGCAACAGCTATTTTCTTGCCCTTCGTCCTCTCTTCCCCCTTCTCCTGTACTTGTGCTTTCCTTGGGGAAAGTTTTCCTGGGGTGGAAGAGGCAATACTGCTTTCCCCCGACAGCATCTGTGTGTGCTTTGTGTTTCCTGTGTTTTCCAGCATAGTAATGGTGTGATAGTTCATGTGCTGATCAACAAATCTCAGCAGGTCACCCACTACCCTTTTTCTAGGTATTGATTTGAATTATAGTAATAAAACTAAAGCTGAAAATTGCTTGAAACAATTGAGGAGGGAAGAAATTGTCGCCTGTGCTTTCATTAGCGCAGACAATGAAGTAGTAGACAAGACTACATTGGCTGCAGTGCAACGCCAGCAGCAACCTTCCTGCTGTGCTGATATTACAGGTACACAGCTTGACCTAATTTGGATGACAGCTTCTCTATACATAAGCAGCCATGGTGACACCGGTATAAGCTCCCATGAGGTGCAGTAGATGGTCGTCTTTGTGTAGGTGATCTGCAGGCTTGTCCTGCCACCCGTGAGTGCCTGTGGTTTCAACTACACGGATACAATGCATTTCAAATATTCCAGCATTTGGAAGTGTCAGTTCTTAATATTTTCATGAAGTTGTGGCTTTGTATGGATGTGCTAGGTTCTTTGATTTCTTTAACATCTGTAGCACTTGAGATTAGCTTGAGAATAAGGATATAAAAGTTAGATACTTCTTACTATTTTTACTATCCTTCAGCCATTAGGAAATCAGCTCATCATCAAACTGCTGCTGACACTCATGGCACTATGAATATAAAAATACCTGCTATTCACCATGCCTCGTATCATGTTAACTACGTGTATTTTGAATAAGATTGTGTGTTATTTTCTTAGAAATTCCTATGTCTGCCTCTCCATCACTGCTTGTGTGTGGCAGCTGCACTGGTGCTAACGTGAGGATGGGAGAGTTTTCAGAGCGGTCTGTCACCATCAGCACCTCCAGCGGCCGTCATCAGACATACTTGTTTGCCTCTGGCTGACGGCGGTATATGAATGTCCCTGCTTCCTGTATTTCTGAGTATTTCCATGGCCAACATCACGTATGTGGATTCTCAACTTTTATTTGGGATTGCGGGCCAAGTACAGAAAGTACATTCGGGGTCACTGGCTGAAGAGCAGCCAGGGCATTTCCTTCCCGCAGGCCATAAGGGATGCAACCACAAGGGTTGGTAAACCTTGGAAGCGAGGAGGTACCACTCTGCTTTGTGACGCTGCAGGCTGTAACACAGCTTCATCCGCTGGTATCCTTCCAGCTCCTTGGAAGTTGAGGAGCGGGGCTAAGCTTGGCTGTAAGGAGTACAGAAGTCTGGAGATAAAACTACTGCCTACAAAATAGACAAAATGGAGAGACGTGGGTCTCTGCAACTTCAATCCACCTTTTTTTAAGAGGCTATAGTTTGCTTAGATGGCTTCTACCTCTAATGATGGAGTTATCTGGAGTAGCTTAAAATGGAAAACAAGCTATCGCTCAGGAGCGTAATTACAGGTTTGGCAAATATGCCTTGCAGTGAACAAGTAGGGGCCCAATCTATTTAATTTATAAAGGAAGGTTAATAGGTAATGTCATGGCTGATAAATACTTACAGGGGAAACAGAGCTGATCATCAGCCCAGCAAACAGAGATACTAAAACTTCGGTGCTTTGAAAATGAATACATACAGAGGACAAATAAGCTCTAGCTGTTTAACAGCGAGCGTAATAGATCGTTAAAATCTATCAAGGGCTGTGGTGGAGTCTCCATCACTGGAGTTTCTAGTTTGAGCAGTTCCCCTGGCACAAGAATTGCTCAGGGAATCCTGTGGTTGGTTTATGAAAGCAGACCTGGCCGGATCGTCACGAGTCCTTCTTGTTCTGCGATCTGAGGACTTGAAACACAAGGTGACTTTTATCTTCCAGAGTTGTCAGTCTCACTTTTCACCATAAACTGCATATAAAGTGACAGCAGAGAAGTCTTCCTAGATTTGTTCAAACTGCTGAAATTGGGACTAAGTAATTTTAGAGTTGTAATGGTCCAGGGGTCTTGGGAAGACAGGGAAAACCACAGTGTGCATCAATGGAGCTTATTAAAATAGCAAGTCCGGGAGGATATTATACTGTTTTGATATTATTATTATATTATACTGATAGCTGTTTTGTTTGTTTGTTTGTTTTTTAAATGAGCTGCATTCTCATCCATTGCTTTTCTCTCCATTGCTGGAGCTTAGAACTAGTTTGTAAAGTGGAGTTAAGATCACTGGACTGCTTTAGAAGGTTTTCCTGCTAATGTCAGACTTCTTACCACCTCTGAAGTTTTAATCTGTATTTCTCAATCACTTGGCTTTCAAGGTGTGATTAAAACAAGGTTGTAGGTATTGTTGATTGAATAGAGGCAAAGATGTCAAATNGGCTCAACAGTCCCAGTTCCCTCAGCCGCTCCTCATCAGACTTGTGCTCCAGGCCCTTCCCCAGCTTCGTTGCCCTTCTCTGGACACGCTCCAGCACCTCCATGTCCTTCTTGTAGTGAGGGGCCCAAAACTGAACACAGGATTCGAGGTGCGGCCTCAAATCCTCAGCAGGGATAGAGCCCCCTGATACAGCTCGGACCATCTCACTTTGGGTTGAAATAACGTAGGAGATGGTGTGGGCTCCAGAACGTGCTGCAGAGCACTGCGCAACGCCCGGAGCCTCTCGGGGACGCTGTGCAGCAACGGGAGAGGAGAGGCGNTCCAGGGGTCTTGGGAAGACAGGGAAAACCACAGTTGCATCAATGGAGCTTATTAAAATAGCAAGTCCGGGAGGATATTATACTGTTTTGATATTATTATTATATTATACTGATAGCTGTTTTGTTTGTTTGTTTGTTTTTTAAATGAGCTGCATTCTCATCCATTGCTTTTCTCTCCATTGCTGGAGCTTAGAACTAGTTTGTAAAGTGGAGTTAAGATCACTGGACTGCTTTAGAAGGTTTTCCTGCTAATGTCAGACTTCTTACCACCTCTGAAGTTTTAATCTGTATTTCTCAATCACTTGGCTTTCAAGGTGTGATTAAAACAAGGTTGTAGGTATTGTTGATTGAATAGAGGCAAAGATGTCAAATGGAGAATTTTGAAAAGCATTTTTCTCAATTTTTATATTTAAAAAGGGACAATTGCTGATTCTTTTAATTTAGGAGAAAGAAAAGAAGATGGACTACGGAAGCATTTTTTAAGTGGTTTCAGTCTACAAACCAACATTCTTTACCAAGATTTTCAGTTTTCACTTTATCGTTCTTCCCTTCCCCTCCCAAACACTGTAGCATGTTCTTTTTCCCCACCAAATCGTTCATTTCTTCAGAAAAGCCGTTTCTAGTGTGTGTTAAAATTCCCTTTAAAACATCAAAGCTATAACTGTTTTCTCTTTCACCTCAATGGATGGGACTTGCTTAACTCCGCTCTAGATGNCGGGAGAGGAGAGGCGGGGGGGGTCCGTGCCAGCTCTGCCAGGACTTGGTGGGAGCTGGGGCGTGTTGCAGGAAGGGGCAGGGATGGCTGCGGGGGGTTCAGGTCGCAGGTGGCCTGAGCCGCTGTGCAGAGGTGCCTGTCCCTGCTGAGTCTCTCACAGCCCAGCCTTACTGATGGCCTCATTTGCATCACTTCAGCTGAGAGCAAAGTAACACCTGAATTGTAAAATAAAGTGTATTAGCTAGGTCAGAACAGCTGTGGGTGCTGACACTCTTGCACCTGGACTGATTCACAGCTAACGCTGGTTTCCCCAACCAAGTGCATTATACATGTAGACGTATCTTCATCTACTTTTAAAAAAAGTTGATCTCAATTTGAACCTTGGATTTGAAATTTTGAGGGAAGCCCAAGCGTATTTAAAAACACAACACCTCCTTTCCATATCCTGGATGATACGGGCAGCATGTGATAACCAAAGAAAAGGTGGAAGCTGTGACTACGGTATGAAATAATAAAACATACTTGGCTACCCCTTCTGAACAGTGGGTTTTAAGTGAAAAGGCTCACACCTTGTTCAGCTGAGAGCCAGGGTATCTCGTGTGATGAGAAGGAGGTGTGGGGGAGCGCAGCTGAAGCAAGCTGAGGTTTCTCTGCTGGTTGCTATGGCTTCTGGATGTACTGAAGCCTTGTGTGAGCGTGTGTGTGTGTGTGTGTGTATGTTCAGGTTTCAAAAAAAATAAGAAGCATTTAATGGCAGCTGGGAAGTTATTAATGACCCGCAGCATTGGGGGGGGGGTCAGGTGCAGTACATAACTGAGCATCAGCTTTTATCGGTTCCCTCTGAATGACATGTGGGGCAGGAGGAGGAGAAGTTGAAGCCTTTGTGTTCAGGCTATAGAGGAACAGGCATGTGCAGATCCAGAATTTTTCTGTAACTGTAAGAGGAAAGACACTGGCATGTATTTCTGCCAATTATTCCTAATCGTTTCATTTGGATCAGCTGACTTGATCGCAGATGCTATTTAGCATGAGATCCACAAGCTAAATTAATATCTCTCTCTCGTGGTAACATCTCACTAGACTGATGGTTTAACTCTTTCTAACCAAGAAGAAGATACATATGCATGTTTATACTTGAAGTGATCCCTGGGACCTCTGACTTACCTCATTAAATAGAGAATATTTTTAAGGGCTGTGTAGAAGGGCTGATATCACTTTAGCAATATGACAGGTAATAAATTTTAAGTACTGTCATAAGCACCAAAGATATCAAAAGTGGTGTCTTTGCCCTAGGAGGATTTCAGGAATTTGGAAAACATTGTGCATTCTTAAATGTCCAACAATTCCAGCCCTGATGCTCTGCATGTAACATAGGAAAAATTTCCAAAATTATTAACTAACTGTACAGAATCCTTATGATTATATTTAACAAAGGAAATATAATATATACAGCATGTGGATTTTTTAAAGCCTCCTTTAAATACCTTTTCCATTACTCTCTTTACTTATTCAACACTTGTGACAGTAATATAATATAAAACGATGGCCTCTTCTATTGTTCTGTTTAGCATTTAGCCAGAATAAATAGGATTTTTGGTCTGGACTGTACATGGGATTCCCTAAGACTTTTCCTCTCATTAGCATTGATGACTGAAGGAAACTGGAGTATCCCAGAAGATAAATCTTCCTGAAAGCAGACAAGCCGTGACCTCTGGGGGGCCATTACTTCACCTGGAAATTGGGATACCCAAAGGAACAGTTTTTTTGCCGTTTGGCTCGCTGCTCTGCTCTTGGTCCTACTGTGCCACTTCTTGCTCCCAGCCCCACTCCTGCGTCAAGGTTCTATAAATCTCTTGAGCCCACTTAAAATCCTTATCCTATTTTAGGACCCTCTCACCTCACCCTGTAAGTGTTTAGGCATAAATAGGAATACTCCGAAAGCTGAACATTTGCAGATCGGGTGAGTTGAGTCTGCAGTTTGTACTGTACTGTCACTTTACACGAAGATTTCCTTCTAAATCTCATACATTAATAAGGCTGCTGAGGCTGTGAATTTTGTCACTCAGTTACGTTTCTCCCTCCTTTTCTGAAACCCTCTATTAACCTGGAGATTATATGCACAGGTTTAAATTTCAGCAGGATAATAACTGCAAGAAACTGCATCCAGTTGAGGGGGGGGGGGGGGGGCGAACA
>VZTQ01013803.1:240409-250779 GCA_013400755.1 Pelecanoides urinatrix | reverse complement strand
GGGGGGGGGGAATCAATTACAAGAAATTGAGTAAAAGCCCAAATCAGATACAGAAAACTCAGCAGTGGGATGATAAAATACAAGCAATGCAATGCTTCTTTTCACAGAACGTGTCTATTTTCCATGTGTGCTGCCCTGAGGAAAGAAATAGAAATAGGGTGATTGCATCTTCCTAACTGCTGGGGGCTGATTTTTCAGCTGTAACACTGAGAGGGTGACGTTTTTTCTTTTTCAGTTAAAGAGGCTGGCAAAAGAGAACTTGATGTTAGCTCTATCTTATCCATTAGGATTGTAGAGGTTTGCAATAGCAGCAATAAAACTGCTCCAAATGGTAAATGAGTGGGACTGTCTGGGTGTGGAAGAACCAGGAGGGACGGCTGGAGACGGGCTGTAGGAAAGGTGAGTGCCGATGGCACCTGGCTTGGCAGCGTATCAAGTTCCCAGCACATCTGCATGAAGTCCATCAGGACACCCAGAACAGGTAACAAAGGGCAACCTAAAGCAAGGGACATCCTAAAAGAAGGTGCAATCTAAAAAAACAAACAACAAAAGGACAGATCACCTACCTATGCCATTAAGAGATGATGTCGAGAAGAAAAGGACAGATTCTTTTCAGCAGCATCCAGGTAAAAAGACAAGATACCTTTATAAGCAAATCCTAATGCTTCACAGAGGTGGGACAGAATGGAGAGGCAAAAGATCATGACCATTTTCATCCTAAACCGTACAAGAAAGACTCATCCAAAACCTTTCCCTTCCTATAGATCTTGCACTGAGTTTTGCTACCCTGCTGCTAGAAAGAAGCAATGTTAATTACTACAAAAGCTCTGGCTTAAGAGTTGAACTACAGGTCTCCAAGTACAGCTCCCTTCCTCAGCATTAACTTGTGTGGTGTTCTGAACCTGTGAACGATCACGTATGGCAAAGCTTACGTTTACCTTCTAATTCGTTTACACCCTTCCCTGCAATCTCACTTCCACAAAGAAAAGAAATGGCTGGCTCTGCCGCGGCAGGTGATGGCCCTCTTACTGGTGTTATGGATCAAGTGAAAAATCATAGATGGGAGCCTGGTTCCCAGTGGAAAGGGCAGCTCTCTCTGCTAAAATGACTTCCAGAATGGGTAGGAGGTTTTTTTGTTTGAAAAGAGTGCTAAAACCAGGACAAAAGTGGTCAAAATGTAAAAAGCTAACCCATTCTGGCATTTCTGAATTACTTAGTGATTTTTTCTTATTTTGTAATGTGTTCATAAAAAGCTACAAAAAGGGAAGATTTGAGAAAAATATAAAGTTTCAGCTGCTCGGCAACATGTCCTGGCATTCTTTTTATAGATATGTATATATATAAGTAAAAAAAAATATATACACACACAAACAGAAAGGACTTTTTTCTTTCTTTTTTCACAATTCAAGATGCAGCCAAATGTCTCGATCTGGAAACCCTTCACCAGAGGGGACCAAGGCCCACACAGTATTACTTACCCTCCTTATCTCTAACCTTCGCTTGTCTTGCCTGTTGAGATAAAACTTTCAGGACCAGGCCTGGCCACCATCCAGAACCTGAGCAGCGTTCAGCACGCAGGAGCCCTGTTCTTCTTGAAGAGCTATGCCGGAGAGCGGCCTAAATAATGAGCAGTAGAAGGTGGAAGGAGCTCAAGCCCAGCATTGTCTTTATAAACACTTTTATTGTGTCTTATTCTCTTTTCAAAGTCTTGTCTCTGGGCAACAGGAAGAAAAGTGGCCTTCTGGCTGCTGTTTTGGGGTCAGGTGGCTCCTGCTGGAAGGGCACGTGAGTTGCTCCTTCCCTGGAGCGTGAGTGAGGGTGGTGGGCAAGGGGAGAACTCTGGAAGAAGCGGCAAAGGGAGAGCCTGGAGGATGAGGAAGGACTGATGAAAAGGGCAGAACACAGCTCATACAGCCAGGCCTCAGAGAGGACAGGAAGAAAAGGTCTTCTCTTGGTGTCCCAAGGAGTCTACACAACAGTTGCTGAGAGTGGGGAAAGCTTGAATAGTTGCTGTGGGCAAGATTAAAGGGATGTGAACCTGTGCTGCAAGGAGATGGTGGGCATATTTTCATCTCTTTAAATTCCCCAAAACATGGCTTGTTCTAAATTCTATTGTGCTAAAACCTAACTTTAACACCCCAGTTCCNTCTGAATTACTTAGTGATTTTTTCTTATTTTGTAATGTGTTCATAAAAAGCTACAAAAAGGGAAGATTTGAGAAAAATATAAAGTTTCAGCTGCTCGGCAACATGTCCTGGCATTCTTTTTATAGATATGTATATATATAAGTAAAAAAAAATATATACACACACAAACAGAAAGGACTTTTTTCTTTCTTTTTTCACAATTCAAGATGCAGCCAAATGTCTCGATCTGGAAACCCTTCACCAGAGGGGACCAAGGCCCACACAGTATTACTTACCCTCCTTATCTCTAACCTTCGCTTGTCTTGCCTGTTGAGATAAAACTTTCAGGACCAGGCCTGGCCACCATCCAGAACCTGAGCAGCGTTCAGCACGCAGGAGCCCTGTTCTTCTTGAAGAGCTATGCCGGAGAGCGGCCTAAATAATGAGCAGTAGAAGGTGGAAGGAGCTCAAGCCCAGCATTGTCTTTATAAACACTTTTATTGTGTCTTATTCTCTTTTCAAAGTCTTGTCTCTGGGCAACAGGAAGAAAAGTGGCCTTCTGGCTGCTGTTTTGGGGTCAGGTGGCTCCTGCTGGAAGGGCACGTGAGTTGCTCCTTCCCTGGAGCGTGAGTGAGGGTGGTGGGCAAGGGGAGACCTCTGGAAGGAGAAGCGGCAAAGGGAGAGCCTGGAGGATGAGGAAGGACTGATGAAAAGGGCAGAACACAGCTCATACAGCCAGGCCTCAGAGAGGACAGGAAGAAAAGGTCTTCTCTTGGTGTCCCAAGGAGTCTACACAACAGTTGCTGAGAGTGGGGAAAGCTTGAATAGTTGCTGTGGGCAAGATTAAAGGGATGTGAACCTGTGCTGCAAGGAGATGGTGGGCATATTTTCATCTCTTTAAATTCCCCAAAACATGGCTTGTTCTAAATTCTATTGTGCTAAAACCTAACTTTAACACCCCAGTTCCTTTCAATGTGCCAAGAAAAGGTGCAGTCACACTGACTGATGTGGCCAACACAGGAGTCCTGTCCCATGAAATGGTCAGCTTGGTGCCTGGTCCTGCTCTTGGAGGAACATGCAGACCTACAGGCTCCACTAAGGCCATTGCATGTCTGAAAGGAAAGAGAGTTTTTTGGGCCACAAACTGATGTAGCATGGCTGGAATATACCAGGTGAGGAGCTGGCTCTCTGGTCAAGAGACCACTCCGTTAAACCTTTCATTAGGCAAAAATGTTCACCACTTTTATAAGAAATGATTGCTCCAAGCAGGATATGGCTTTTCTTGATGTTTGACATTTGTGACAAAGTTTTGCAGTTGGTTTGTGTGGGCTGTATTTGGCCATCGCAGCAACTTCATCACCACGTGAAGTCAGAAGTCTTCAGTCAGAAGAGATTGTTCTCTTGTCTATGTGGGGCAAGGAGACGTTAGACTTGGGGAAACACTATGTTTTTTGGTTGTATTAATGGAAAATGGGATCTTTGTTCTGGCTAAGAACAAGTACAAATGGGGGTTCTGGGCTTTGTTATGTTATTAATAAAAGCTGCTGTAACTGGGGACAGTATGGACATATAGTCAGATCTCAGGCTTAGCTCCTCATGCAAGTGTAATGCTGTGGCAATACATTTATAATGTGCCTCAAAAAATGATTTTTTAAAATTATTATTAACAGTAGGCACTAATACATTTCTGTGTAAAAATGTCCAGAATCATTATACTTTCTTAGGAACAAATAGGGAACCAAAAAAAGCCTTTTTTTCCAAAAAACCCAACCCCTATCTCTGCAGGTATAAAGTAATTCCTTTCTTTCTTGACTTTTCTCTTGAAGGGAGCAATAATAATGTTTCAGTTGCTCCTGTGAATGGCAGTGTGATGTGTCCCTGAAAGATAATAGGTATGCTGTTCAGTATGCCTCTGCCTCTGCAATCAGTAACGGGGGAGAGGTTGCTGCTTATTTAGAAATTCTCTAAACTGGGTCATTACTCATGTTGCATTTCACTTGCCTGTTATGCTCTTACATCTAAATATTGAGGGTTGGGCTGTGATAAGACACAGTAAGCATCGGTAATGACTGGGTACCACCGTGTCCTTCTGTGATTCTGAATCTTGAATAACCATGGAAAACTCTTCAATGAGCTCAAGTGAATTTCTGCAAATATTAAATTGTCACTGAAAGAGAGAAAACAGGGTGGAAGTTCAGGAAATCATCTATAATTTTCAAGCACTTTATTCTTGGGCAGATAAATATTACTTACAGTGAGCAAATCCTGGCTCCCTGAGCAACGTCACTGGGTTCAATGCAACTGTTCAGGCCACAAAACATCAGTCTCTGTGAGTAAGAGTGTTGGATCTGCCCTCCCTTTTTGGGTAGGTAGATATCCACAGGCAGCAGAACTTACTAAGCATCCCAGATGGATGTTGAAAATTGCCATCAGCACTGGGTGTTTTGCACAATTTCTTCCGTGCCTTTTGCAGCTGTTTTCAAGATTAAAGGGGTTTGGGTTTGGGTTTTTGTTTGTTTTTTGTTTGTTTGTTTGTTTGTTTTTTAAGAGCCTTTTGCTGGTGTTTATAATAACTTTCATAAGTCTGTCAGCCTTTTTTTTCTACTTCTGAGTACGGCTTCATTTGGATCAATACTTTCTTTGTAAAAACTGTCAGTGAGGCCTCAGGAAAAGGAAGCTGATGGTACTGGTCATCCCAAACTCTTGCATGGTGGCCAAGTCTGCTCAAGACACCACGGAAGTGACCAGAAAGGCTACCCGTCCCCAAATGGATCATTTTGGGATTTGTAAAACTATCCACATATTCCCAACAGTACTTCTGTTCTTGCAAACTTGTTTTGGCAAGCTAGGGGACATTGTTCCTGTCACCAGTGATGCAACTTTCATGGCATTTTAGCCTCTAGTTTCTGTGTAATGCATCCAGTGCTAGAAGTTGTAGAGTTTTATCCAGCTAGCTGAAGTCACTGCTCGCTTTCCCAAGCTCAGCTATGCTGGATGTAGCAGCATCTGCGGCTGAGATGAGACCTGAGGATATCAGTTTTCCTTCTCCTCATCGCCTGAGTCCCAAGTGGGTGTTTAATTTTCTCTGAAAAGAAAGACTCACTTGGACTGAACAAAAGCCTTGATACATGAGTGCTTCAGGATGTGATCTGTTGGCTGTTGAAAGGTTTAGCAATCCTGTTTGTAACCTGCCATAGGGAGAGACTAGAAAGAGAAACACAGGTCAGAAATAGCAGAGAAAGGGGATTGTTGCAGACATAAAGGCAGGTGAGTCCTTACCATCTCGGCATGTGTCATTTACTGATAATGACGTTTTGCATGAATAAGCTGCCTGGCATGCTGTAGGGTTTTAGAGCTTCCCCACTACTGCACAGCTCACCTTCATGACCGTGAACAGGAATCTCATAATTAAACATCTCCTTGTGCATAACTACTTTTCAGCCTCTTCAGACGCCAAATGTACTGACAATGGAGTATGAGTATGACTTGACTGCAATATGAACTGGTCTGTAAACCCACTGCACCAATAATCGGATTAATTCAGCATATCGGTCAGCTATTAGAAGCCTCTGAGCTCTTCTTCCGAGTCACCCAGAGGTCTTAAATTTCTCTGACTTGGCAAGGTACTGTGGATATTTCATGTCTTCCATTAAATAGTCAGGACCACATAGGATAAGGCGCTCTGGGTATTCATTATTTCATGCCAAACTTTATTATATAGTCTATTCTAGTACAGTAAAGCTCTTGGGAGCTTTGCTGTGCACACCATCCCCTCTGAGACAGTTGCAGCAGGAGACAAATGAGGCAAAGAGGATTGCAGCTGACAGTGCTGTATGAATAAATTGCTTGATTTCTCATATAATGGGCAACTGCTGTAAGGCTCCTAATCTATAATGACCTAAATAACTTAGATGGACCTGCTCCTTAAACTGAATCTATTCCTGAATGTCTTTTTTCCTTTGTATTAAAATATCGTTACATATTATGACCTTCCTCAGACATCTGGAAGAAGCCTCAGGTTCACAGGCTCTGGTCCTCATGGGGGAGTTCAGTCACCCCAATATCTGCTGCAGCGACAGCACAGCAGGGCACAAGCAGCTCAGAAGGTTTCTGAAGTGCATTGATGACAACTTCCTGACACAGGTGATTGAGGAGCCGATGAGGGAAGATGCTTTGCTGGACCTCATGCTTACAAACCAGGAAGAACTGTATGACGATGTGAAAACTAGGGGCAGCTTTGGCTGCAGTGACCATGAGGGGGTGGCGTTCAGGATCTTGAGAAGATGGAAAAAAGCAAAAACGGGGTTACAAGCCCTGACTTCAGGACAGCAGACTTCAGCCTGTGCAGGGATCTGCTTGGAAGAATTCTCTGGGAGGCCCTGGACAGAAGAGGAGTCAAGGAGAGCTGATTGATTTTCAAGAATTGCTTCCTTCAAGCTGAAGAATCGTCCATCCCCACATCCAGGAAATCAAGCAAAGGCAGCAGGAGGCCTGTGTGGATGAACAAGGAGGTCCTGACTAACGTCAAACATGAAAAAGAAACATACAAGAGGCAGAAGCGGGAACAGGTGACCAGGGAGGAATATAGACTCACTGTCCAAGCCTGCAGGGATGCCCCTATAAGTGCCAAGGGAGCTGGCTGATGTCATTGTGAGACCACCCTTGATTATCTTTGAAAGATCATGGTGAGCAGGAGAGTTTCCTGAAGACCAAAAGAAAGCAAATTTCACTGCTATTTTCAAGAAAAGCAAGAAGAAGAATTCAGGGAACTACAGGCTGGTAAACATCACCTCAATCCCAGGAAAGGTGATGGAATAAATCCTCCTGGAAGTCATATCCAAACACAGGAAAGACAAAGAGGTGGTTTGGAGTAGTCAGCATAGATTTATGAAGGGGAAATCATGCCTGACCAAACGGATAGCCACCTATGATGAAATGACTGGGTGTGGACAGGCTTTTAACACTGTCTCCCATAACATCTTCATAGACAAACAGATGAAGTATGGGGGCGTTAGGTGAATGGGCAGTGAGGTGGATTGAACACCGGCTGAATGACCAGGCTCAAAGGGTTGTGTTCAGCTGCACAAAGCCTAGCTGGAGGCCACTGATGAGTGCTGTACCCCGGGGATCAATACTGGAGCCAATACTGTTCAACATCCTCATTAATGACCTAGACAAGGTATTGCATCCTCAGCAAGTTTGCAGATGATACGAGGTGATTGATATATCAGGTGTGTGTGCTGCCATTCAGAAGGGACTTTGACAGGCTGGGGAATTGGGCAGAGATGAATCTCATGATGTTCAACAAGGAGAAATGCCAAATGCTGTAGCAGGAGAGGAATAACCTCAAGCATCAGTGCACACTGGGGGCCAACCAGCTGGAAAGAGCTTTGCAGGGAAGGACCTGGGGGTCCTGGTGGACAACAAGTTGAACCTCAACCTTGCAGCAAAGAAGGCTCAACATCCTCCTGGGCTGCATTAGGCAGAGCATGGTCAGCAGGTTGAGGGAGGTGATCTTTCACCTCTAATTAGCACTGGCGAGATACACCTGGAGTTCTGTGTCCAATGCTGTGCGCCCAGTATGAGAGACAAGGAGGCCTGAGTCCAGCAAAGGACCACAAAGATGACTAAGGGCTTGGAGCATCAAGGAGAGGCCATGAGAGCTGGAGAAGTTTCAGTCTAGAGAAGAGAATGCTCATGGGGATCTTATCAATAAATACCTGATGGGGAGAGTAAAGAACACAGGCAAAGATGGAAATTCTATTTAAACATAAGAAAAAAGCTTTTTACTGTGTGTGTGGTCAAACACTGGAATAAGTTGCCCAGAGAAGTCTCCATCTCTGAAGGTATTCAAAACCCAACTGTACATGGCTGTGAGCAACCTTCTTTGAGCAAGGACTTGATGATCTCTAGAAGTACCTTCCCACCTCAGTGATTCTGTGCTATTTTAAATTATAGTGAATACAACTTACAAACTATATTCCTGATTAACTTTTATCAGGTAAAGGGGGTATCTTTCGTTGTTTTGTTCCGTGGTTTAAATTTGCGGTTTGGGGACCCAATCCTTAATGCAAATTATTTAGGCTAACGCACATTGATTTAAGATCTATTCTTACATATATCCCTGCACATGAAGATGGTGATGCTGGGTGAGCACCATTAGAAATTGATAGTCTCCAAGAATCAGACTTAAATCTACTTGAATCAGACAGCAGTTTTGCTGATGTGATTCATCCCTGTTCTTAAAGAAGATTTTCTCTGTGGAGGACATGGTAGACTAGTCTCTAAGCTCTGGCTATGACGATTGAATATGGACCCTCATAGGAGGTCATAATACTGACTATCAGAAACTTTCTAGCTTAATTTAGACACCTGTCTGTAGCACTGTAACTGTTTGATCCTCATCATACAATTCACAGTACCTGAAGAGGGTTAAAACTGCTGCACTGTCAGTTTTGTGCAGGCTTTTGTTGGTAGCTCCATAGTAGCAGCCCTGCAATGAGTGGGATGGTTCAGTCTACAACCTCAGCGAGTGCTCTTGCACTGCGGTTATTGAATCTGAGGCATGGCAATGTTCGTTTGGAACCAGAGCATTTCAGACTAATTCTTTGCTGTATGATGCTTTCACTGCTGTCTGGCCTCAGGGACAAGCCATTTTACTTTTCCCAGAGTATTGCTGACCCCCTGTTATTAGATTTTACCTATGGCAGACATTCTGGTCCTTCCCCTTATTGCTTTTCAAATTGCACTGTGTTCATGTATTCCCAGGGGACTGTTCAAATGCACTTGGTATAAAATGCACTGCAACCCATCTAAGATTTCACTGCAGGCTCCAAAGGATAGATCTTAACTTGGATTTTATTAGGCTGTGCGGATCTATATGAAAATTAAAAAAAAAGTAATAATTCAGCCTTGAGAAAAGGCAATTACATCAAATTATCGTTATTTTTTGAGTCTGATGGAATAGAAACATGTGTTTGCACAGGTAACTAAAACCATTTGAGATGCCTTGAGGCATCTGTACGGGGCTGGTGGATATGGAAGGTATATTGAAATGTGCAGCAAGTAGCCGAGCCGGGTCCCTTTATCAGACTAAGAGTTTGTAATTGTGAGAAAGCCACAAACTCTCACTCTTTAAATACAATGATTCATGCACCTATAAGCTGTTAAAATTTGGAATCTCTTTCCCTATGTTCTCACTGTTTCTCTGACCTGAATCTTATCTTGCCTTGAGGTCTCGTTTTCTGGGATCTCTAACCCAGAAACAGATCCATTGCTCTAGGGAGCAAAACTGTAACCTCAAACCAGTAACTCATACCTGTCTAAGACTTTTTAAACAGGGCTGTAATTGTGCTAGAGGGAAAGGTTTTAGCTGGTTTTGAGAGGTGTAGTTCCTGGGATAAAATAGACACTGCCATAGACTATTTCTGCCATATGGACCTTGTTTTGTAGGACAGCTGGAGCATAATTCCCAAGAGGTAACACTTGGGCATGCCCATTAAGTACGTTTGATGAATCAATAGTAATTTTTAACTGAATGTCTTAATCACAAGAACAGTTGGAATGGAAGAATGGAAAATCCAAACTAATTACATATTTCTAGTCTAGAAATAAAATTGAGAGCAATGCAGCATTTTGTTAAAACAATCTATTTCTCTGTAAGAGATTATTCTCGCCATGATTGACCATTCCCATAATGAAGTCAGTGAATATGCTATGACTGAAATGAGGAAGACAATCTATTAATAAAAGATGAACAGTCTCCTGTGCAGCTAACAACTTAGTATTTAGTCCATACCCCAGGATTAATTGGGATATGGAAGTAAAACACAAAACTGCGTAGAATTTCAATGTTTTGTTTTGTTTTTTTTTTTAAAGCAGAACATAAAATAATCTTCTATCATATTAATTTGTGTGTGTGTATATATATATTTACATATATTATTACATATATACATATATACATACATTACATATGTATATTTACATATATATATTACATATATCCCATGGCATTCTCCTGGAGAAACTGGCAGCTCACGGCCTAGACATGTACACTCTTCGCTGGATAAGAAACTGGCTGGACGGCCGAGCCCAAAGAGTTGTAGTCAATGGAGCTAAATCCAGTTGGCGGCCGGTCACGAGCGGTGTTCCCCAGGGCTCAGTTTTGGGGCCAGTGTTGTACAATATCTTTATCAATGATCTGGATGAGGGGATCGAGTGCTCCCTCAGTAAGTTTGCAGA
>VZTQ01013803.1:203358-238368 GCA_013400755.1 Pelecanoides urinatrix | reverse complement strand
TGATTCTATGATTCTATGCTTCAGTCCATGCCTCAGTTTAGCTCACTGAATCATCTCTCTAAATGCAACGAAGCCTCCTACATGCTCACTCCACATCTGAACACCTTGCTAAACACCTCGCTTGTATCCCTACCGCCATCCCCGGGTGACCTTAATTAAGCCTATGAGGAGCTCATTGTACCAGGGTGTTGCTGGGGCCAAGAATTTAGCCAGGTTCAAAGAATTGGAAACTTAAACAAATAACATGATTATCCAGAGCTATTAAAGCTAATACTAACAAAAACTTTGGAAGAGAGGTAAAGCCTCATGCTTCTGGGTGTAGGCCAATCTCTAATTACGCTTACTAATAGCCTAAGACCTCCAGTTACCTAAAGCTGCTCACAGTGATCTTCCATGCACTGTTCTCTGAGCATTGGCCATCATCAAAGAAGGAAAAAAGGTCAGACGTAATTTCAACCTCATCCAAAACACCAATTCCGTCATTTCCTAAATTGCTAAACCCTCTCAACCTGTTCTCTTTTTAACATCTAAAATGGGAAAACTTCAACTTCAGAGGGGAATTGTGAGTGCTTAGAAGTGCTTGGGTATTGGAACCTGTCCTAAAACGGCAGTGCTGTGAAGGTAAGATTCACAGACCGCACGCTACCAAGTAGCAACAATAATAAGCTTGAATCGTGCAAAGATAGCAACTGATTGGAGTGAACTGGTTTGCTTCTCAAATTGTAGTCTTTTATTATGTCCGTAGCTAACAAGGCTAAGCCCTTTAACATTTTCTTTCCAAACAGAAGGATGCAAATGACAGCTCATTTTTGGAAAGAGAATTTATCTTATTGAAAAAAGGCCTCTTATTAAAAATAAAAAGTTTCAAGGAAAATAGGACATTTTTCTCCTCAAATTACCCACTTCCACTTGTCTTCTAAATTCTTTGTCTACTAAAATCCAGCTTTTTGGATAGACGACAAATTTATAATGCCATTTCAGTGCATATTTGGATAAGAACTCCATCAAATAATATTTCAATAAGTGTAAAATGTGTTTTCATTTTATCAAGATCATCAATAAATGTAAAAATCATTCATTGATGAGTTTCACACAATATTAAAATTCTGGGGGTTTGCTATCAAACTGTTAAAAGAATCAAACACCTGTAAGCAATGGATAGGCGTCTACAGCTAAGCTGCCAAGTTGAAACTGTCACTATGTTCTTCGTTTAAAATATAGGGTTAATCATGTCAGTGGAATGATTTAGTCAAATGTGTTCAATTGTTTGCAAGTTTGATATCTCTTATTTTGGAAAATAGAGGACTGTTGAGATACTGGCATTCATATGCGCTAATGCTGTTATGCTTTCATAACTTCTGATTACTGGAGTCATGAGATAAATCCGGATTTTTTGCATGTTAGAGTCCAGTTGTATGAAAAAACAAAGCATGAGCTCTGTGCTGCATTCAGCAGCGGTGAGCATGCTTATAGGTATAGACAATCACAATTATGTTAATGAAACTTAAAAATATGTATCTGTTACAATTAAATTCACACAGCCTTCCTGGCATGGACACATGTCAAGATGCTTTATATTGCTGTAACTGCCACTTCTAGTGATATAACTGCATTCACACTGAATTACATTAATTAAAACCAAATCACATCCGAAGTTAAAGTCACACTGGTTTAATTTTTGCACTTTAATGGAGGCATAAAACCTCTGAAAGGAGATTTCTGCTTTTTTGCAGTGACTGGCATTTTAAAGAGTCTGGAAACAAACATAGGGTGATAAATTATCACTAAAAAGACAGTGATTTAAAAAAGTACGTAAAACTAGTGCACAACAGAAGCACTGTCCTTCCAGCGAGGAGTGAAACAGGGAACAGGACAGTTGCATGAATTTTCCTGCGAAGTCTTTAGTAGCCAGACTAATCCCGGAGACACCTCGTGCTGACCTTTACACACATACGCACAAAACTTTCTGGGAGACTTTCTTCCCCCGGTCCCTTGCTTACTTCATCTCCCAGCAGGGCTGCCTGCTGGACCTGGTGATCCTGCTTCCGTACAAAGGGAGAGAGCCTCCACCTACCTTCTCTCCTTCCCTCCCCGGTTCCTCACTCCCGCTCTCCGCCTCGGGCTGGCAGGATTCCTCGGGCAGAGCATGCAATCAGTTCGCAGGGAGCAGCCGCAGCCACAGGAAAGATGCAGAAGCACAGTCAGAAGGAGCACCTCTACAAGCTGCTGGTGATCGGGGACCTGGGAGTGGGCAAAACCAGCATCATCAAACGCTATGTCCACCAGAACTTCTCCCCCCACTACCGGGCCACCATCGGGGTGGACTTTGCCTTGAAGGTGCTGAGCTGGGATGCTGAGACTGTGGTACGGCTGCAGCTCTGGGATATTGCGGGTGAGTACAGAGGAGAACCCTTTGCCCCATAACCCATCCAGAGACAATTCAAAATAGAGCCAAATTTCTACTAATCTTTACGTTGGAAACTACCAGTGCCTATGTGGTGAGGGAGAGGAGATTGAGAAGAGAAAACTTTAAGGGCAGATTGTCATTTTGGAGTTTCCCTAAAGCCAGCAGACCCCCAAACAAGGGGTGTCAGAATGAAACCTGCCCTGCCTGACTTTTCTTCCAAGATCTTAGAGGTGTGCGGGGACGCGGGCACCTCTCTCCAAAGGCCCCAGGTCTTCCCAGGCAGTTGCCGCTGCTTCCCTCATTAGACTAACAGATCTCTGTGATGGGGGGGAGAGTAACAAGAATTTCCTGTTACATCTATTTAATTTGGTGGAAGAGATGAGGGATACAATAAGATGGTTACAATTATTTTTATAGTCTAAAAAATAAGGAAAAAGTATCAGAGAGTTACCTTACCAAAATACCTTCCTTCGTCCTTTCCTTCCTCTCTCTCCTACCTTCCTTCCTTCAGCCCAATGAAATGTAAACAACTTCTGACATGCTTTGAAAAGAGAAGTGTTTCCATTTGGTAATAACCCCGGTTGTTAAAAATGTGTTTACTCATGTTTACCTGTCCTTATTCCAACATCAAGCAAAAAAAGATAATTTACTCTATGCAGGAAGAGAAACAATAAAGAAGTCAAGCTCTCCTTGCATGCTTACATAATTAAAAAACACAGAATTTGACATTGTTGCTGTCAGTGCTTCGGTTTTTTTATATTAGTCTTCCAATTAAAAACACAACTTATTTTTGCCACCCCCATTATTAGGAGTTAATCATTTTTATTCAGTCCACAAAACAAAAGTTTATCTTGATGGCATATTTCGCATGCTATAAGTAATCATTTTTCATTTAGTGTACCTAGGAATCCAAATTCAGCTGTAACACAATAGCTTACAGCTAAAAGGATGGCGTTTTAAAACCTCAATTGAGTTACAAATTTACATTTGTTAAGTAGGGAATAGAGGTGAAAATTATATCAGCTGTTAGGCAACTGTGCCAGCCTCTGGCCTGAGCTGTGGGTTCAGTGATCTAGTCTGGAACAGCACCGAGTAAAACTAGTGAAATGAGAAAATTCTTGACATTCTTATCGGCGGAGGGAGTGCCTTTCTTCGGCACTTAGCTGCCTCATGTCTGAGCTCTGAATTTGGCACCAAGGTACCAAAACTTATGCAACAACACTGCTTTATGCAAAACATGCATAACCTCAGCTTTTTTTACACGTCAGTAGTGTCTTGTGGTTTTATGTTATTACATACATATATGCTCAGTTTTCTTTATTAAAAGTTGGAATAATGGGGAAAGCATTGCTTTTATTGCTCGCCGGTGACCAGTTATAACCATAAATACATACACATCCGGCAAAACTTCGCTGCATGAGAAAAAGCATTTAATAGTAAATTCTGAATGCATCAGGGACTTAAAGAATGTATTTGCATGCCTTGTTGTGGAGATTTATTACACTACTAATCATGTGCTGGCGGATCATATGATGTAGCTTTCAGTCAGGCTGCAGAAGCAATTACACCAAGTTGTAGTACTGAATGGCTAGCATGCTTTCTGAGTTATCACACATGACAGAGAGAATTACAGCATAGTACTAAATTTCATATGAATCGCTCAATTCAAAGCATCTCTGTGAAGGTCAAGACAGCAGTTGGTAATAAAAAGAGTTGCTGTCTTGTTTTAATGACTTCTGTGTAAGGAGCTTTAGCTGTTGATGGCTACACATAGAAAATAAGTTCTATAAGCAACACACTGAATTCAGATCAGTGTGGTGCTGGCATAGAAGTTATCACAAATAAGGCATCTGGCTGGTGAGAAAAAAAGTTTAAAAATGAAAGTGAAGTAAAACTGATTGGAAATATGGAGGGAATGGAAGTGTTTTATTCTGGCTGTGGCTGGTCACACATCACCACTTGCAAAACAGAAATATGCGAGGATAAGAGGGAGGAAAATAAAATCTCTGGTCTCAGAACATCCTCTCTCTTTTGGCAGAATCTCTGTTATTAGGTCATGTTTAGCTTTGGGGGTAAAGCAATAAATTTTCAGTCTCTAACTGAGCTGAAGGATGTTGGCTTAGCATTTAGGACATCTTGAATTGAAGCAAATGCTGCAAATGTATCACTATATGAATATATATGTATATGTGTGTGTGTGTGTGTGTATATATATCAGGTATAATTTTAGCTCTTACATCCTCTCCTCCCCAACTCCATTATACAGCCAGTGAAGTTACTGCTAAGCGCAATGTGTACTTTTCCTTGCACTTCACTGTGTGGATCAGTGGGTAGTAAATTGTTTAACAATCTAGAAATAATTTTCTCAAAAATGTTTTGAGTAAAACTAGTGTCAAGCTTATCTACATTATTGGTAGGATTTACATACATGGTGACTTCATGGGAGGAGTGACATACTCCAGCCGTGGTAGGACCAAGCAGTTTACCCTTGTTTACCCTTACAGACTTAAGAAGAAAAAGCAAATCCAGCTCACCTGGTGCTGTCTAATTTCATAGTTAAATGTAGTTTGTATTTCTGTAACGTATTTTTCTGTATTCTTTAATTTGGTAAACAAAACTATCATAAGATCTAATAGCTAAATGCTGAAACTGCATTTATTTAGATGACAGATAAATGCTGAACAATAAGGATAACTAAGCATTAGAATATTTATATCTGATCCAGCGAAGTGCCCAAGGTTTCAAACGACTGAATTTTCACTATTTTGTGTGGGAGGAAATATACATGGTAAACTTCTCCTTGTCTTTAATTTCCTCCCAACAGTTCCATCTTATTTCATCAAAATTTCATCCCAAATTCTCACTTTTGGTGTTCCTGTCCCTCTGAAAGCATGCCATCACTTTTACTGCTGTGTGATACATCTTTATATCTTGCTCCTCAGTTGATTTTTTTTGTTTCCTTATTTTTTCTGCGACCTCTGTGTGAGTGTCCTTTAAATTCATTAACAGATTGTTAGAAGGAAAGCTTTAAAAGAAACTCTTCATCATATTTTGAACAAGGCTGCTGTGGTGGGGGTGGTCCTGCCAGATGCAGGCTGGGACCACTTTTGAAGAAACCAACTATTGCAGACAGCAGACCCTTCACTTCTCTGCAAGGCTGCTCTCAGTGCTACTGTCCATGTTTTGTGTCCACACAGCCCTGAGATTTCTCTGAAGACCAGTTTTAGCTGCAGATTTACTGCAGGGAGCAGCTCTGTGAGCGCAACGGAGGGCAGAGAGCAGCACTTCAGAGCCTCCCCCCTCCCCTGCTACTTTTTCACAGATGTGTCAGCACCACCATTATCCCTCCTGATGTGTATCTGTGGGCTGGATTATTCATTGGTACCAAAAATATGTTGGTTTGCTTTTACAAGGCTGGATCTCATCTCATAAACAGCTAGTCCAATGCATTGGAGACATCCACACACCACCAGTGGTGAAAGAACAGTTTCATTTCCTTTCCCTGCAACTTTCACCTTTGGAAACAGCAATCTTTGCACAGATATAGGCAAATGTCTCTGCAGTTGTAAAGTTTTTAAGACTATTATGCTCCAGAAGGAGTAAACAGACTGTTCACTAACGCCAGGCACAGCACATCCTCAGCAGTTGAGGATTTTAGTGGCTGCTAAGCATTGCGGTAGGTATGCATAAATAAGATAGTCATGGTGATTTCTAAGCTAAGTTACCTTGAAATTACTGTTCTGCAAACATAAATAAGTCCCTTGCTGTGATGGTTTTATTTCAGTATAGATTTGTGATGGGATCCGTGGGCCTGATCCTGCTGACAGCCTGCTTTTCCACATTCTGGGGGGGTGAACACCATCTCAAGTCTGGCTTAAATTTCAATTCATAAAGACAATAACCTGAATTCAAGGGTGAAAATTCTGGAAGTTATTTTGAAGTGAAAGGTAAAAAATGTTTAAATTTTCTCCACAATTTCCAGCTTCTCAGTATTAGCTAAAGGCCTTCTGTAAAGCACGGTGGTTCCCAGAAGCTTTTGCCTCTTAGGATGAGGGATGGTGGTGAGAAATAAAACACGTTGTAAAACTGGGCATTAAGCAGTTGTAACCAATTTTTATCTTGCACTATATTTCAGATACTGTGGGCGAGATGGTGGAAATTGTCTGAGTTTTAGCACTTTATCATTAGTTTTTATAACTTTATCAGGGATTATAGCGGTTAATGGAAACTGTAGATTTCTGTACGAGTCATGCTGGCAAATTTATGTGGGATGCATTTTTACAAACGATGAAGATTCAGCTGCTGATTGCTTTAAGGCCATGAAATGATACCTTTCCCTGTTGCAAAGCTGCCACTGAGATTAAGATAAATGTGCAGGCAGGTGCCATTCAGACAGGGAGTCCTTCCCTTTAATGGAAATCTTGTTGCTTTGGCACCTTGGTCTCACCGGGTTCACTTCAAAGTGGGGTAGAATTCATCTGGTTTAACAATTAGATATCTTGTACTGAACCATCTGAGTATGGGCTCGCCAGGAAATTGAGGTTAGAGATTAAATACCTCCATAATGAAGCTTATGTGACGACTCTTAAATGTCTACCCTTGCTGAGAAGATGCCCTCTAGATATCTCTTCTCAGTCTCTGACTACAAAGGGACCCTAATCCTAGATGCACCCAGTTAATTTTTAGGAACCTGAATTAGGACTGATGAATCCCAACATAAAGCACCATCTCAGTGGGCAAAGGCCACCAGACTCGTGGGGTTTGATGCCAGATGCCAGTGGCCTTGCAAGGGATACAGTTAAGTGCAATGGCCAGATCAAACAAACATTTCACAAGTTTCTGACCCTTGCAATGAAAACCAAAACCCACCTTCCCCAGTCCCTCTTGCAATAAAGCAGATACTAATATTCAAGGCTGCCTGCGAGATACCACTGAATACCTAATGGTTGATCTATTTTCTAGCCTAATTACTGCCTAAGCCATTGTGTTGCTAAGGCCAGATTCTGACACTTTTAATACATCAAACAGTGCCTATTATCATGAGTAATTCTGTTAAATGAAAAAGTTTTAGGAACCTCATCTATTAAGATAGGTATTTGTTCACATAAGGGAGAATCATCGGAAAAAAGACTTCTCCTGGATCCTTAGACACAAAATTTAGCTCTCCAAGCACAATGCAAACATTAGAGATCACTTTTTTCACAATGTAAATTAAATAAAAGTAAAGCCATTATGCAAATGACATAAAACTAAAAGTCTGTGGTTTACAAACCACCTCTTTTTCCATTCAAAGTTGCATAATGTCTTTATGACAAGTATTTTCATATATGAATTGCAACTGATGGGGAAAAAGACCACTTCAAAAGGGTTTAGGCACCTTATTCAGCCACCAGCTCCATTCTTTCTCTTTCTTTGAAGTGATTGATAATGGAAATTGGTGAGTGCTGTCCTCCTGCATAAAGCTGCTTTTACAAACATCGTGGCATTTTTGTGCAGTGAAAAACCTAGGTATCTGCAAAAGTAGCTGGAAGCAGGGCATGGAATCAGTGTCATACCATTTGTCAGAACTTTGTGGGCCACTACTAGCCACTAGACCACATCATAAGAGCCTTTTATTGCTCTGATAACTTTGATTGTTTGTGACGAATAATTTTATGCTGCAAATTAATAATTTAGTTCATGTTCTGGGACATGTCCCACCTATCTTAGAGATCTGTGTCTCAATAAATACGTATAAGGCCCAAGTTTAGCTGTTCTTACATCATCAACATCTCATCTACAGCATAAGCATCTCAAGAACTTTTCATGAGAAGTAAAAAGTGTCACTGAAATACAATATGCATCAAAAACTAATTGTATATGTTGCTGCTTGGCTCACTGCTAAGTTTCTAATCAGACCTTGACTTTTGTTTGAAGGCACCTTCTTGCAGATGAAAAAAAATTTCTCAACAAGGCAATTATTGAATAGCACTAGAAACAGGTTTCCATTGAATGTTGTCTATTTTCATAGCACCTTTTCTCAGCTATGGAAACATATGGTTAAATACAAGAGTTGTCTTGCTTAAAGGCTGCTGTTGTCGTGAGATCATAGAATCGTAGAATCAGAGTGTCATAGAATAGTTTAGGCTGGAAGGGACCTTTAAAGGTCATCTAGTCCAACCCCCCTGCCATGGGCAGGGACATCTTCAAGTAGATCAGGTTGCTCAGAGCACATTCATCTGATTAGCCCACTGATAGGAATCATAAGACATTTTAATAAAGCACAGCCATGAGGTCAATATGGCTTCACATTTCCCAGAAATGATGTATTTCTGTCTTGATTTATCAATGGGACGCAGTGTTTGTTTAAACTAAAAAAGATCTTACATGAATTTGGAGAAGACAGATATCTGCTTTTGGTTTCTGTATCATGTGAATGACTTTCTCCTTGCTGCAACAGCTCGTGCATAAAACCAAAGATAAACATCACAAACAGATGGTCTTGACCGCATAAGTGCATTCAGTGGTATTTCCATTAAATGAAACTGCATGGTCTAGAAGTCCAGTAATCAGCACTCTTCAGTTCTCAACCCAGCCTTACATTTGACAGCATAATTTCCATCAGATAAAACCTCCACAGGTAACCTTCCTATGGTCAGAGGCAGACTGCCAATCTTCTTGTCTTACTAACCTATTCAAAATTATGCACACTGAGAAAATAATGCTGGAAACAGGTTTCCATTGAATGTTGTCTATTTTCATAGCNCTCGACCTGCTGGCCACACTGCTGGTGATGCAGCCCAGGATAGGATTGGCCTTCTGGACTGCGAGCGCACATTGCCGGCTCATGTCCAGCTTTTTGTCCACCAGTACCCCCAAGTCCTTCTCAGCAGGGCTGCTCTCAACCCCTTCATCCCCCAGCCTGTATTGATACCAGGGGTTGCCCCGACCCAGGTGCAGGACGCTGCACTTGACCTTGTTGAACCTCATGAGGTTCACACGGGCCCACTTCTTGAGCTTGTCCAGGTCCCTCTGGGTGGCATCCTGTTCCTGAGGCGTGTCAACCACACCACTCAGCTTGGGGTCATCTGCAAACCTGCTGAGGGTGCACTCGATCCCACTGTCTATGTCATTGATGAAGATATTAAACAGTACTGGTCCCAATATGGACCCCTGTGGGACACCACTCATCACTGGTCTCCATCTGAGCTCAGCAGTAAACATCAACAGAAATTCTATTTTTTAACTTCAAGAAAAATTCTGTGTAATTTATTCCCATTCTTGGAAACATTTTCTCAAAGTTCCTATGAAAACGGCATGTATATTAACAAACCCACAGCTAAGCAACATATCACACCCTGATGTCATGTGTTAATTTTTACACTGTTAATCATACAAAATTATAGATATTTACAAATGTCCATGTTTGAATATAATAATATATTGTTAGCTCACAAAAATACTGTAAATAACTTCCCAGAAAACACTTCGAATTCAGCAAATAAAACCATAAAGCTTCTGAACAAATCTAGTGTGAAACGTCTCCTCCCAGCTCTTTTCACTGGAGCAATACAGCTCTTCGTATTGCTACTGCTGTGCTATTTCTTAGAACACTTTCTGAGTTTGTAAGGCTTTAAATTCACCTTTCTCACTTCTGTCTTTTAGTTTGCCAGTAGAAGTAAATTCATAATGACTCTAATGCCTGGTATGACTCCAGAGCTTAATTATGTTGCTGTTGATTATTATCATTGCGTGAGAATATGCAGGATCCTCTTCATGCACGAGCAGATCAGTTGTGTTAGATGTTTCCCACAAAATACCATAGTATCAAGGAGCTTCCAATCTGGTGCCTAGATTTTTTGTGACTCCTGTTTAAAGTCCTATAACGTACACCAAGACCCTTAGTACTGTCCACAGACCTAGAAATCTGGCAGCTTAATAAGACTGTACACTGAAGTTCAAGCTTGTAATAAAGTTATTAAATCTCCTTGGATGTCTGCTTTAAAACTCCTTTTTCATGCTATACTCTCTTGCATTTTCATATAAATGAGTCTAGCATGGTATTTGTAATTATTTAGACAAAGAGTAGCTTTCCAGAGACTTACAAAATGAAGTCCTACCTTCAGTAATGTTCTCTTAGAAAACCTGTTATGTGAAATATTGACCTAGATTGGAAGCAGTCATTTTTACAAGGTGGTGTTTTTTTCCCCTCCTACTTTCTTCATCACAGGTCAGGAAAGATTTGGAAACATGACCAGGGTATATTACAGAGAGGCCATGGGGGCATTTATTGTCTTTGATGTTACAAGACCTGCAACGTTTGAAGCAGTGACAAAATGGAAAGAGGATTTGGACTCTAAGTTGGTTCTTCCAAATGGCAAACCTGTGCCGACAGTCCTCTTAGCAAACAAATGCGACCAGGGAATAGATGTTCTTATGAACAACGGCATCAAGATGGATCAGTTCTGCAAAGAGAATGGGTTCGTGGGCTGGTTTGAAACATCAGCCAAGGTAATGTTTCCATTTCTTTTTAAATGTTTCTCCAAGTACAGAGAAATTGATTCCTAAAATAGTTCATTTGGTCAAAACGTGTACCTTGCAAAGCTCCTCTCTTGGTGGAATTAATTAAAGGTGAATTTGTAAATTAATACGTTTCTATTTCTTTTAGGCCTTTTATTGCAAAGCAAATTACATACATCGTTCTGAAATGCAGCTACTCTAGTATGATAGGCCAGCAGTAAAGTATGTAACTGGTCAACAAGTTACTGTGTAATAGTCTGGGGGGGAAGATGACCTTTGGCAAGGCACAAAAGCTACCTCTTATGAATGATAGGAGGATATTTTTCATAATTCTTAACAGTGTATATTATCTCAAATATTTATATAACCACTTTGCCTGAGATATGTTGATTTGAGACAATAGCTTTATTGTGTTCGATTCTAGAAAAAAAGCTAGTCTGTCATAGTACTTGTACAATGCTTACTGTTATAAGCTCTCATTCTCAAAAGCCTTTTCAAAGAAACCACAGATGTGGGGAGGATGGAAAGATCAGTGTTCAAAGTGCTGAATGAGCTGCTCTGAGATTCAGTTCCTTGCCTTGGTACAGATTTCCTGGGCACCTATAAGAAAATGGAGATAAAAATCAGAAAGGGCACAGGGACTTTCAGAGTGTAAAGGCCCAAGGTGCAGTGGTCCTGTATATCAATCTGAGATTTCTCAGATAATCTCAATGCATGCAAGGTTTGGAGAGCTGGCATGTGAAATATTGATTTGAACACAACAGCTCAATGGATATTGTGTTTATTGTATTCTCCGATTATGAAAGCTGGTGTCATCATTAACAGCTCTGGGGAAAGTTTGTATGTTTTAAATGTAAACAGTTTGGCTCTGGTTTGACCTAGATTGTTATTAGACTGAAAGCCAAAATGCTACATTCTATTGTTTAATTTCTTTTAAGCACTTAATGAAAGTTACTTAAGAACCTTTGGAGTGTATACTTGTATTTTACTTTTCTGGTCTTGACTCCTTCTTTAAGCATTAATATTTAAAAGAAGTCTCACTTGTAATCAGCAGAAGTAACGGCTGGTGATTAGCAGCATGTCCTAGTCTTCTTCAACATTGCATGAACTCTGGGCTGAGTCGTCTTTGTGGTCAGTGTCTTTGCTTTCCTACCAAATGGGTCTCAAAACTAGTCACTGTTTCTTCAAAATGCCATTTTTACGGAGACATTTGGTCTAGGTCAGTGTGTAAATTATCTTGCTCTACAAACAGGGCACTTCTCATTCCTGCATGTGCAGGACCCGGTTTGAATTCAGGTTTGTGGTTCTCTGCTGATTTGTGCTGGATGAGGCCACCAGAATCCAGTGTTCCTCTCTAGGATAACCAAACTTTTACTATGATAATTATGGCAGAAAGCTAATTATTCCAGGAAAAAAAGAAAACCTAGAGAACAAAACATTTGGAAGAGCAGCTACAAGAAGAAGATGAGAGGATTATTACAGGACAAATTATTACTATTTGTATAAGAACTACATATTCAGCACCTTTTCAATATTCTATTAGGTGTCTAATTGTCTTTCAGGCCACAAATAACATGAAATATCTGGTTGCGAGTGGGATCCAGTTCACCAGTGATGTGTAACACTGTATATGGCTGTTTTCTTCAGAATTACTTTTTCTTCATTTCTGACATGTACACGAGTCTACATTTCCTGGGGACAAGAACAAATTCACTGAAAATTAAGTCCTGAGGGCAAAACTATCACAAAAATCATGTGGACAGAAATGAATAACAGATTGTTTTAAAATGCCTGCATCTAGAAGACTTTCAAAGAGAACGAGAGGGAACGGGATGGACCATTGTTTAAAGGATACAGGGCCATTGTTTCATTTTTCTCAATTTGGATCAGCAAAGTCATGCAGCTGGTCACTGCAATTTGGCCTATGAGAAAGGAATCTGTATCCTGAATACCATACATCAGTCCCCAGCAAGCACCTGTCCACCTCTTAAAAAGAACAACCACATTTATTGTGCCAAGGACTATCGCAGGTCGTGGCAGAGAATGAATGTACAAACAATTTCAAAGGCAGCAGAGGGGTTTTACCGTGGTGATGGAGCCAGTCCTGGGCAGAACTATGGAAGTGTAAAGGACAACTAAAGTTTAAAAAAGTCACCACAGAGGAAAATTCAGTCCAATTTTTTCTAAGCCACATAAAATTAAGAGTTATTTTAAACAAAGGAAGTGTCTAGATTTTTCTTACTTTATTTAACTCAGAAACCCAAGCAGTTCTCAGGTTACCAGTGCAATCATGCAAGAACAGAAAGAAAACCAGCTATGACAAGTTT
This sequence comes from Pelecanoides urinatrix, assembly GCA_013400755.1. NCBI lineage: Eukaryota > Metazoa > Chordata > Aves > Procellariiformes > Procellariidae > Pelecanoides > Pelecanoides urinatrix. Next base: position 225,135 of record VZTQ01013803.1, on the reverse strand, counting down.
TATCTTCAAAAGCCATTGTGAAGGGAGCAGTGAGAGTTGAGGACACATGACTGTTATCAGACTGTTCTCTGCTGCTATAGACTAAAGGCTGGGATCTGTTATTCTGCAATGCCCACACCTGATTTCCACCCAGAGTTGGAGGCTCCTGACTTTAAAATGATGCAAAGAAGAATAATTCCACTAAAGACGGTAGAATCACAACATTTAGGCTAAGTTAGTTCAGAATAATTTCTCCACTTGGTCTAAGTTCTGAACTGAAACCTACACATTTTTTCTAAACAAAAGTTATTATTACTACTATTTTAAAATATTGGATGTAACATGTGTCTGGTATTCTTTCAGCCTAGGGCCTATTAAATAATTGAACTTGGATGTGGGGAAAATAAAAACCTAGCTATGGTTGCTATAGAGAACAGAAACTCTTTTCTGAAGCAGAATAACACTGACAGAGAAGTCATCACACTGCAGCTAGCAGTTTTAGCAGTTCAAATAAGTAATAACTCTTTTTTGTGGTATCCTGGAATAATTAGATCTCCTGAGATTTTTCTGGAGACATGCTTGGAAATGTTATAGCCTTCAGAGCAAACTGAATATGATTTATGCATTTTGGAAAAAACAAAGGTGATTATTTACAAAAATACATCTTTTAATTTTGGTTGCCTTGCAGAAAGTATCATGTTATATATGTACCTACCATATTTCAAGCTGTCAATGGTTTGAAATTTTTGTCTGTAGCACTGGCAGGTTACACCAAAAAACATCACTGTATTATTCCCTGGTGCTGTTTTTCTTAAGTTAACAACTTCAATATAAAACATTTGAGCGACCTAATGCATTCTTACGTATTAGTTTTGATTTTTATATTAATCTAAAGGAAATACTCAGCCTGTTCCAATCCTCTGCTCCCTTGTTCTGATAGTTTGCCATGGAAGAAGGGCCTTGCAGGGCAACAGCACAATGCAGTATAGTCGCAAGTTACACATATCACCATATACCCAGTGGAGAGCGTGGTCTCTTTTACATATGGTTATTTGGGTTGTTGATATTGATGGCAGTCTAAAAGGCACATCCCCAGATATTCACAAAATAACTCTTAATAGTAAATTCTTTAATAAATTTCATTACCACAACTATTGTAAAAGATGCAATTTTTTAAAGGAAGGAAATTTCTCCTTCCTGTCACACATTTAATTATCCAGTGTGTCGCCAGAGCAGCTGAGAGCTCCACTCACATTTCCAAGCCTTTAAACTGTTTTCACCACCGTTCCTAGTTCAAAGAGGTGAGCTTTTGACTTGGATTAGAAAAGCAGCAATTTCAAGCTTATTATCACTTTATAATGAAAATGGAATTTATGCATTAAAACAGACAAGTCAGGCAAAACTAAGTGTGCTTGAAAATACCTACTTCAGAAATACCTTACGACTGACCATAGCTGTGCTATGGTTATGCCCGAGTTCCTCTTCTCCCTGCTGTAATTCTGCTGTCAGCAATACAGAATTAGGTGAAAAGACATTCAATTTTTGTCCAAATTGCCCAGAAGGGCTGGTAGCCGTGCTTTTCAGATCCTTACCAAACTAGACTAAGCACACCACTCCTTGTCTGCTGAGCACCGTGGCCTGGAGACTGAATGAGCACTGAGTCTCGGGGCTATTTGGACCAGGAAAAAGTTATAGAATCTTTCCTCCTCTAGGAAAGGTGGATAATAACGTGTCCCTTCTCCAGCTTTTGTCTGATAGGCAGTCCACAGTGTGGCATAATGCCCAGACAGCGGACTAGGAATCAAGAGTCCTCTTTGCCAAGGATCTACTGGGTGACCTTCAGAAAGTCACTCTCTCCTCTGATCCAGCCTCTTCTTCCACAAAGCAAGGACAGCAATTCTGCTTGTCTCACCAATTGAGCTCTGTGTACGAACCAAGCTCTACTATCCCTTATCATAGAATCACTAATATTGGAAGAGACCTCTAAGATCATCAAGTCCAACCATCAACTCAACACCCCCATGCCCACTAAACCATGTCCCTAAGCGCCTCATCTACACGTCTTTTAAATACCAACAGGGATGGTGACTCCACCGCTGCCCTGGGCAGCCTGTTCCAAGGCCTGACCACACTTTCAGTAAAGAATTTTTTCCTAATGTCCCTTGTTTAAATCACAAATTGTTCAATTCTTCTGACTGGACAATTATTATGAAAGTTGAAAAAAATAAGCCATGCTGTAGACTTGCAGAGGAACAGCACATGTGGTGTTGATTTCCATAAAGACAGACAAGGTTTGGACATGTATTTGAATTAGGCTGACACACGACAGCTAATCTGCTGGTCTGGTAACTGAAACCGAAGCAATCCTTTTGAGACTGCCAGACCCAGTTAGGGATGTGTAGCTCCCTACATTGTCTTTTTAATTCACTCAAAAATATGTCTAACCAATCTCACCACACAGAGCCTTAGAAAATATTTCAGCTTCTGCCATAAACCAAGAAATGAAGCTGACACCTAAGGCAGAAGCTTTCAGTTCAGATATACAGTCACTCTGTGCAGAATCCTCTGTAGAGTTTGTTTCCTGTGACTAAAAGAAGAGGAGTGGTTTCAGATCATCCTACAGGTATTAGAGCTGTCCTGTAGCTCTCTGGATCACTTTTATGAAATATGTTATTTAGTATTGGCCAAAAGCTGGAAATTCACAGAATGACAGAACGGAGGGTGGAAGGGACCTCTGGAGATCATTTAGTCCAATAGTTTTGTTGCAGAATATCCAACCAGCTCTAAGAATTCAATTGCAGAAATTATCTTGTTCACAGGTTTGCAGTCATAGCAATTTACATCCATGAATTTCATGCATCTGGATAGCTTTTAACTTGTATGGTTGTGTTTTCCTAGAACCACAATCCCAGCAGTATGGTACAACATCTTAGTAAGACTTTGCTGCCAGTGGTTTCCAAGGGAGCTCTGCTACGGGAGCATGTGGAGCCGTTCCCTCAGATTCCTTGCTCTAGAGTGAAGGTTAAAACATCTTGAAAGTCATATCTCTGCTCCTAGATTTTAGTGCATCATAGAAATAAAATGTGGAAACTATGTGATTCTCATCTAATAGCTGAATATTTCAGAATCTGTAAATGTTTACTTAAGGGAAGTTGATTTCCTTTAACTCCAGTAGTAGTCTAAATTCACGTCTCTAAGCGGTGCTGATTTAGACCTCCCCAAGTGCCCATGTTAGGTAGCTAACATGCCTGCGTACACGTTGTTCTTCACCCTGACTTTCAAGGTAAGACTCAGAAGCATCAGATTCAGTCAGAGAAAGAAACTACCCAAATGTAGAAAAGGAGCAGTTTTGTACCAGAAAACAGCCAGACAGACGAATCTAAGATATCTGCATGGCAAAGGAAAAAAGTTTCATTTGGAAGTGAGACAGGCCCATAAAACTAGCAAAGGTCTTTTTTCTTCTGTGAAGAGCTAAGAGCCAGTCTAGTCTGAGGGGATTTATTTCATATATTAAAACGGAATGCTTTAAATGTTAATGTTCTGCATCTGCATTAAAGCAGACAGATAAGGGGGAAGGCAATCCAGAATGCAAGGAAGCTTGCTGAGCTTATTCATGAGGCACATTCAATACAGTATTTATTTTCCCTTCAGCTGATTGTTGCATTACAAGACTATGACATTATTTCTCATAGCAATAGGTTCAAAGGTTTTAAATCATGCAACCTTACTTCCCTGCCCCGAGTTGCTACCCTTCCCCTAAAACTGCCCTTTGAAAACATACATTTGAAGGAGATCGATCTACAAAACAAACTATAATTTAATTTGTGTCTTCCAGTGTTGCTTTCTGGCTTTCAGAGGTTGCTGAGAGTTATTTTCTTTGCCTTGCTTTTTTTGGTAATAGAATAAAGAGTAGCATGCGCTGATTTTCACTTTTGCATTCCTTCTCGAAGGGGTCAAGAGAAAGACTGACTCAAGTAGTCAGACATCATCACAGGAGCTGGGCTCAGGTCCTTGCTCTGGCAGACACTGGCAGGTTGATGCAGGGTAAATCACTCAAGGCTGGATTCACACCTTAGTTTTTGCATCACTGACTGTGATGGTGTCTTTCAGGTGCTGGGGCTTACTGAGGCACAAAAGTCACAGAAATGGGTTAGGCATCTCAGGGGACAGGGCAAGGCGAGATGCCCAGGATAGGGTTTCATAAAAGGTAGCACGCTAAATCAGGATGTCAATGTGAGAAGTAGAAAAACAACTGGCAGAGAGGACTGATAGCAACAAAGGCACCATAATATCGGTAAGATCCTTCCTTTTTGTCTTGCAGTAAAAACTCTTCCACAAGCCTTGGGAAAGAATGGTGTTGCATTCCTACCTTATCATGAGAAGACTTCGAACTATGCCATCTCCCACTTTCCAACTAGCCACTATGTGCTGGACCAGGTTTCATGCACTTTCCTCTGTTTGGGAGGAAACTTTTTTCTCCATTTCATAAATGGTCACAGCAGCACTTCCCTGTCACAAAAAGATGCTGTGAAGATAAATACATCAAAGATGCAGTGCTGAGTAAGAGCAGCCTTAAAAGTAATATAGGTAGACAGACCTTCCCCGGTGTTTGGAGAACTATGAAGATAAAAGTGCCCTCAGAGCAGGCTGGAAAACAAGCTACAGCACTACAGGTGCATCTAGTACCATGTCAAGAGCTAGATAACCCCTGAACATCTTGACATTCAGAAGTGGCTCCACCAAGGAGGTGGAGTAGGCCTCTCTACTACCTAAAGAATTTGCTCAGAACATGAAAGGAAGTTAGTAAAAACAAAAAAAAGAGAGAAGAGAAGAGAAGAGAAGAGAAGAGAAGAGAAGAGAAGAGAAGAGAAGAGAAGAGAAGAGAAGAGAAGAGAAGAGAAGAGAAGAGAAGAGAAGAGAAGAGAAGAGAAGAGAAGAGAAGAGAAGAGAAGAGAAGAGAAGAGAATGAAGACGTGAGTCAAGGCAAGGCAAGGGAGGGGAAGGCAAGGCAAGACAAGGCAAGGCAAGGCAAGGAGGAAGAACAGAGTCTGAACTGCAGCAATCATCACAATTCCTGTGGTGTTTTGTGTAGAACAAAAGCCATAAGGGAGATGACAGTTAAGGCAATTTAACATAGATACCCACTGGAAAACATCGTTTCTCTCTGTTGTCTCACCTCTATTTTCTTTCTTTTTTTAAGCATAATTAATTTTAATTTTAGGCATAATTGGGACTGTTTCCATGTTTCAGTACAATTAGTAGGGAGTCTGTGATTATTCCACTCTGTCCAATCTTACTGTCTGATTGTCGATTTCTCTGTATTTGTTGGGTGGATTTTCACCTGCTCCTTTTTCTCTGCCCTTCCCTAGATTGTCTTTCAACACCTCTAAAATTACCAGGTCTCTGGGTGTCTGTGTTTGGATAGCAGATCACTTTCTACTGTCTGCAGCTGCTTCGCTGCCTAGCAGATTATTGATTTTTTTTTTTTTTTTCCAAAACATACTGTAGGAGGAGAGGTGCAGAAATCAATATTTCATTAGACAGACCAGAATACAGCCATGTCTGATCCACAGACCTGGGACACACAGTATACACCTTAGGATTAGGGTTGTAGCAAAAGGCAATAATAGCATCAGAAAGGAAGCGGTCAAGGCATAGAGCTGGGATAGCAGGAGTGGTTTTGTTGGCATGAGCACAGGCTCCTTGCAGCGAGTGACTTAACATGTCACTTCTCATCTGTACCAGTTGTCATCTTTATAGAATCATAGAATCATAGAATAGTTTGGGTTGGAAGGGACCTTTAAAGGTCATGTAGTCCAACCCTCCTGCCATGGGCAGGGACATCTTCAACTAGATCAGGTTGCTCAGAGCCCCGTCCAACCTGACCTTGAATGTTCCCAGGGATGGGGCATCTACGACCTCTCTGAGCAACCCGTGCCAGTGTTTCACCACCCTGTCTGTAAAAAATTTCTTCCTTATATCTAGTCTAAATCTCCCCTCTTTTAGTTTAAAACCATTCCCCCTTGTCCTGTCGCAACAGGCCCTGCTAAAAAGTTTGTCCCCATCTTTCTTATAAGCCCCCTTTCAGTACTGAAAGGCTGCAGTAAGGTGTCCCTGAAGCCTTCTCTTCTCCAGGCTGAACAACCCCAACTCTCTCAGCCTTTCTTCTTAGGAGAGGTATTCCATCTCCCTGATCATTTTTGAGGGCCTCCTCTGGACCCGCTCCAACAGGTCCATGTCTGTCCTGTGCTGAGGACCCCAGAGCTGGACGCAGCACTGCAGGGGGGTCTCACCAGAGCAGAGCAGAGGGGCAGAATCCCCTCCCTTGACCTGCTGGCCACGCTGCTGGTGATGCAGCCCAGGATAGGGTTGGCCACCTGAACCATAGGAGAAGGCTGGAGCTAGACACAAGCTCAAAAATAGCTGTGCTGTCTGCCAGTGTCACCATTTCTATCTTGCTCCCTTTGTACCCCAGCAGAAATTTTCATCCATACAGCTTAGACAGTTCATATAAATGTTCAGGATAAGAAAATGCCTCTCTGATCTAACACACACTACGGACAGGACTTTTTATTCCTTTCCTCTCGTAGAGAACAACAGGCAGAATTTTAATTCCATGGGTGCAATGCTTCGACCAGTGAATCCTTGCAAACCAGAACATTTTGCTTGAAGAAGTAAGAGCTCAGTCACAAACTTCAGCAGGTGCATCTGAAGGGATGGTGCCCTGGCAGAGAGGAAGGTGGGCATGGACTGAAAGTAGAAGCCTTTTCAAGTGGAATGGCCAGAGCCAGGCATAATCTCTACCTGTATCTAATCCCACTTTACAGATATTCAGTAGATCTGGGCGGACACCTACCAGGGAAACAGCAAACTCAATCCAAAATGCAATTAATAATATAATAAGGAATATGGGTCAAATCTGGGAAATCATTTTGTTAAGGAAAAAGAGCAATGCAGAAAAAGAGAGGTTTTAATTTTCATATTTCCAAAGCTAAATATTTTGACTTTTTATGCCAAAACAATACTTGCATGTTCAAATTAGGCTTTCTTCCCCAAAAAAAGAGGTTTTAAAAGGAGGTTTAATAATCCAATTTCAGTTTGGTTTGAGTTCTGGCTGAAGTAAAACAGAATTGTTTTTTCCCTCTGAATTTTTAGACTTGGGTCTGGCACAAGGACTTCCATCCATCACCAGTTGGAGTGAGGGATGTCCACCTATACCCATTTTATGTTTTTGTGGGCTTGGGTTCCTTCTCCCTTTCCCACTCTTACAAAATGCTGATCTTAAGCCTCTGACAAAGAAGATTTCTGTTAATACATCTGAACATTAATCGATTTGGGCACAAAGTAGTCACTAAGACATTATTGAAAAAATGCATATTGCCATCCCAAGAGAGAAGCAGCACATGGATAAATGAAATACTTATCAGTCCATTAATAAAGGAAAACACAATGGAAAAGATTTTTACATGTGTGTTTTTGTGCATTTAACAATCCTGTTTTGTCTTGAGCTTTCTAAGCAATACTGAGAGATATTTTTCATTGTCTATTTTTTCTAATAAAATTTCACAGTGTTCTGAAAAAGACTTTTGGTGCATGCTTGAGGAATTTGCTTGTCTGGTTTGAGAGAGCCATGTGATACAGTAACATTTTAACATCTCAGTACAGAGCTGATTCCCAGCTCTGTATTACTTTCTAGGCGTTAGTATGTAAATGACTTGTCTAAAGATTTGGTTTTTTACAACCAGCTGATAATCTTTACAGGTCAAATTTCAAATATTTAAGTTCACTTGTGTAGTTGAAGAAACCTGTGAAATCTTGGCACTAATTAACATTTTCAGTTAAACCCCCAGATTTCAGCTCTTTACTGTGGTGCAAAGGGATGGTCAATGGAGTTTGTGCAGCTTTGCCATTTCAGGGGGATTAGAAATCAGCCTCACAGAATCCATCAATTTAGCTTTTGATCTTCATGTAATTGCACCACCTCTACTGAAACACACACACGTGCACTTTGGTTTCTTTCTTTTATAGCTGAACTTCATACTTAAACATCTCATCTGACTTTTTTTGAACACACACATGCAAAAAAATGTTTACATGTTAAAGTTTACAGGTTATTTTATTAATGATGCTGCACTGATACTAAGCAGTTGCTGAAGGTAGACTTCATGGCATTGTGTGCAAGGGTGTTTATGCTCTCAGTGCAACGGCTCCAGATTCAGCTTGGAAACCTGGGTCACTCTTAGATTGCAAATAAAAACATGATCTTTATGAAGCAAGAGGAGTATGTGAATATACCTAAATATATACATATATATTTGGATGTATTTCTATATGTATATATGTGGGTGTGTGATATGGTTTCCCAGAAGATTGAAGCTACAGTGATGTTTCTATCTCCTGTCATATAAAATAAATAATCAATGCCAATGGTTACAGTAGAAGAGTGTCTTTTATGCCATAAAACCTGACTTTTCATTCCAAACGTATCGGTGGCTGACATTGAAAAAAAAATCCTTACTCAGTATTACTGCTTATTTTATACGCTGTGCTGAGCTGTGTCTCACTGATCAGGCTGTTTCAGCTTTGCTTATTCTACAAACAGAGTAAGGGTTGCTGCAAGTTAAACGTGCTGTTGAAATAAGGCACATGTAGAAAAAGCCGTGCTTTGCCCTTCGTTCTAGACCCCTAGAGTGAGGATTTCTATCTTACAAATGAAACCAACGGTGATATAGCTCTTCTGAAGCAGTATATTGGAGATAACTCAGCCTCAAGAAAAAATAAGTGAGGACTCTGAATGATATAGAACTTTTTTACTGTTTTGTGAATAACTTGAGATTGTATCATTTGCTCAATGAATCTGGTTCATCACAGTTTCATTGTGAGCATTGCATACAGAAATCTTCCTGAAACTGTGGAAAAGGGTTTAAAAAATAAGTGCAGTTGATGACTGTAGTTGCTGATAGGTAATTAATAATTTGAAAATCAGAGTAACCATTATTCCAGCAGTAAAATACGGATTTTGGAGCATTACTTCAGGCATCGGTCTTTAACATCCCTCTGGCATTTGTTTGTTTAGTTTGTTGAAGCAATCAAATCACCAAGAATTTGGGGTAATTTAAATTGAGCTCTGTGTATATTTTAAAGGAGATAAGAATCATAATATACAAAAAACCAAACTAACTTAAAAGCTACAGTAAGCATTATTTAATACAGTCAGTTTTTTAAAGCTGTTTATTAAGGAAGGTAAACTTTTGATGTTGTCTGGACAAAAATTTAATTATGCACTGGAAATATGCAGCATGGTATAATTAATATTGACTAATCAACCTCTCTTTCTCTTTCACTTGCAGGAAAATATAAACATCAATGAAGCTTCCAGATGCTTGGTGAAACACATAATTGCTAGTGAGAGTGATCCAGTTCAGTCTATTGAACCAGATATTGTAAAACCACACTTGAATTCCTCCAAGATTGTCAGTTGTTCAGCTTGCTTTAAATCCTAAGAGACTTCCAGACTATTACAAGAGCTGAACAACTATGATTCACAATATATACTTTATCCAACGTACCCAGTCTGCCCAGATTGTCCATAAGCAGATTGTCATTTTCTCAAAAATATACTTAACTTTTTCCATAATTTTGACAGCTAAAATTGTTCTGAGCTGTTCATTGATAGCAACTCCTCAAAACTGTCTTTGCTACTTGTCAGATAAGTCTTATGGTGATGGTTGTGTTTTCCCAGTTGAGTAGTACCAACAGTGATATCAAAACCTATTTCTTTGCAATGTGGTTTCTGAAAGCTGATATTTGTGATGTGACTGCAGTAATAGTCTACTCGTCCATTGGTCCTCCAGCCTGTCTTCTCAATACCTTGACCAGGCAACCATCATCATTACACTTTTTTTTCACCCCTCGCACTTAAGTGATCTTGTTTCATACGCGGAAGATGATGATGACAATGAAAATATAGCTGTTCAGAAAGAGGCAACAAAAATGTTCACAATGAAATATTCCCATTGAAAATTCAATCTCCTGGATGGAGNAAATTCTTCCTTATATCTAGTCTGAATCTCCCCTCTTTTAGTTTAAAACTATTCACCCTTGTCCTGTCGCAACAGGCCCTGCTAAAAAGTCTGTCCCCATCTTTCTTATAAGCCCCCTTTAAGTACTGAAAGGCTGCAATAAGATCTCCCCGGAGCCTTCTCTTCTCCAGGCTGAATAACCGCAATGCTCTCAGCCTTTCTGTTCATTCAGTTCTCCAGAAGAACTCAGCTTGTGAGATGGATGTAGTTTATGCTGCCTGTTTCTGAAGGGTTAAATTCTCATAGTTGTTAGCATTGTCTTCAGGTGAAGCAAGATGAAAACAGTCAAGGGTAACGGGTGACAAAACAGGGAATCAGGGGTACAGTCATAGTTGAAATGGCTGAGAGTTTTCAGAAAGGTTATCTATTGTAGAAAGCCAGCATCTCCTCTGAAAAGCATTCATTGATTTTATTCCTGCCTGTCCATCCTTCATGCCACAGGTGTTGTCCCTGTGTGTTTAAACTGTGTCTATTCTATGAGTCCCTGCATGCATCCCTCCATTATGTTGACTCTCATGGGAAAATTCACTATAATGTAACAGTTGAGCTTTTCAGGAACGCATCTGTGTTGAATAGCAGAGTATTTGCTTTCTGAGAACATTCTTCTAAAAAACACAATTGTATGAATGGTCATAGGAAGCAAAATGAAACAGACCTAAGAAACACTCCTGGAATATGTGTAGAATTTGTTGAGCTCTACTGTGGAAATGAAATGGTTGATTTTCAGAGTCTCACAGTATATGCAGGTTGGTGGAGTCATTCAGACAAGTGTGTCTAGACAAGAAGTCTGGACATCTGGCTGCAAGCCCCTGCAAGACAAACTTTGCCTGTCTCCTGCCATAGACAAATCACTTCCATTTTCTTGTTCCTACTCAGCCTTTTCCTTCCTAAGTGGTGAACTCTCAGTGGCAGGAGCTGTCTTCTGAGATGGGTTTCTGTCCTTAGAGATGTGGAACACCATGGAGGGGAAGAGGCAGAATCTCATGACCTCTTGTGTTTGCAGACATCACTGCAATACTTCACTGAATACTTAGTTGGAAATGAAATTTACTACTCTCAAAGAGTAGTAAATAGGTGTTGGGTAGGAAAAATGAAAAAAAAAAAAAAATCCTCAAGCTGACCTTACTCTGTGAGACCTATGGGGTTCATGTGTCTCTAAAGTTCAGCCTATTACTGAATGATCTGTTACTGATATAGGTACTGCAGAAGAGAGCCAGGGACAGACACATAACTCTTTATGTACTTTTCCTAAAGCCTTAAATTGATATATTTTTGTAACAGAAGTTTAGAATAAGAGAGCAAAGTCTGTGGTTTTAAAAATAAAAAGCCACATCCAGAATTATTCTGCACACACACATAGATGTAAGGATCCATATATAACATGAGCTGGCTTTTTTTGAGGAGAGTAATTTTCAAGTTGTCTTGATCACAGTGTTATCCTTTAACACCTGTGTTAAACAACCTTTAACTCCTGCTGTGATATGGGTCAAATGCCTTAACCTTTATGCCTCAGTTTCCTCATCTGTAAAATAGGGATTGATGTACACACCTACCTCACAGCATCCTTAAAAGTTACTGTTGGCACCATGCTTTGAAGATATATGTTATACAAATGCCAAGCTCTATTACTGCTCAGAATGAAATATGAGTGCCCTCTAGCATAAATACATGGTGCTGTAATGCCTTAATGTTCTAAATATATCCAGCTTCAATTATTCCACCTCAGTTAACCTAGTCGAGGATATAAAGCAATGTGTGACTGCATGGGATGATTAGATTAGCTGCAGATGGGTTGCAAACGGAAATTGTGGCTGCACAGATGCCATGGTACTAGTTTAATAATCTCAGCAGCAAAGTTGCAATTCAGAACTAGTGCCAGGTCAGCTATTTCAGATTTAAAGCATTATTTAAGCCAAGTCATATGAATGCCTTATTAAGGAAAACATTTTATTCATACCTTGAGCCAACACTCGGGTGGGGGGGAACACAAGCACCTAGATATTCAGATGGTTTCTTAAAGGGCTAAGTTTTAATGAGTTGAACCCTACGCTTTAATTGTGAATCTGGATGCCTCAGGTGAAGCAGAGGAAGCTGTTATTTCTTCCAAAAATTATTTTGTGCTCAATTCGCAACAGCATAGCAGTTGCTAATATGTTTTAGTTATCTTCAGCTCACATGGCTTTGGTGGCTTCTAGCCAATATTCATTGAGCATAATGGTAACTTCCACAAAAGTTTGAGAGCTATGGCTAAAGATCTGGTATAAGAGTAATTAAAAAACCTACATAAATAAAACACTTAAAGGACATATAGACCTTTTGTTTTGCTTCACTTGTGTTGTATAAACCTGCTTTAAACTATGAACTCATCATCTATTCCCCTTGTTTCTATTGTGTCAGGTTTCACTGCAGTCACAGTTCTGGGGCAGATTTTCCACATCTGGTAGATCGTGGACAGAATTTGTCCAATTTCTAGACTAAGGACTATACAAGGTATAAGTTTTAATGTCATACATATTTACACCATAAGAATTAGAACAGTACAGTGAAGAATCAGGCCTCTTTAGGATGTTACATAATTCCAAATGTTCGGTTTTATTTGTACTGAAGTGATAAGAATCTGTCAAGTCTCTTTCTAGAAGGCAACAAATGTGTGAATGCCACCTCGGTATCCAGCAAATAGAGCCTTTTCAGAAGGGGTTATTGTAGGCAGGCCAGAGTAAAAGCTTAATTTACAATTAATGAGCTCAATTTGTGCCAATACCCTTTCAGGAACAAAGGTAAAATTTAATTATACGGTGTCAGTCCCTAACAGGTTGGATTTCCTTGTTTTTTATTCATACATTCTGTGCTATGTCCTCTTTGCTGGTCATTAGGGACCAGGCATCTTAATTGCATGGCCATTTCAAAATTAAACATTCCCCCCTTCTGTTTTCAATAAGTAGTAAAAGACATCAGTCTCTATTGCTTTCCAAGTGGGAAAAGATACTGCAAAGTGGATTTAAAATTAATTTTCATTCTAGTTCTCCATAGACACCTCTCTGGGTGTCCCAGCGCCTAGAACCACAAGCTGATGCCCAGGTGAGGTGCCGGGCAAAAGGGATCAACCTGAAACACTCATGAAAAATGGTGGTTGAGCATCTCCACCTCAGGGCTTCATTTACCAACTCAGCCACAACACCAGTAATGACAGGATGGCTTTCATTTTCCATCTTTGAAGCTCCATACAAAAAAAATCTTATAAACCTAAATACTTTGGGAAGCATATACGTATTACTGATAGGAAAATGGATGAAGTGAAAGGTAAATATTACTCTATTATTCCAGAAAGATCATAATTTATTTCACCAAGTTGAGCTCACAACAGAAAGCTATTTGGACTCTGAAAATCAGGCTTTGTTCTTATGCACCATTTTTTTAGATCATGTATTTTCATTGAACTTTTCTATTCAGGAATAGTTTTTCCCAACAGCACCGTGTGTATGCAGCTTGAATTGTTGTACATCAATATTTTATCTTCAGACTCTTTTTTTTTTTTGACTTCTGTTTTAAACTACCTGACTATATAAAAGGGGGAGGGAGGGAGGGAAAAGGTGCGTGTTTAAATAGCAGTTTTGTTATACTTCTTAAAACAGCTTGTCTAGCTGGATGAAGTGAAATTGGTAAATACATATGGGAAATGCAATTTTATGTCAATTGCCAGTAAACAAACAATGAAAATATATTTTACGGCACCAATATTTATGCATGTGACCGCAGGTTCTATTGTAATAAAAGATGATATTTCTGACAAAACATGGGATATGAGTGTTTTGTAAAATTAATTCATTAACCAAAGTAAGAACATACAAGTAGCCACAAGCTAATTCAGCTTTCCTGATATGTAGCCAATCTCTGAGATATATATATATATGTAAAAATAGTTTCATTTAGACTGTTTACTTTCTGTACAACCTCTCTTTAAAACCATCCAGGCTAGTGTTTGACGTTGATTAAATGGTTATGTATCTGAGACAGAAACTTTCTACCTTTTCTCCCTTCATCATCCTATTTGATATTCAATTCCAGATGCAGCTTTTATGGCTCCAGCTCTTCAAAGAACCGCAGTTCAAAGTCTGATTTCACAGGCAGAATTTTTGGCTCACAAATAGATGCATCATCTGTTTGGGGGCTCATTATTAACCACACGTTCAATTCTTGGAAGTCTGGCTGGGTAATAAATGGCCTACATTTGCAAATTGGTCAGCTGCATGTCTAGGATGTAGTAACTGCATTTGTCTTCTGCTGTCAGGGCAAGATGGTACCTGTAGCAATGTTACACACTTGACCCTTCATGATTCCCTAGAAATACTAGATTGTTTTATTAATTTAAAAAAAAAAAACAAAAACAAAAATGGAGGTGCTTGCTCTCAGTGTGAGTCTAATGTTTATTTCACAGTGTTTAGCTTTTCTGCAACCACAAAAAAAAAAAAAAGCATTCTGGTTTTGTTGCCTTTTTTCATAATGCAACCTGACATTCTCACATCCTATGGCTGGACGTGCTGCAAGACCCGCAACCGAATCCCCAGCGTTTAGTGACACAGTTGCAGCTACACTGACCAATCAACTCATAACGAGGAAATATCCTTGACTGCACAATTTGGGAATACTCATTTCCTGAAAATCATCTCCTTTACAGTTGCAGTGCATCAGCTGCCTAATTAAGATTGGAATCTCTGTGGTTTATGTTTCAAATGCAGTAATAATAGTTTACAAAGATAATATTAAACAGAGCAAAGCCACAACACGCGACTCCCCAGCGTGGAAGCTGAGCAAATGAACATCTCCTGGTAGACTTCTCTGCATGTCAATAGTGGGAGAAAGTTGTTCTAGTCTGATATTTGCCTGGTTTCTTCCAGGAAATGAGCTTTCACTTAAGCCGTAGTAGCTCAATTCCACAGCAACTGGTAATATTTGCACCTGGCACTTACGGAGTTTAAGTAGTTTTAAAAGACAAGCTACAATTTCTTTCAGAAATGACATCTTTGTTAAAGGTTTAAAAGTCAGAAGTACCTAAATATTTTCTCAGGTATATAAATGGTCATTTTGGGTATCTAGCTCCCATGCTAATTTATCCTTGTATCTTCTGGTTTTGTGAATTCATGCCTTTGGCTTTCACAAAGCATGCAAGGAAAGGGCCACTGCAAGATGTTCCTTTAGCAGAGACACTTCAGCCACATCCAAAGTCCTGCAAAGGAGATGAACGTAATGAACTGGAAGGCAAGGAGTACAGCTGGAGTCAGGGTAGACAGAAGCACCTGGGACTGGGCCAGGACCAATTCAAGAAGCACTCACTCAACGTGTTCCTCAGCAAGATGAAGGCTTCACTTAGTGAAATTCTGATACAGTGTTAAGTTTTTATCACTCAGAGGTCTTATGAATTTTCTAGGGTATAAAGAGCTATATTTTTACCCTGTGTGCCTTGAAATTTGATTCTTTATTGGCTACCTTGCCAAAAATGCCTAGTTTCTTTCAGGAATTCTCTCTCTTTGGCTGCAGTCTTTACGCACCTTGCATCCAGATCATGCCTCCAAGGGCCTCTTGTCGTCCTGCATTAGCATTTCTGATCACCAGTGGCAGTCAACATCGCTGCAACACATGGCTGATAAAGAAAAAAGATACTTTAAACCATCTATAAACCAGTCTATAGGCAAAGCACGCTAATGTGTCTTGTCTGAGCATAGTTGGCATTTGAATAAACTAAAAAAGTTAGAAACCTGACAGAAGCTGAAAAGAGAAGTTGCCCAAAGGCAACTGCCCCTGGAAGCCTATGTCTGCTGCTGGGCAATATACAGGTAATGGGTATTTAAGGCTTCATCTGAGCTAGGCTAGCATATCCATCCCATCCTGGGGGTTTAACTCTTGGAGGAAAAACCTTGATTCCACACCTGAGGGTGATATAGGGGTCAGAAAATACAGCATGCAGCCAGTACATGGGGGGAAGCAGCAGTATTAAATATACCACATCATTTTATTAATTACTTTGATTTTCCCTGACAAAAATGATATATTGACAGAAGCAGATTATTTGGTAGGACCCTGTATCTTCCCTGGCAACTGTGTGCACAAAAGGTGTTATTTCCAGAAAGAAGTAAATCTCTGAGAGGTCAGGCATAGCATATATTGTGAAAGCCAGAGAGATGTGTCAAACCGCTGATTGATTGTTGAAACTCTTTATTTCCCTGTTTGCTGTGCTTGTTATGCAATGGGAGGCTCTGCACATGACAGTAACTACACAGCTATTTAGCCTGGATGTGTTTTCAAATTTTGGAGCCCTTTATAATGAAGACACAAAGGGAAGCTGTGGGGGTATTTATACCTGTTGCAGTGGAGTAAACCCTTTCTGGCATCTCATTGTGCTTTGGAGAGAAAACATAGTTTAGACTTTGCTTTAGACTTTGCTTTAGTTTAGACTTTGCTTTAGTTGTATCTGCTAGTTGAAAAAGAAACAGGATTTACAACCTATTATTTTTCCCATTAAATAAACTTGTTATTTGCTTATTTGGTCAATTAGCTCACAAAGCATAGCTTTTTATAAAGCATAAACTTCTTATTTCTTTAGCTAGGACTAATAGATTTCTTCTCCTAAAAAATTCCACAATTTTTTAACCAACCTGAAAATACAGAATATAATACAGCATATTTTCCATCTGCATAGAGGTTGTCTGGAGGCTAGGCAGGCACAGTTTAGGTCTAAGTGACTTTAAAATGAGACAACTTATCAAGGTGCCCTTGGAGGCTGTGACAGTATATGAGCTATTTAGACATATAAAATAAACAGCATCAACTATGTTTGGAATGAAGGGGGAATTTAAATGCAAAGCAAATCAAAGCAAATGCCGAAAGGAATAGAGAAATTAACAGGTCAAAAGAAGTTGTTTTGTCAGTCTGCTTGACAGGCAGTTACTGCTTACGCAGCTGGGAAGCGTGTGGGTGCGTGGCACAAGGGAGCCAGCCTACCCTGCCAGATTCACCGGCTGCGTGGAAAGAGCTTTGGTTCAAGTCTGGGGACAGACTGTCCAGTCAGCCTTCTGTCAGGGTCATGGTGAAGGATGGCACCTCCAGCTGTAACCCAGGTCAAGATGTTGCTCTGGGAGAATCCCAGGAGAGCAGCATCTCTGCCAAGGTTCAGCAGGACCAG
Organism: Pelecanoides urinatrix; assembly: GCA_013400755.1. Lineage (NCBI taxonomy): Eukaryota > Metazoa > Chordata > Aves > Procellariiformes > Procellariidae > Pelecanoides > Pelecanoides urinatrix. The sequence goes on along the minus strand of VZTQ01013803.1, from coordinate 207,897 downwards.
CTATTCAGTTTTGTGCTTGACCAGCAGCTCTTTGACAGGCAAAAGCAATCCTATGTATTAGTCTATATTCCTCACTATGCCATGACATGGAGGTTCTTTCTTCCTCCAGACTAGCATGGACGAGCACTGTGGCACTGGCTGGGTTGTTTTTCAGCAGAGGTGACGAGACAGAGTTCTGGTACATCCTCAGTGTCTGGATGCAGTAATGACCCTACCAGCACCAGCTGGAACTCTTCTTTTAAATCACCTAATCCCAGGAGCAAAGAGGCACAGGGATATATGGAGCACAGCTCTTCAGGTGGATGCTTCCTCCTCCTTCCATGACTGACAGTGACACTCCAGCTTACTTCTACCCTAATTTCTGAGTCTGGTTTGTACTTTGACTTGGTTCGCTACTAACGACTCAAAACATTCACTGTCCAGGTCACACAAGCGATGGCCCTCAAGGGTCCATACTGGGACCAATACTGTTTAATATCTTCAGTGACATAGACAATGGCACTGAGTGCATCCTCAGCAAATTTGTAGATGACACCAAGTTGAGTAGTGCAGTTGATTCACTGGCAGGAAGGGATGTCATCCAGAGGCATCTTGACAGGCTGAGGAGTGGACCCATGAGAAACTCATGAAGTTCAACAAGGCCAAGTGCAAGGTCCTGCACATGGGGCGGGGCAACCCCCAGTATCAATACAGGCGGGGGGATGAAGAGATTGAGAGCAGCCCTGCCAAGAAGGACTTGGGGATTCTGGTGGACAAAAAATTGGACATGAGCTGGCGATGTGTACTTACAGCCCAGAAAGCCAATTGTATCCTGGGCTGCATCAAAAGAAGCGTGGCCAGCAGGTCAAGGGAGGAGATTCTCTCCCTTTACTCCACTCTGGTGGGACTCCACCTGGAGTACTGCATCCAGCTCTGGAGTCCTCAATACAGGAAAGACATGGACCTGTTGGAGCAGGTCCAGAGGAGGGCCACAAAAACGGTCAGAGGATTGGAACACTTCTATGAAGAAAAGCTGGGAGAATTGGGGTTGTTCAGCCTAGAGAAGAGAGGCACTTTTTACCAAGACCTGTAGTGACAGGACAAGGGGCAATGGTTTTAAACTAAAAGCGGGTAGGTTTAGATAGGACATAAGGAAGAAATTTTTTACAGTATAGGTGTTGAGACACAGGAACAGGTTTCCCAGGGAAGTTGTTGATGCCCCATCATTGGACATGTTCAAGGTTAGGTTGGTTGGGGCTTCGAGGAACTTGATCTAGTGAAAGATATCCCTGCCCACGGCAGGGGGGTTGGACTAGATGGCCTTTAAAAGTCCCTTCCAATCCAAACCATTCTATGTTTCTATGATTCTACAAAAAACAGTTGTGTCTCATATGATCTCATTAGGTCCATAAATACTGCTTTGCTGGGACGATATTGAGATATCAAACCTCAAAAAGTCCAATGGTGATGCAGGACACTGGACTTACTTGTCAAGTATTTTGATTAAGGCTGGAAAATGCCATGCTGATACTTTGGAGAGTGAGTCAGAATTCTTCCTCTGTAGGGCAGAAGGTAGGTGGGAGAGGGGATGGCATTACAGGAAAAAGACATGGGAGTTTAGGGATGATATGGACTCCAAAGGGATACCAGGGTTTAGCAGTAATTAAAAGGCACTCTAGTGGAGCAGAGAAGGATAATGAGAACAGGCAAAGTAGGCTGGGCTAGATGACCTTCTCATGTCCTTTCTGATCTGAATTATTCTATAATATTATGAAAGAGAATTAGCATACAGAAAGAAAGGGGAGCTGGGGGCAATCTGGGGGCACAAATCAGTTAGGAAAAAAGAGGCAATAAAGGGCAATAAAAGAAAAAAATATACAACATAGTGGGGTTTTTAACATTTACTTAATAGTAACATCAGACTGTTTGCTGGATATATATTCACACACAGAGAAATTATTGCATCATTTCAGAGTCTGATCAAATTTTTTATTTTGCACCAATGGTTCTGGGTAACTACCCAACAGTGATCTGTGGTTATGCGTCTGCTTGTCTTTTTAACTTCAATCTATCAGAAAAGATTCACTTTAGAAAACTGCTGTCTGGGAGAGGTAACAAAATTGGGACACGCTTAACAGACAGTGGAACACAAACAGGAGGAACTTCCCCCAGCGACCTTGCTGATGAAATTCAGAAAGGACCTGAGCTGAGAGGAGGAAGGGGGCCAGTCTCTAGAAACTGTTACCCCAAATGGATTATAAAAACCCTTCATTTCAGGTAGTTCAGACAGTAACAAATCTAGCCAGCAGAAAGCCATCAGGGAAATTGCTGAGTGGGGTTGCCTGACATTAATGAAAACTACACAAATAGAGCAAATTGGCAGAAGTAGAGGTATGAGTCTGCCCTTTCATAGGTCTCATAGTTATTAATATTAAGAATCTGACATTACAGTAGATGCCTTTTAATGTCCTAAGGTCTTCAAGGCCAAGAACTACACTTCCTCCTCCTGTCCCCATCTTCACCCAAGTACAGATGTTAGACTCACATAACAAAGTCAAATCCCCTGTTCCAAAGAGGTTTATAATTTAAACATTCAAAAAGATATTGGCAGTGATTGGAAATATGGTGGACTCTATGAATAGCATAATAAAGCTAGATGAATATTTAGATCATGTACATTAGTTCTGCTGCTCTATCTACCCATTTTATATGCTTGTTCTGTAGCGTTTACTTATCTAGCTACATATAAATGACCATCATTTTAGGAATTCCACCTCAATAATCTCATGTGCATTGTTTGTCTGACTCACCCTATCTTCACACCATAAGCTGCAATCTGGTGTGGGATGGCAGAGCAGCGTACCTAGAAACACCATGTCTGGGGGATAGTCAGGGGGCTCTGGATGTTGAGGCAAATCCTCTGTGCTGTAGCTCATCTCCTCTGCTTGTTCAGGGGGAATCCAAGTCCCAGGGAGTGCTTTGGGTTCCTGGCAAGTGGGAACAAGGACCGATGCCACACAACCTCAGCTCACGCATGCAGTTGAAGAGGACATTACTCCTATCTCCTGACAAAGCCAGCACATGGGAATGGGTCCAACATGTCAGACAAGCCAGCAGTTTACAACTCTTGTGGAGTCCAACGCGTGCTTTGCTAGCACAGGCCTGTACCACTTTAGATGCAGTCTTGCCCACCATTGATTGAAATCTTTAAAGAAAAGCAAGCCAGACCTGAAAGGGGACGTAAGCACTCAGTGGAGGACACAGTTCAAAATCCAGAATTGCAGTCTTCAAAACACAGAGGCAGCTGCCAGACCTGAGACGTCCAGCTCTGAGTGCCTCAGCTCCTGGCAGCAGCAGTGCTCCAGGTGCCTCAGCTCTGCCTCCTGGCATGCTCACGGATGCCTCTGTGGTGACAAGACTGAGCAGCTTAGTACCCAATTAATTCTCCGTATTCCTCCACTACACAGCTCCTCATTATGAATTTTTAAACAGCAACTTCAAAGAAGTGTTACTATGTAATAGCCCACTGGTTAAAATGTTCAACCTTTTCTTCCTGGTGAGGTTCAAAGCCCCATCTCATGTTGCCCTGAGGTGGAGCAAGCAATAGAGCTGTTGCCTGCCTAGAATAAACCATTTTGGGACATGGGTTTAGACTGAATTAGTCAAATGTCTATCTAATCTGGAAGCAAAAGCACTCACTTGGAAAGTGTGCAAAGACTTGAATTTCTTACTCTGCTTGATACATTCTTTCATGCATTTTAGTCCTTGTTTGTTTTAATAGAAAGAAAGAGCAGAACTCGTGTGTTTCCCATTCCTGGCTGGATGCAATAACCAACATGGTACAAAGCCACGTGGTCACAGGTTTCCTTTTCCTTAATAAATCCTGAACTACTTGACAGAGGGTGGATGAGCTTCACCACAGCTTCTATGAGCCTTACACCTCAGCTCATGAAGCCCATGGCCTGGTGATCTGGGGATTGTTGTGGAAGCACAGTTAAGAATCAAGCCTAAGATTTACAGGTGCAAGTTCTATAAAATCTATAAAATATCCTCTGCAGTTTTATAACAGCTGTCTCTTCTCATTTTTATATATTGCCTCTGTGTGTTTATGCATCACAGGTAAACTGTGCATAGAAATGAAATAGCTGCATTTGCATTTCTGTAAAGCCAGGTTTAATTTAAGAGATACAAAAGCTATAAGTACATCTGGATGCACATCGGTCTTCTGCTCTGATAACAATAAATGCATTTGTGATGTGATTTACCACCTAATAAAGAAATTGAGGAGGAAAATAAAAAATCCAAATTAAAAAATGTAAACGGGGAGAAATTAATTGCAAAATGTCTTTTAAGAGTTAAGGAAGATATAAGAGAGAATCTCACAATCGAGATTCATAAAAGGATACACTCATTATGTCAACAATTGCAAGTCAGAATAAATGCATATGTCAAACAGATGGGGCTGTCAGCAAGAACATGGTGGAGCAATGTGTTGAGATGATTAAAGAAAAAACCCAGAAAGTAGGAAATAACATGATAAAATTATTTCAATTTAAACAG
>VZTQ01013803.1:186809-197293 GCA_013400755.1 Pelecanoides urinatrix | reverse complement strand
AACCTGATCTAGTGAAAGATGTTCCTGCCTGTGGCAGGGGAGTTGAATTAGATGATCTCTGAAGGTCCCTTCAACTCAAACCATTCTGTGATTGATTGCTTCCCACGGGCTGCAGTTCTTCAAGAACTGCTCCAGCACAGGTCCTTTCCATAAGGTGCAGTCCTTCAGGAACAGACTGCTTTGGAGTGGTTTCCCCACAGGGCCACAGATCCTGCCAGAAAACCTCCACCTGCATGGGGTCCTCTCTATGGGCAAGGTTCCTTCCAGGAGCCTGCTCTAGCATGGGCTGTCCAGCGAGTCACAGCCTCCTTCAGGGCACATCCACCTGCATGGTGTCCCCACGGGCTGCAGGTGGATATCTGCTCCACCATGGACCTCCATGAGCTGCAGGGGGACAGCCTGCCTCACCATGGTTTTCACCACGTGCTGCAGGGGCATCTCTGCTCTGATGCCTGCAGCATCTCCTCCCCTCCTTCCTCACCGAACTTGGTGTGCAGGGTTGTCTCCCTCATATTTCTCATTCCTCTCTCTCACAGCTCCTATGCATTTCTTAAATAAGTTACCACAGAGATGCCAACAGTGTTGCTGATGGGCTCAGCTTTTGGCCAACGGGTCCATCTTGGAGCTGGCTGGAATTGGCTCTGTGCAACACAGGGACAGCTCCTGGCATCTTCTCAGAGAAGCCACCCCTGCAGCCCCCTGTTACCAAAACTTTGCCACATAAACCAAATAAACCTGCCTCTGACATGACAAATGGCGCAGTCTACATTTTCTTTTTCCCTTACAGTCAGCAGCTGGACTTATCTCAGCCAACTAATGTTTCCTAAGATGTCGACATCTAATCTAAGCTAGTTTCCTTTTCTTGCTTCAGACTCTGGAGAGCAAGAAAGACGTCCCAAGAAAATATCTCACTTTTTCAGGTATTTGTCTTAGGGAGTCATGAACAGTCTTTGGATATTTTTTGACATTGGCTGTGACAGAAGCACACATGACCAACATAATGAGTTGGCTGACCTTTAGACAAAAATTTGGGTGAGATGCATTATCACATGTTCTAATAAACCTGCCTACAACAAATAAAACTGAAACCTAGAAAAGTTTAATTGTGAAATGTTTTAAAATGTAAGGAGTACAGCATAAATGTAGAAAAGTAGATAATATACAAAAATCCTTTGCTTTCTAATAATTTTAGTTTAATAGTAATGCCTGTAATGACTTTTTTTTTTTTTTTTTAAGTATTTTGAGAATGTCTCATTTTTCCTCAGGAACTACAGATTTTCTATGAGGCAGATGAGTTCAGATCTCTATTTTCTTGTCAATTTATTCTTAGTTTCCTTTGTATTTGAAATAGTTTGTCTTGTCTGAATCTTCTTTGATGCTCTTTTATAAGAGAGTGAAACATCAGTTTCCTGGTGTTTGTTTTTTGTCAATTGGCTCTTTCTTGGCTGTATCTTACCTTCCTTGGCTATATCTTACCTTCCAATACTTTATCTTTTGTCAAAGTCAGTAATAGATGATGAAGATTATTTTTTTCCTTTCCAACCTGAAATTTTAGCAAATTTTAGCCAATATTCATGCTGCAGCAAATGTTCCCCTCCAGGTCACTTGGTAGAAGGGTACTACCACTTCTAAATGACTATAAGCATATTAATCTTGTCATAACTCATTTATGAGGTTTTAGCTAGTCAATCTATAATACAAATGCATTCTGTCAGTCCACAAATTGATGTAAGTTTTGCATTTGTTGCATTTTATTTTCCCCCCTCTTTGTCTCAATGGTTGTCCCTTTTGTGGTCTGTACAGTTTTGACAGTTTGTGGTTGACCCCATTACACTGATCTAATTGATGACCACTTGAATTATGATGACAAAGCAGCTGTATTAATCATGTAACACATCTGACTTCTTTTACCATATTAGCCCTCTGGGAAATCCTTTAGCAAATTATATCCACATGTTAAGCTCCTTTGAACAATCAGTTCAGCTAAAGCCTCAGCCACGAAAATCCATTTCTTTTCTTTAGAAATCAGTCTCCTAATTTCTAGCGACTTAGCCTTTTTTCCACCAGGTTAAAACCAAATTATATGCATATTTCATGCCCAAAGAACATTCATTTTAGTACAGGCAAATAGAATGAACACAGTAGCTGTCAAATGGTGTGAATTGTAAATTTTGCTATTCTGAAGTGTATGACAATGGCCTGCAAGCTTGAAGAGCTTCATTGTTCTTCCTTTTACCTATGTGCTGAAAATTACCTGAAATATTTATCAACATGAATAAAATGTGCTCAGTTTTCACCTTACCCTGGAAAATCTTTTTGCCTCATCTCATTCTGTACAGTAGAAACAGGAAAGAAAAGTCTTCAGTGTGGACATGTGAGGCAATTCACTTTTTTTAGGTTGGACTTTTTTGTTGATAGTACATCCTGTAAAGAACATTAACATTTTCCTGTCTTAACTTTGTGACCATTTATATGCAGTGATGCCACAGTTTAGTGTAATGACTGCTTATTTGTGTAGGTAGATAGCCTTTCAGTTGCATAGGTCTGCACTGCAGCTGCCTGATTTACATGACCTTCCAAGATAAGTGCGTATGGAAATCCCAGCTGGGAGGCACCCTTTCCTGCAGGAACAACACAAAATCTCAGCACTACTTAATCTCATAATTAGTTCAGAAGTCACATGCTGTCCTTGCACTAGATGAATAAACGTCAGCTCAGGTGTGTGAGTTACACTCTGAGTGGACATGCGGTGTTGCTTGTGCTTCATGCACCTGATAGAAATGTAGTCAAGTTAGCACAATACTGAACCTCACTGTGTTTATCCTGCAGTTCAATACCACTTCTTAGGTCAGATTTAGCATCTTCCTGCTTTGTGGCTTCTCCAATGCTCAGACTTCTGCCTGCCAAGAAGTCCTAGAAATAGTCTCATAAAGGGGAGATTTGGATAGAGCAGGGTTATAACCAGTGAGAACCACCCTTCTACCATCACACTCCACCACTCAGATGTTAAGTGAAAGAAACGTCATTCTTTAGGGTAATTTTAGGAACTTCTTTGCAACAGAGCTTCAAAGGTCACAAATCTGCCAATCTTTCAGAGACCCAAGACTTGCTCTTGCACAAACACAACAGTATCATTCAGTAGGCAGGGCAAAATCTCTCTTATTATTCAGCTATACACAATGGAGGTAGCTCTAAAAGGTGTTAATCAAGAGTTATGGGTCTTGTCTCAAAGGACTTGGAGTATAATTACTGACTGCACAGGAAGTATGAGGCCACACAAGTGTGACAGCAGTAAGCTTACATATCTACGTTATTGCTGGGCCTTATCTTAATTGTAAGTATCTTTAAGATAAACAAATCTTCTTGCAGGTCTCATAACAGAGCTACTCTTATAGAGGCATTTGAAAGAAAAGGAATAATTCAGCATGTTAGATAAGATATTTTTTGAGCCTTCTTAGTGGGAAAAAATGTTTTTGCAGAAATTGTGGATAATTCTCTGAAATTATTTGATTCTATTTTTCTTCCTACAAAATCGTAAGAATGGTATTAAAATGTTAATTCAGTGTATTTTCTGCTAATAAAATATCTTGTATGCATATATGTTGTATGTAGTATATCAGAAAGATTATGAAATGTGTTTCTGGAAATACTTCTGCACCTAAGGTAAGTGAACAATTTAACCTATTGTTGTAAAATGTAGTGGTTTTCTCAGTAAGATAAAAGGCACGGAGGCAGAAAAACATCTTGATACAAAACATACACAAAGAAATGCTGACACTGTAAATGATCTACCAAGCTAAATTAAAATGCTGGTTTTAACTCCTACTTAGTGCCTTAGCAGCGAGAAACATTGTGGGATTTTTTTAAAGACACTCTCATTACATTCATGACAAAGTTTTCCTTTCCACCCTTGTTAAATTGGAAAGAGTGCTGCTGCCTCATTGTCTGCCGCTGGGGCTCGATCCACCCACACGCAGCTTGCTGTCCGGCTCCCACCCGGTCTTGAAAAGCAGACGACTGAGTTGAAAGAGAAATCTCTTTATATGACAGAATAACATGCACATGCCTGTTTAGGGTGAAGTCTTAAAGAAAACTCTTTCCATTTTCCCACCCTTTACTCCTGGGAAGGGATATTTTGGCATCCAAGAGCTATTTTTCTAGGACATGCAGCATCATTGAGCTCAGCTCACTCCTACATTCACCACAGGTTTTAATCAGTGAAACATTTTCATTTTCACAGTGAACTGAATATACTTTTCTCCTGTACTGCATTGCCTCTGAGCTGGAAGGGGAAGGGATGGAAGAAGTACAATTGTGTTGAGATCTCCTGGGTTCCTACACTGCCCCAAGAGCCTTCCTGTGGGCATATTACATTCGAATTCTGGGGGACAATAAACCTTCAGGAGAAAAACAAAGGTTGGAGACAAGCTTCCTGAGGAAAAGGATAGTTGCCTAGATCAGCAGATACTCGTAATGATACAGTCATTACTACCAGAAGAGGCAACAGAGACTTGGCAAGGGGCTTCATCCCTAATATGTTAGTAATGATACAGTCATTACTACCAGAAGAGGCAACAGAGACTTGGCAAGGGGCTTCATCCCTAATATGTTAGATACCACCTCACTCTAACCCAGAAAAGCTGGATCTGCCAGTAGATTTTGTCTCTTCCTCCCTCTAAAAAATGTCATCCATGAATTCACGTGTCTTGTGATATTTCTAATAAAAAAAGGAAATAGCAAGTCATAACAGAGGCAAGCAAAGGACCAGCTCAACGTATTACTAGCCGTCTTCATGTACACTCCATTTGCATCTGGTTTGGCAGAAAAGCACTTTCGCAGTGATGAACCCTAGGACCTTTCAGGTTGGATTGCAATCAGAGATGAGAAGTCAGACACAAAGGACACCACTGGGAACTTTTATTTTTCTAACCATGCACCACTTTTATTCTCTAGCATACTCTCTGGGTTGTTGCTCCATTACATTGAATGCCAACACAGAGCTTAACACCAGGCCCTTTGAAAAGCCCAAGTGGCTATAAGGATATTGTGAGTTGTGCTGGCTAGCAGATGACGATAACAGGAATATTTTATGTACAAATTCCCGCTTTCTTAAAAACAGGTAAAATCAAATCAGCTGGGCAGTTTCCCAGCTCTGAGCTTTTTCTTAACACCCTTTTTCTTGTGCTTCTGTGGCAGTGCTTGATGTGGCTGTGTAGTCCCCCTACACCTTCTCCCTTCCATTTACACAGAGATTCTCCCCTGAAGCAAGAGTAAACCAGAACACCTCCTCCAAGATTATTAAAATTCCTCAGTGAACTTACATGGGTTTCTGATTCGAGTGGAGCTACATGTCCATATTTAGGATTTCTCAATATTTCAGGGACTTTCCTTTACAAAAGTGATCAAAGATTTCTCACAGCAGTCTTGAGTGGTAGCTACATTCATTTGTTTGAGCAATGTTTAAAAAAATGGACAAAATTCTCAATCTGCATCTGAAGCTCACAAGTTCAGTTGAGTGGAGAAATGCAGAAGAATACATCTTGCATATTATTTCTACAATACACATCAACATACATCCCCTCTCTTCCTCCTGTATGCCTATGAAAGGAATGAAGAAACATGGTCAGCAAAAATATTGCAGCCTACTTTCTGAAGTACAACTAGTAAAACCACCTGGAAACTCCTTAAAGAACCCTTCTGCTGCCAAGGGATCATCAGAGAAAATTTACTTGTCATAATGGATACAATCTTCAGGAAAACCTTTGTAGAGGGCATTAATTTCAACTTCAGAAAGCACTCTTGCTTCTGTAGTAAAAGTACCATATAGTAAGTATTATATTGTACTATTAACCATGAATCCAGCGTGCTGCTGAACAGTCTGGGGAATAAAGCACAAAATCTTCAAACTGCAGGACATCAATATCCATTATTCTATAAACGAGATTGTTGGCTTTCTCGGCTGATAAAATACGGGTTTTGTTCCACAATTCTTACAACTCTTCATGAGATTTATAAGAGGAACAATAATATTGATATGAGCTCTGCCAGATGCTGCTAGTTGTGAAATAGCAGAAAATTAGACTGAATGACACCAAACTTCTAAAAATCAAGCCATTTGCATACAAGCACCTATATAGAGATTTACATCATGCTTCAGAAACCAAACTGGGTTGCCTTAAGTGATTTCCATCTGTTTAATTGTTCTCCATTTTGGTCTGTCTTTTTAAAGATGTTTCTTTGTACATATTTTGTGTAGGTATAATTCATGCCAGTAGGTCATTTGGAAGAAAAATAAACAGTAGAAAAAGAGAAATGATATCATGCCATAAAAATTACTATCAAGGATAGTCCCGAGCAAGTGGATTTTTCATGGGTTGTTGTCTTCTACTAATAGATTCATATTCTATTATTGTCATAACCATAATTTAAAAAAATAAGATCAATAACAACACCTTCTTCGCAGCATATATTAACATGGTTATAAATCAGTTATACCACAGAATAAAAAGCAATGTCCACCTGAAAACAATAGACAGCAAACAAAGATGTAAGCAGGCTAATGTAAGGAAATTATGTACTAGGGGCTGGAAATTTTGGATCATCCATTCCCGTTCTATCATATCTTGTGTCATATGTTATCATATTAGGTCACAGTGCCCAAACAGCATGCATGAATGCATGCATGAATGCATTCAGAAGACATTATAAAGTCTTTTGGGAGTGTTTACTATGTTTTTTTACCAAGCCTAGCACAAAAGATGACTGTTCTATGAGTAATGTTTCTTCAAGCTACTGCAAAACAAATTTTATATAATCACAAAAATAGCTACCGCTCCTTTTTATTTCAACTTTAGTTTTACTACTACAAAGCACCATTGCAGTTCCACAGTTAACCTTATTTCTAGTCTGTGCTTAACACTGAAATCTGTAAAATCTAAAGAAAAATAATGCATTCCATCAACTTAAAAATGTATACCTAGTTATATGATTTTTTCAAAATAAGCTGATCACCTCGTAATGTTTCTGTTAAAATACATTTCTGGTTTGTGATATAAAGTAACCTGCAATTGATTACATTTTTCTCACAAAAACACCACTAACTGAAACAAACAAACAAACAAACAAACAAAAAAACCCCACAAACTCCTCCTAAAAACTTCAATGGGAAATGTTGTAATTGACTTGAAGTTCAAAAAAATGGCATTTTGATAAAAATTGGAGAGGAAAGAGGAGATAATTTACATCAGCATTGCTGCCAGAGAAGAACCATTTCTTGATTAGACCTCTCCAAAAGAAATTGGGAGTCAATATGGAAGAGGAAGGACTTGCACCCTGTGTGCTCTCCTCTGCTTGGTCTTGTCTCTTCGTGTATGTTTACTCTTATCAGGATAGTTAACGTAAGTTTAGATGCTTTGGCCAATGTTAATAGAAGAAGATGTGCTGCTGTCTTCCCTTTAGCATCTTTTTGATTTCCTTAGCTTGTGTTAGGAAACTAAAGGACTCTAGAGTGCAAGAAACCACTCCAACCTACGAAGTTTTAGGCCATTAGTAATGCTGGAATTAAAAGATTAAAACACTTGTTTCAAGTGCTAAATAGTCATGTTCTCTTATTAATTTCACACTCTACTAAGCATTATGCCATACTTTGCAATGCATGGATTCATCCCACACATCCTGTGGAGAAAAATGCTTTGGGCTTGCATTTAAATTTGAGTGCTCTCCTAAATCCAGATTCCAGGCTTTATCCTCTCTAACATTCATTTCCTCCTCATTCCCTCCAAACGCAGTTCTCAGTGCCCTTAAAGATGTTTACTTTGAAAGCCACACTTAAAACTCAAAACAAACAAAAAAACCCAGAGCAGACGCTTAATCTGGAGAGATCCCCAGACATCATACACCCAAATGCTTCATTGAATCAGGTCTACTGGGCCAGGGCTAAGTTCATCTTTAAAGGTACTCTGTGCTCACAGTTCCTGCTGAGGCGTTTCTATCTGTGTTCCTGCACAGGCATTTTTAACATCTGGCTGAGTTTGCCTGTACTGCATAGCTGGATGTATGACAGACTCTCAGAGCCAGACATTTATCACTGCTGCATTACCTTACTGTGTTTTTGCTGTGCTATGGGAAAGAGTCTTACTCATCACATTAAAAATGCAAGAAACAATTAAAGAATCCCATTCTTAATGAGATGGTACTTCTCCCATCAATTTTAAGCAATGAATATTACAAACTCCTTTTCAAGCATGTTAGATTAGTATTCACCACTGTCTGTTGTCACGGACAGAAGCTCCTGCTGTAACGTGCTGAGCTCCTGACATTTGCAGGGTCTGCGCCGAGCCTGAACGTTGGGTGGCTGTCGCATCCAATTAATGTCAATCCCACCCAGGGATCCTCCTCTAAGTCACAGTCTTGGCCAGACAGACTGAAGTGCTATTCTGGGTAGAATACATGGAGTGTATTCATTGAAAATACTGAATTGAATATAGGGTGTGCCAATTTACAAAGAAAAAAAAAATTGACAGATTTCTATTTAAAAATGCCTAATTTCTGCCCATCTGGAAATAAGTGTACATGAAATGATTTAAGTGTTGGAGATCTTAGGGGAAAAAAAATCAGTGTCAGTACTGTAGACCTTAGGGGAAAAAAGTCTTCATCATGAGAGGATGAATTTACCTCTGACAAAAGCAAGATAAGACCCAAACAGGCATCAGAGAAAATACAACATTGACTGCTGCAGCTATACGAATCAGTCAGCAATGTGTAACAACTCATTATTGTTCACTCTCTAAAGGTAACTACTGCAAGTGTTTAAGTGACAGAAATAAAGCATGCTTCAACTTTTTAAACAAAAGGAGGAATGTGAAACCATGATGTTTAGCACAGAGTTGATCTAGCTGGTTAGTGCATGTTCATGCAGAACCAAAATAATGCAGGAAAGAGGTTCAGACATGAACCTGATGTGTTGAGGGAATGGATGTCTGCAGTTGCTGTTAAAGAAAACTTAATTCCTACTACCTATAACCCTATTCAATCCCTTTTCTAATTGACTTGTACATTCAAATTTGGTTGTTTGGTAATAATCTGTATGGCAGTTGTATGATAATGCTGAAAGTATATGCAGAGGTGTCTCAGACTGCAATATCTGTGGAGGCCTATGATATTCTGAAGGAAAAAACAACAAGAAAATAATTGGCCCAACATTGGCCAAAACAAACATTTTCATTGTGTCAGGATTCGGATTCCTACTTGGAATAATTTAGGTAAGAAGTGCCCTCTGGATCCCATTTAGTCCAGCTGCCTCCCCAAAGCAGGTCTAATTTCAAAGTTAGAGGAGGATGCTCAGGGCCTTGTCTAGTCAAATTTTAAAATTTTAAAAATCTTCAAGGATGGTAATTCCATCACATCACTTTGAAATTTTCCTTGTTGGAAGTTTGTTTGTTGCTCCTTGTCTTTCATTGTGCACCTTGGAAAAGAGTCTGGCTCCATATTCATTACCTCCTTTAAAACCATTTAGGATACATTCAGGAGTCATCTCCTGAATTACTCTACAGAGATGCTGGCACACCTTTGTGACCAATTCCAGTAGCAAATTTAACTCAATTTTCCAGAAGTGAATTAGGAACAGAAATGTAGGTGTCATTGCAGGGAGACAGAATTTCAAAAGCAATGATGTCTCTAGTCATGCAGAAAATACATATTTTATCTTGATTCAAATATGCAATGAAAACAATTAAGGATGGTTGTCACTGTTAGATCCAATGAAAAATTACTTCGGTCTAGGCAATATCACATACGATGATAAATGTTAAGGTAGTTAAAGTTAAATGTGCCTTTATTGCTGGGGTTCTTTAGCTCAAATGGAAATGCATCCAAACAAAACTTGTTGTGGACTTCATTTCTATAGGAAAACTCCCCTAGGTGGAGGATGTATATAACTAAGATAGTCATTTTCTTCTGCAAGTTTACCATAATAAACCAGTTATTTGCCACATATATTAAACGTCCATAATCTGCAGATGATCACAGAATTTCTCAGATTAATTTTAAATTTACTAGGCAGTTACAGCTGAAATAAAATAGGCAAAATATTTTAGAAACCCATAATGCATTGCCTTGACTTTCTGGTAGTGATGGTTTTTTTGTGACATTTGTAACAAAATTCAAGGAAATAAAGGATTGGTACATTACCCATTTCCGCTTCTACCCACATAGTAATACCCAAAAAACATGAGGAACCCATACTCAAATCTCTGCTTACACCAAGTAAACTGAAACATTCTCTCTCATTTCCAAGAAGACAACTCCAACCATAAATATTAGGGCACTAGATATCTACAGGCCTGTCAGTCTGACCTCAGTGCCAGGGAAGGTTATGGAGCAGATCATCTTGAGTGCCATCACACAGAACGTACAGGACAACCGGGTGATCAGGCCCAGTCAGCATGGGTTTATGAAAGGCAGGTCCTGCTTGACTAACCTCATCT
>VZTQ01013803.1:0-186714 GCA_013400755.1 Pelecanoides urinatrix | reverse complement strand
TCTTATGAGGAGCGGCTGAGGGAACTGGGGTTGTTTAGCCTGGAGAAGAGGAGGCTGAGGGGAGACCTCATCGCGCTCTACAACTACCTGAAAGGAGGTTGTAGTGAGGTGGGGGTTGGTCTCTTCTGCCAAGTAACAAGCGATAGGACGAGAGGAAATGGCCTCAAGTTGCGCCTAGGGAGGTTTAGGCTGGATATTAGGAAAAATTTCTTCCCTGAAAGGGTTGTCAAGCCTTGGAACAGGCTGCCCGGGGCAGTGGTTGAGTCACCATCCCTGGAGGTATTTAAAAGACGTGTAGATGTGGTGCTTAGGCACATGGTTTAGTGGTGGACTTGGCAGTGCTAGGTTTGCGGTTGGACTTGATGATCTTAAGGGTCTTTTCCAACCTAAATGATTCTAAGACTCTATATTTAGACATCTGACTTACTGCCCAGTTGTTGAATTTTAGTGGTTAATATCCCCAGTGCCTTCTTTTTTTTTTTTTATTCTGGACGAACATATGTGTACCTATTCTCCATGGCTACAGTCCTTTGTACTGAAGTTCCCTGAGCCTGAGTTTAGACTACTGCACCTTGTCCCAGTGAGCCAAGCTAGACTCCATGTTGGTAAAGATGTTCATTAATGATATGACAAAGAGGGCTAGCAGGGAAATGTAACACTATAGGAAAAAAGCATGAAGAGATAAGGCCCACAAAACATGAAGAGTTGTACAGCTCTTCTAAGACACCCAGACAACTCCATTTGCAGATCTCCTCTGCTGACATCTCAGCCATTGCTAATCACTTCAGGGAGTTCAGACAGGTTACGTTGGTATTACTAACAGTTCAGACTAAACTACAACAGAAATAAAAGATAGAGTGTCTTGTTGCAAAATTTTCACCCAGTTGTTCCCAGAGCTGGTTTTAGGCAGCTGTCATTATTAGCAAGGGCATCACATTTATAAAGTATTTAGAACATATACCCATTATATGTGTACAGACATAAAGCTATGTAACTGCTTTATACTTCAGAATAATATTACAAATAATGTGTTCTCTTACCCTGCCTCTGAATTAGCTTCACTATTCTTTCTTCCAACCTTGCCTGTAAGTTTTTTCCTGTACTGTTCCTCTGTTGATTTTCTGCAGGTCTCCGTGCCTGCAAAAGCCAAACTTGATTTTCACACTAAGCTGCACCATGACTATGGGGTTTATTGGACTCCCATTGAGACACATTAATGGTGCCCTGCTTTCGGGCAATAATGTCACCGTTATTTTGTGTCAACCTCATCACTATAGATTTCTATAAAATATGCTCATAAAGCACAAGCAGCAATCTCAAAGATCTATATTTCCCACTCTTATTAAAGGTTACCTAGAAACATCTGCAGCACAATAACAGTAAACTTTCACACATCCAAGAATACTTGCCATAAACTGCTCCATTGTGCCAATTAAATGCGGTGTGAACTCTGCACAGGGGAGCACTTTATTGCTTCATTATTGGTTTTATATCATTTTAAATCCTGTTCACTGCAGAAACAAACATCCAAACAAATATTTAAAAAGCTAAATGGGGAAGTGTAGCACAAGTTAATGTACTACTGGAACCTTTAATGTGTGCAACTCCACATATGGCATATTTGTGTTCAGGGTGCAATAAAATATTTTCAAAGGCACAAAGAAAACAGCGTATTTGCCTTTTTAATAAATATAGTTATACATAATGGGAAATGATCTGATTGGTAGAGTGGGCTCACTTAGTAACTTGCCCTGGTGATACACACATTGCAGTGATAGTTTTAGTGATAGTTTAGGAAGAACATAAACCTAGAAAGGCCCAATTCACTGTTACAAAAACCATGGTTGGGGGGTGGGAGGGGGGATTAGAGATAACCTGTTGAATAAAGAATTTTGGTAGCAATGTCATTCTTCACCATTCCATCAGACCAAAAATTCTGGGTAGCAATTGCCTTTGGTGTAATTAAGATTTGGTATTTGAGAAAAAGCTTAAGTTTCCTTTACAAGTCTAAAACTGTCTGAGCTTGGAGAACCAGAGCCCTTGAGCTGCTATTGAAAAGCCAATGAGGTGGCGGAGCTGATGTCTTCCTTGCATGATTAATGACAAAACTGGAGGATGTAAATGGTAGGTACCTCAGAACTATTGAGATGGTGCCAGTATAGTTTCATTAAAGTGTTGCCTGTCTGCTCTTTCTGTTATTTTATCATAGGATTTGTTGCCAAATTATTTTAACTTTCAGTCTTCATGGTCATGTCCCAAACTCAAACAGCAACCAAGAGAGACATAGTTTTAATTTGAAGTCATAAACTGCTGCAAAGAACTTTTTTGTTCTTTTGTGTTTCTGAAGTCATTTATACCTAAAGAGTTCTGTATTTTTAAACTAATTTTCTTTTTTGAAGGCAACACTACATTTTGTCTTGGATAAGATATATCATTTTGCTAGTATTTTCCTCTCCAACTTTTCTGTCTTTTCAAATCTCTTTTTGCAGCAGACTATATTGTATTTAAATTACCCCACTGAGTCATGAATAACAATAGGAGATCATAATGAATACAGAGATGGACAAGACCTTTCAGATGACCTTCCTTTATAAGAACTTCTCTTCATTTACTATTACTGGAGAAAAGCACTAAGAGGGAAAAAAATCTACATTAGATGTCCCAACACGGTGTTCCTCCTGAATTATCCTGTTCTAGATAAATTTAGTCCACCCATGGGACAAGCCACAACTTGAAGGAATGACTTCCTATTCTTGGCAGCAAGGCTGTGCCAATACTCTACCAGATTTCCCAACCATCCCTAGCAATGCTGTTAAACAGGTGAAATTCAATTCAAGGGGGAAAAGTGAGTGGAAAAATGCAATGAGGATATTAACGATACAAGGTGGAAAGCAACCAACTTGGCTTTGTCTGTATAACCCCTGTAGGCTTTCTGCTTTGAAATAAAAGTAATTCAGAAATGTACAAAGCCACTTCATGAGAAGAATATTTATTTTAGGATTACACCACTTTGATTTCAGAATGCAGTGGCCACTTGATGGCAATTCCAAACTAGATGTGGAATAATACCTACCAAACCCAGTTAAATTCCTGGTGATGACAAGCTCATAATATCACTTGCCACCATAAAGTAGTGCATAATCTCATTAACCCACATTTCATTGTGTTTATTGTACTATTTCTTTCCCATTGCTAACCCTAAAAAGCTCTATTCACTATTAGTAGCAACAGCCACTTTTTAGAGAGAGAGTTAAAAAGACTTGTAGAAAACTTATAGTATTAAGATCCCAAACGGTTTTGAAGGAGAAAGAGATGGAATATACACTTGAAGCATACACTGAGATATCAAGAGGCCTAAGGCAGTGGTCAAAAAGAGTACTTCATTTCAGCTTATGATGGGGAGGAGAGGGAAGAGTAGCAGCAGTGAATTTAACTGTACCATAGCCCAGAACTTAGAAACACAGATTCAGCCTCATATTTCTATTTACTAAACAGACAGAATATGGCTCATACCACATCTTCTTTCGGAGGTGAGCCACTGCAGAGTTGTAAGAGAAGCAGCAAGAGGGAAATATGTTTTGTAATTCAGCATTAAGACAGTAGGGAGTTCTTGCTCCTGATCTACTGTTTAGTCCCCGGAGCAGACCCTCAGTCCTCCCACTCCCAGCTGTAAGTTACTCTCAGAGTTCCTTTTCTGGATTTGCAGCTTTTTTACTTAATGGCCAAGCTTCAGGGCTGTCTCCTTCCTTTTGAGGAAAATTTCTTTATAGCTTTGGACTCCCAGCTGCCTCATGGAAAGTTGTAGATATGAGTCAGATATGCAAGAAGCACCTTACCTACCAGTGAAATGTAAAGCTCTTCTTACAGAAAATACAAATAGCTAATAATAAACAGTAACATCCTTCCTGAAAAGCCAAAGCAATTGAAGGCCATGGAATTGGCTTGCATAGCAGTGATGTTTCCTTATTTCCTACAAAATCTCTGTGGTCAAAAAATATTTTCCTTTGAGCTTCTGCAATGGTTTCAAGTTGAGATTCTGTTTCCTGGGGACAATTTGTTCTGCTGAATCTGCATGATTCAGGGTAATGAGCCCAATCGCTCTGCTGTCCAGTCGCTGAGCAATGAGTGCTATCCCTGTTCTCATTGCAAATGACTGCAGTGCAATTCTCCAAAGACCAGAGAATACTTATGATGAATGAACATTGCTGATAACAACGTGAAAATATTTTCAGTCTTATGACATTTTTCAGATCCTTTAATCTGTCACACTGAATGGAGCCACTACATTTTTACATTTATAAGAGAATGTTATTCTTTGAATGTTTTATGCAGTCCCTGTGATCTCGAAGGAAGAAAAAAAGAAAGAAGCAGTCCTGTTATCTTACTACCAGTATTTACCCAAGGAAAAGTTATTTAGCACACTTTCTGTATGACTATGATGTGATTATAACAGAGATGAATTAGATTCTAGTCTCAGAAGAAAACCAGAACAACATAATTTAAGTCAATAGAGTTAATTTGCATTTTACTGTGCAACAGAGATCAGGACCTTCCTCAGTTCCCTTCTTTAGTACTAGTTTACAAAATATAAAGTCTGTAGTGCAAATACACCTTTTTAAAAAACAGTGGTTTTATTCTGCTTAGATGGTCAGTTTGCCTACAGAATGCAAATGGAGGGTTCAGCACTTTCTCCCCCCGCCCCGAGATGAATTTCAGTTATTTGTGTATTAAAACTATCTTAATACTCTGATAGCAGTTTCACTCACACAAAACAAAGCACATAGTCAAGTAATGATGCATACATAATATTAGGTCTCTGTCTCCATTTTACTTCATCCTGTGGCTAATTGCCTCACTGCAGACTGCCAATTAGTTTGACTCCCAGCTGTATTCAGGAAGCCAACTGGGAACGCCTGCATAAGCCTTTGAAGTCCTTTACATTATCTGCTAATCTAAAAAGCTTATCAACCCAGCATTTGAGAGGAAGAAATGAATACTTATTAAAAACCATGAATCTTCTCAAAGCTTTAGAAACTGCTTAGACACAATAAGAGATGCTAAAGTGACTCTTTGTCCCCTGCCCTCTCAATTCTCTCAGGATGCTCATGGTAACACTGAAACTAAAAAAAGCTCTTTTTTTTTCTCCTCTTGTTTTAAACAGTTCTCTAGATACCGATGAAACTCTGTAGGAAGGAACAACAGTATGTTTTCGTTAACATGTGCTGGTCATCACGACCAATAAACTCTGAACCCCTGAAGAGTTAAAACTGAACTTGACATTTTGTGCCCACCTTACCGACTCTGCCATCACACCTGTTGCAAGGCAGGAAAGAAAGTGCCAGGAGGGCTGTGAAAAGCCTTGAGCTGTTTGACCTGAAGGTGGAATATTTGTTTTCTCTCTTTCTTTAGTAGCAACAGCAAATGAGCAGAAACATAGGTATACTCACTGTGAAGCCCTAAAGTCTAAACTTATGACTGCTAATTATTCCCCTACAGTCTGGTTTTCCTCCGACAAAACAAAAGCTCTCACATCTGCTTATGTATGCCACAGGCTGATGGTGACAATATAATTAGTTAATAATGATATGCACTTCAATAATACTAGATTTGGATGGCTAAAGGCTATTACAGCATCCCCAGTAAATCCAAGCAGCTGTCAGAAGTTTAGATCCTCATCCCAACTTTGCTGAGGCTTTCAAAAATGTACCTTAGGCCCAATAGCAGCTTTCTGTGGCTCACAAGTTAAGCACGTTGTCTTACCCTTTCTTACATCTCTGGACACAAGGAAGGATCTGAGCCTTTGGAAGAACTCCTCTGCCCTATAACAATTAAGGAAAGCCAGAGCAGTGGTTTGGTTAGCTTGGTAAGGATCCAAAAAAGCATTTCTACTTTTCATTGCTTCTGGTCACTACTTCAGCAACATTCTTTCTGTGCTAGCTTGGTGTGCTTTCAAAGGACGTACAGTTCTGTCAATGCCATATGTATCATGCTCTTTTCATTCTCTTCCTTGTCCTGAGTCTATTGAGTCAGAAGCAACTCTTTTCACTAGCTGTTGTGAAGAAGTTCTAGTTGATATTTTGGTTTCTTTTCTAGTGACCTTGTACATTTCTAGGCATTAGCCACTCGCATATGAAGGAGGGTTTGCGAAGGAGAGTTCATGGAGGAGCTTACAAAATTAAATACGTATCGTGACCTCTTGCAGATGTTTATCTTTCTTCTTTGCTGTTGTTTCCTTTGAACAAAATATCTGAAGTTATTTAAACTGAAAGTCCCTGACTGTGTTTTGTCAATGGAGAAGCAAGTTGATTTTGGTCCCAGAATAAGTGATTCACCTTGCTAACGTAGGAGTATGAATAGAAGGAAGAAATACTACATAATTTCAAAAGATGTTCTTCCCATTATTAATGAATTATTCCTTCCCAACTCTTTTTTCTTCTCTGCCCTCTCTTTCTTTTCTTCATTTTTCATTCTCAGGTCATCTCTCTGCTTCACATGTTCATATCTTTACTTTTATACTTACTGTTGTTATTTCAAACATATTACAAAGCCTCTCTACATAAAATCTGTATGACAATATGGGTGTGAATATTGGATAGAAAATTCCATTCATAACCTATTTTTTGTAATACAATATGAAATATCCTGAGCTGTTGTGAACTCTGATCTGTCAGAATCATATTCAAATGCAATAATATTCTGTAAACATGGAAAAGACATAACTTTCTTTTTCCAAGTTGTACGTATTTTCTTCCATTGTCACAGGTGGATGGATAGGTGGATGGACAGACAGATGGACAGACTGACAGATACATAGGCATATATGGAAAACTGCAGAATATGCATTAGGATATCATGTTAAAAATCTTTTCATTTTGGCTATTATTATATGTCACATAAATGTTCTCTGTTATACACAGACTTGAAATTAAAACCAGAAAGGAGAAAAGTAGATACAGTGCTGCAGAATTATGCACTGGGCTAGAAATTAAAAAGAAAGTGAGTTTCAAGCTCCCTGAAGAATTTTCCTGATGTAGAGAATCAACTTTTTGCTGAGCAGTGATGAGTTAGCTCTTGATGTCAGGGAATGGTGTGAAGCTATGCTCTTTGGAAGTGATAACCTGTAACTCCCTGGGGTCAGCAAATGAAATAGGCAGCTCTGTAAAGTCACTGGACCACAGCACAATACTTCTGTGAATGATTAAAAGAACAGAGGATCTATGGTATTCAGAGCATCTGCTGAGGATAAGGTTTTAAGCAGCAGTTAAGATGTGATTTCTTTCATCACTAACTAATTTTCTGAAGGGACTGGCAATTTTTATGACAAGTGATCTTACTCACAATTAAAGCACCCCTGTAATTTGTCTTTCCCTGGCATGTAATTTATGGTGTTCAAGCAGAGAAAGAAAGAAGAGTAGAGACTACAGAAATCACATTCCTTATGTAGAGGGAAAAGCAGTAGCATGGGTGCAACTTAATCCTGATAGCTCCCAGACTGGGTGGAGTAAGAACACTGTCATGGTAAGAAGCTTCATACAGAACAATATAAGATACAGAAAGCTCCAAGACTTCAAAAATATCTCAGGTACATACTAAAAATATGTTGCTGTCTCTGCAAGTTAGAAAGTTAGTGACTCTTATCAGGTCTTGTTTTAAAGGTTGAAATAATGTGGATAGACATATTCGCATAATAGGCATACTATTCACATAAAGTACCTACCTACCATGACGGTTGTGAAACTAATTTTACAGGGTAGCGTAGAAGCTCCTTCGACTAGAAAGGCATGACCCCTGGATGAAAAAAAAACGCATAAAACACATACAAACATTCATCAATTACATTGTACCAGCTTAAGAATGACTCAGAGAGCTGTTATGACTCCATCTGTTTCAACAGTAGTGAACCATGCAGCAGAAGATGGCTGTGAAGAAATTCTAATTATACAGCCTGGGCAGTTCTTAAAACTTTCAGGATGAATGAGAACGGCAACCAGTTTCCATTCTGAAAAGACTAAAGAAAAAAATTCACAGAAGCAGAGCCTTGCTAGGTTGTGAAAAAACAGCTGCTGTCTTTCCAGGGCTACTCTTCAACACAAGCTGTCTAAGGAATAGGCTTTTCAGAAAAAAGGTTTATACACTTTGACAGAAATAGCCAAACATCTTCCAGCCAGTTACAACAGATGGCAGTTCAAAAGACAGAGGACATCTGTTTATGACTCATCAAACTTTGCAAAAGATTATGAGAATTTGAGATAGAGCTCTCAACAGATTTGATTCCTCATAGGTGAGAATGGAGTCACCTCCATATGGCAAAAGGTCTAACAGTGATGCAAATTTGCAAAGTAATACTCGTTATTGATCAAGAAGTTACTGTAGAGATAATATGCAGGTCTTCAGGGAAAAGTTACAAGATGTGGATGCTTTTAGACAAAATGCTTTGTTCCTATAAAGAAAATCTGTTTTCAGAATATTTCTCCCTTTTATTTTGTAAATGGAAAATGCAGAGCCAGGAAGCCAGCTAGGAACACATTCTTTCACAAGTGTTTCATTTCTAGTTAAAGAAATTATGAAGTTAACTATTGTTGCTGGAGCTGTAAAACTGCAGTGATTCAATGATGATGATTGTCTCAACTCTTTTTCTTCTCTATTTGAAGTACCATTGACAGCTGAAAAATATCATTTTACACCATGCCAAAATAACTGTGACTTTATTATGAAAGATATAAAGAAATTTTCCACAATCAACGATGGTTTTATCTCTTCCCAGCTGGTCTCATGCATTTCAAAAATGGTATACTTGAACTCTTTTACTAGAGTTAACGTTCTTCAATGTACGTACACAGGGCTGTGTAAGAGTATGGTGCTAGATAACAATGACAGAAAGTTTATCCTCAAAATCTCTCCACAGATGTTCCAGTTAACTTTGGCAGACTTAAGACGTGGCCTCATATAGGCAGAACAGCTATCAGCTGACCACACCATTTTTAATGTCTTGCAGACTGAATATCACATTGTGTTTGTAGTGTGTAGATTAACCAAAGACACAGTCTGTGGAGAGGGTGTGACTGTTTTCTGGAGATACATAACAGCAGGGATAAAGGATGGTCATGCTATCTCACTGCTTACATACGCTCATGGACTTTATTGGTTTATTTATCTTCTGTCAGAGGCTGACAGTAGTCTAGTTCACCTGTAACATTTTGACTGCATAAACTTTAGTTTGTTCAGCAAATGAATAACTTTTTACAGGACATAAGCAATGTAAAGTGGATTTATAAAATGGCCTGATATTTATGTCATGACGTGTAAGATGCAGGAATTTGCAGGTGTTTGTCATGAACAGAATAAATAGCTTTGCTTTTTTAAATATGTTAATGACATGGTGTCATGAAAATTGTAACAAATCAAAGGTTTTACACCACACTGTTTCCTAAACATAGGCAATACTGTGTCAGGACATCTTTCCTGTCTTCTCGCAGTTGCTCCAGATAAGTGTGGGCTCCTTTAAGTCTTGTGCCATATATTCTGGCCTTGTGAATATATCTCACATAGCCTAGGGCATCTCAAATATTATTAGATGCCTAAATTTAAGTAACTGAACTAAGCCTTGAGGGTGGGATTTAGCTTTCATAGAATCATAGAATCATTAAGGTTGGAAAAGACCTCTAAGGTCATCGAGTCCAACCGTCAACCCAACACCCCCTATTCCCACTAAACCATGTCCCTGAGCACCTCATCTATACGTCTTTTAAATACCTCCAGGGATGGTGATTCCACCACTTCCCTGGGCAGCCTGTTCCAAGGCCTGACCACTCTTTCAGTAAAGAATTTTTTCCTAACATCCAGCCTAAACCTCCCTTGGCGCAACTTGAGGCCATTTCCTCTCGTCCTATCGCTGGTTACTTGGGAGAAGAGACCAACCCCCACCTCACTACAACCTCCCTTCAGATAGTTGTAGAGCGCGATGAGGTCTCCCCTCAGCCTCCTCTTCTCCAGACTAAACAATCCCAGCTCCCTCAGCCGCTCCTCATAAGGCTTGTTCTCCAGGCCCTTCACCAGCTTTGTTGCCCTTCTCTGGACACGCTCCAGCACCTCAATGTCCTTCTTGTAGTGAGGGGCCCAAAACTGAACACAGTACTCAAGGTGCGGCCTCACCAGCGCCGAGTACAGGGGCACGATCACCTCCCTGCTCCTGCTGGCCACACTATTCCTGATACAGGCCAGGATGCCGTTGGCCTTCTTGGCCACCTGGGCACACTGCCGGCTCATGTTCAGCCGGCTGTCAACCAGCACCCCCAGGTCCTTTTCCTCTGGGCAGCTTTCCAGCCACTCTTCCCCAAGCTCTTCCCTTTAAAACAAGACATTGAAATGTGAGTGTCTACACATGAGCTGAGTGTTTGAATTCATGCTTTAGTCAATACCATCAGTGGAGTGACTCAGCTCATCCAAAAACAGATGCCTAAGGGCATGACCTATAATAGCTAAGGCTAAAAAGACTATGAAGTTGGCAAATCTGATGGAAGACCTGGGAAGACCACTGCTCTTCTGGAGCAGCACCTGAAGTCAAGCAGGTGCCTGAAATGGTGCTACATACCTAAATCTAGGCGTCTGAATCCACCCTCAATCTCAGCTGACTATGATGGAAGGCAAGGCGCAGAGTTCACACATTGACACCTAAGTTTGTATCTAACAACCTTGGACCAGTAGTTTGGCTTTAATCCTCAAGCTGCTCCCACATACTGTGCATTGATTCAGTTCACAAAGCAGTTCCACCTTGAATGTGTACATGAGGGACTGAGCCAAGGGGTGGTCATTCAGAGACCATCAAACTGTATGCAGTATGGGTACCTTTGACCCATAACTCCAGAGAAAGTCTTGATCGTATAAATGATGTCCCAAGCCTGTCAGTGTTTAAGAGACATTTGAACAATGCCTTTAATACATGCTTTAACTTTCGGTCAACCCTGAATTGCTCAGGCAGTTGGACTAGATGATCATTGCAGGTCCCTTCTACTCCTATCCTATCCTATCCTATCCTATCCTATCCTATCCTATCCTATCCTATCCTATCCTATCCTAAACCCATCAAGTGGCAAATCCTATAGATACAGTGGTGGTAACACCATATTATAGAATCATAGAATAGCCTAGGCTGGAAGGGACCTTGAAAGATCATCTGGTACAACCTTTCATGGGAAAGAAAGCCTGTATAAGATTATCTAGCACCCTGTCCAATTACATCTTGAAACGTCCAGTGATGGGGACTCTACAACGTCTCTGGGAAGGTTGTTCCAGGGATTGATTGTTCTTACTGTAAAAAATTTCTTTCTTATGTTGAGGTGAAACTTCTCCTGGTGCAACTTGTACCTGTTGCCCCTTCTCTTCTCCATGTGGATCCTTGCGAAGAGAGAGCCTCTATGCTCTTTTTAGCTGCCCTTTAAGTACTGGAAACTGTGATGAGGTCCCCCCTGAGCCTTCTCTTCTTCAGAGAGAAGAGACCTAACTTCTGCAGTCTTTCCTCATAGGGCAGTTATCCAACCCTTTGATCATCTTTGTGGCCCTCCTTTGGACCCTCTCCAGTCTATCCACATCTTTCTTGAATTGTGGGGACCAGAAATGGAGACAGTACTCCTGGTGCAGCCTGACAAGTGCTGAGTACAGTGAGATGATCATGTCTCTATCTCTGCTAGTAATGCCCCTGTGGACGTAGCCCAAGATCCAATTTGCTTTTATGGCTGCTTCTATGGACCCTCAGGTCCTTTCATCACAGGTGCTCCCTGGCCACACAGATCCTAGCCTGTACTGGACTCTTTGGTTATTCCATCCCAGGTGCAGGACTTTGCACTTGTGTTTGTTCAACTTCATATTATTCTTGCTAGCCCACTCTTCCAGCCTGTCCAGGTCCCTCTGTAAGCTGGCTCTCCCTTCTGACATGTTCCCTCACCACCCATGAGGTGGTGTCATGAACAAACTTGGTGAGGGTGCTTTCAATCCCAACATCCAGATCATTTATGAAGAAGTGAATAGCGTGGGGCCCAGTATCAGTCCCTGGGGGACTCCACTTGTGACAGGCTGCCAGCCTGAGTAAAAACCATTGATCACCAGCTTCTGAGTGCAGCTTGTGAGCCTGTTTTCTACCCATCTTGCAGACCACCCATCCAATCTGTATCCTGCCAGTTAGTCCAGGAGAAGGCTGTGTGTAACAGTGTCAAACACTTTGCTGAAGACCAGGTAAACAACATCCACTGCACTCCCTATGTCAACAGAAGTTGTTATTTTGTTGTAGAAGGTGATCACGTTAGTCTGGCATGATTTGTCCTTAGTAAATCCATTCTGTTTTTTCCCAATCACTTAGAATCATAGAATCATAGAATCACTAAGGTTGGAAAAGACCTCTAAGATCATCAAGTCCAACCGTCAACCCAACACTACCATGCCCACTAAACCATGTCCCTAAGCGCCTCCTCTACACGTCTTTTAAATACTTCCAGGGATGTTGACTCAACCACTGCCCTGGGCAGCCTGTTCCAAGGCTTGACCAGTCTTTCAGTAAAGAATTTTTTCCTAATGTCCAATCTAAAGCTCCCTTGGCGCAACTTGAGGTCGTTTCCTCTCATGCTATCGCTAGTTATCACTTGTTTCATTTGGTTAGTAGTATTTTCTAAGAAGACTTGTTCCATTACTTTCCCAGTAACTGAAATATGGCTGATGGGTCTGTAGTTTCCTGGGTCCTCTTTTGGGCCCTTCTTGTAGGTGGGTCTGACATGTTTCATGCTGCTGATCTACTCCTGCTATGACAAATTGCTTGCTAATATAGCCTAATATATTAATATAGGCTTGCTATAGCCTGAAGGTAAGTGTCTTAATCTCATACTTAATCTTAACGTGGAATTCTGCCTCTTTTAAGCTAAAGCCCAGCTGATAGCCAAGTTTACCTCACAGTGAAGCTCTTAACTGTCATCTTTTTTAAAAAAAAACAACTGTCTTTCCTTGATGACTTTCCTCAAAATGCTAGATGATAAAGGCTCGAATGACAAGGGATGACTCGGTCTCATTTCCACTGTGATAACCAGGACAATTGCCAAATAAATGTTCACCATGCTTTTTACTTTTGCCAAAACCATCTGAAACAGCTGTATCATTGTATCTATGGTTCTCACTATCCACAAGAAGTGGAAGCTTTTTGCTACCTGGATCTCACAGCAGTACTTAAGGATAAAGTGCAGAAGAGTATTGGCTGTAGTTGTTCAACCCCAGGAAGATGAAAAATGGTACTTTCTCCTATGAAAATGAGTACAACTGAAATATCCTGTATCTAAATTAAATTCTGCATTCTTATCTGTCCAGTCCAGTCAAAGGACTAGAACATTCAAAACTGATCTCATTAGGAATGTCTGAAATTACATCTGAAACAAACAGGTGAACATTTTATGAGAAAAGGGTTTCTGGAAAGGATTTTATCTGGAATTGAAATCCCACATTATGGTAATTTATACTGAATGTACGTGGAAATAAATATATATACAATTTGCAGATTCACACCCATACATACAACTACTTGTAAGATTGAAGACCTGAAGATTTGTTTTGTTCTGTTTTTCTGGCTCACTTCATGATTGCATCTTGTACAGCAGTAAAAACATCCCATCACAGAAAGTTTAATGAAAAACTCCTGGAGTGCATGTATCTCAAGAAAGAAAATAATTGCAAGGGACAGATATCCCTGCTGTGGATTACTACGAATTATTTATGAGTTAGAGAAACAAACACCTATTAAAAGATTATTTTGTTCTTTGGGTATTGACTGATTCCTTAATTGTTATAAAAAGGAATAAATAATACTTCCTACTCTGCTCTTTTGAAGGAAGATAGGACGAGTGTGCAGTTGTGAGCTTTGAATAATTTTACCGCTTCTCTTTCTCTGGCAATAAAACTATCTACTATAATAGACTATTATATAAAA
Source organism: Pelecanoides urinatrix (assembly GCA_013400755.1). Classification (NCBI taxonomy): domain Eukaryota; kingdom Metazoa; phylum Chordata; class Aves; order Procellariiformes; family Procellariidae; genus Pelecanoides; species Pelecanoides urinatrix. The sequence goes on along the minus strand of VZTQ01013803.1, from coordinate 172,754 downwards.
ACTTTCTAGACAAGTGCTTTTATGAAAATTCAGCAGTGGAAAATTGCTACAGATTGCAGTTTCCCTTGGGAAGAAGAAATGATAGGAAACTCCTTTGAATCTTGTCAGCACAATAAACTACAGCATTTCCTATCTACAAATAATGGGGAGAAATTACTGCAAAAAGCAACCCAGCATTGGATATGTAGAAAATTGAGAGAATCGATAAGAAATGCTTCTGTCTTGGTGTTCCAAAATAAATGCAAGCAATAAACATCCTATTTTCAAATTATTTCACGGTAATAGATGCATCTCTACTGTACTCACACAAGAAAATTAATGATGCAGTATAAACACAGACAGGATACACAGCATAGCAGGATAAAATGTTCGTAGGAATTCATACTAACTGGGAGGTATTTTATAGTAAGATTTGAAGCAAAAAGTAATCTACATTGAATAATGCTTAGAACTGAACAACAGACAAAATTTAGGCTGGTGGAACCTGTTATCCCATTCCTATTGAAATAACACACTTTTCTTCCATTCTAAGCCTCCTGTTACAACCTCAGCTGATTGTGGATTAGAGTCCCATTATTGTTCTAATAGATCCTCATGTCATATTTGTATGGTTATGTTCAAAATCTTGTTTACGGGCAAAAAGAAAGCACTCAGATATATATATATATTCACACGTTTCTTCATTGGTCTGCAGCACCAGGTTACAAGCAAATGCATTATATATGGTGCCTTTCACATATGTTATTTTTTTGTTCTTTTTGTTACCCCTAAAACCAGTTTGTCCAGCTCCAGATCTGCAGGTTTTTTAACGGACTATTACTGAGTTGTTTATATGCAGTCTACAGTGCCAGGCTGTGCTCAATCCCCTGCCTGCAATTCCCTGCCTGCACTCCCCTGCCAGAATTTCTCTGCACTGCATCATTCCATTAGAGTAACAAATATGTCATTCTACGTAGAACAACTGTTTGCNGCACACTGCCGGCTCATGTTCAGCCGGCTGTCAACCAGCACCCCCAGGTCCTTCTCCTCTGGGCAGCTTTCCAGCCACTCTTCCCCAAGCCTGTAGCGTTGCCTGGGGTTGTTGTGGCCGATGTGCAGGACCTGGCACTTGGCCTTGTTGAACCCCATACAATTGGCCTCAGCCCATCGATCCAGCCTGTCCCGGTCCCTCTGCAGAGCCTTCCTACTGATCTATATAAAACTATAGTTGTACCACAAAAAGATAAACAAAAGTGAAAAAAAAATTAGCAACACACACCTGATCAAGTAAAGAAATTGCTGTCACAGAAAAATCAAGTCACACAAAATCGCAGGCGGGTGAGGAAAAGTTCAGACAGAGCAAACATGAGTCCTAAGACCTTACAAACTCAGTACAAAGTTATGGTCAATGGCAATACTCTACTACAGGGCTACATGGGTACAGTATGTTTTACAAAGACAGAACATCTGCAATACAATTCATCCAGTTGAAGGAATGGAGTGAAATGTCAAGGTACTTTAAGATCCCAGATTACCACTCTGTGTGTGCATACTTAAAATGTAATGTAGTTAAACAATTCTAGAAGTATGTAATGGACACATGATAGAAAATAATAATCAATAACAAAATGCAGGGAATTGATCAAATATCTAAAAAAGGAAGCCATGTCAAGGGTTCTTCAAATATAAGGTACTGGGCAGTTGAACCGTGTTATTCATTGTTCAGTAACTGTATAAGCTGTATATGCTGTAATCCCTGCTATTGGAAAATAGTCCTAAAAATGAATCCAAATCTAACACTGAGTCAAATTTTGTGGCTGGGCAAAATTGGTGAAGTCTGGTCTCTGGGGGAGATGGGACAGAGACTCTGAAGCTGCCAGCTATGTGCAGTGGGTGAGCATCTCTGCTCCCAAGGTGTTAACTGTCAATGTTTTCTCTTAGTCGAACAGGTTAATCAAAAACTGTGCAGAAGACAGAGCATGGAAGAAACAGCCAACAAAATTTCCAAATTCAAAGAGCAAGAATTTTCTTAAAATTACTAAATTCATGTTAGTTAGAACCAAGAACTAGGAATGATCATAAGTGGTGTGATAAGTATAATGCCCAGCAACATATAAGCTCAGGAGACAGGGCGCCTGCTAATAGGGCAAAATATGATTTAATTGGAGGGCGATGACACCTGTCATTCTGAGGCAGATGTTACTGAGTTTGCAGACCTTTTTGAGTTTACCACTTCCTTAATTATTCAGTAGTATATGTCCAGGTCTGGTGTCCTTTGGATTTGTTTAGGTGCTTAAAAATAGGCATCTATTGCTATTTAAGACAACCTAAGATATCTGAGATATCCATACAGGGCAGACACTGGAGCTATTGGAGACCCACACCCTTCTGGAATGACAGTCAGAGACCAAGTGACTACAATGGCATTTAATGCACCTACGTTAAAATTGCACACTTCAGGGACCAAGTTCATTTATAAAGTCTCAGTCGTTATACTGGGGTTAGGAAGGAGATAAGGAGGACTGAAGTTCACTAATTGCAAAAAAACCTTCTCGTGTGTGCATACATGTGCAAACACATATAGGGAAATACATGGTAGAAGAGCCTAAATGGACTTTGAAGTAAATGGGAGGCGAATATTTTGCAATGTGTCATTTTTCTCATTCTGTAGTTTAGGGTTTAGGATACTAACACTATCTTATGAGAAGATTTTGTGCCCGAGAGTTCTTTCAATCCCAACAATATACATCATCTCCTGGTTCAGGAGAGAGAAGCTAATAAAACTGATAGCTGCCTCATCATTGTCTGTTCACCATTCTGTGTTTGTAGATGAATAATACTGGAGAAGACTTCTTCTATCTATGCCTGAAGAGCCTGAGTGGAGTCAACTTCTCGCTCCCATCCTGAATGAGAAGACATGGTCAGTCTGCTTCAGTCATGGGAAGGATTTGGTAAAGAAAACTTGGAAGGGAGGATGATTGTTGGAGGGAAGGGCAGGTGGGAATAGTGGAGAAGCAGAGGGATAGTTTGTGTCTCTGCTGCCATTATAGAGAAACTGGAAATTAGGTGGAAATTAGATATAACAAATTTGAATGAAACAAAGAAAACGTGGGAACAGAAATCATTGCGACGCAGAAGAGAAGCAGGAGAAGTACTAGTAGGATAACAGGGGAAAATTCAAGCCTTTAGGGCTAATATCAGTCTCATTATGGAGGCAAGGACAAAGCTTAAAGGAGGAGGGAAAAACCATCATTTTCTCCCTGCAGACAGAAGAAAAGCTATTGTGACAACCACAGAGTTGTTGCTTTATCCTGCCTTCCCAAGACAGTAGAAAAATGCTTTCTCCTATTCCTGATGTGGAAAAGTGGAAAGAACAACTGGAAAGAGCACAGTGTGTGCAGTAAAATATGATACCCTCCTTCCAGGGTGTGTGGAATGTCAAAGCCAGATCTCTGTGAGGTAGAAAAGAAGCCAGAAGATCCATGAGCAGATTGGTACTGCCCTGCAGCCCTCACTAAGAGAGCAACAACTGTGTGTATGACAATTACAGTCATGCTTTCCTCTGGGCAATGTGGTTTCTCCTGAGCACCACTAATGAGGAAAGTTTGTATTGCTTTGTTGAAGACAAAAAGCTAAAAAGGAAGTTTCAATACCCAAGATGGGGCAAGCTGTAGGGAAATAATGTTTCTTCTCTCCCTCCTTCCAGAGAGGCAAAAAAAGTACCAAACAAAATATGTCCTAAAATATGCTTATGTTTATATGGGGGATGGAAGACACAGACCAAGAAAGGGTTTCCTCAAACACAGTGCCAGTTTGATGTTCTTCCATCAGTGGAAGCTCTGAGAAAGCATGAGTGGATGAGAAAGAAAGTGAACTGAGGACAAGATCTGCTTCTTATTTAGCCTAGAACAATGCAAGCCTTTCTTTACAAAGTTACTGTTGAAAATTAAGAAAGTTGGTGACTAGGAAAGCTGAAATGATTGTTGCATAACTTTCATTCAGCAAAAAGGAAAGATATCAATTCAGACATCTGCACTTTGTGCCAACAGAGAGAGAGTAACTTAACTGCTCATCTGAAAGAGGAACAGGACTCTTAAAAAAAAAAAAAATCAAAGAGAGTGTTAAGTTTTGTGAAAAATATTAGTTCTGAATCTTCCACCAATAACAAAATATGACAGTTCCAGAAGTGGATTGTATCAGCTAGTAATGGTCCAAAATTTGGTGAAAGGGGAAATCAGACTGTACAGCTCCAATAATTTCACTTCAGAGAAAGATGGTGGACTTAGAGAACAGAGAAATTCATAGAGTTCCTGCTGAACTCCCAAGAATGACCTGGTACTTTGGTACAATAATTCATTGTGAAGAACAAACCGAGCAAGTAGAAGAGTACAAAAGAATACTTTACATTATGAAAGTCTTTGCCTGATATCTGATCCCCCCTCAAAACCTCACACATTTTGAAATAGGTATAGAAAGTCTGAAAGTATTTGAAATATTGCAAAAAAAGAGGTGTCAATACTCTCATCTGCCCCGCAATCATTTCCTTACAAATTTGAAAATGAGAATAATCTATTACTTCCCCTTTAAAAAATTTCCAAGATATGAGCATTTTGGGAAAAGAGACATCATTATAGTACACTATTAAGTGTTTTGCAAGTGTATGCGGTTCATGGTCAAAACAAGCAAAAAATTTGATAGGCTCTTCAGCTGTTGAAATTCACAGATGAGAATGTGCCAACGCTCGTTGCATCTTAGACCATTGTGTGGTACCTAAAACAATAATAATCAATCTATGAGGATGTCGTGGTTTAACCCCAGCCAGCAGAAAATAAACGCCACGCAGCTGCTTACCCCCCCCACCGATGGAATGAGGGAGAGAATCGGGAAGGGGACAAGTAGGAAAGCTCCCGGGTTGAGATAAGAACAGTTTAATAATTGAAATAAAACAGAAGTAGAACAGCAATAATAGCAAATGGGAACAACAACAATAACAGAATATACAAAGCAGACGATGCACAGTGCAACTGCTCACCGACCGCCAACCGCGTGTCCCAAACCGCGTGAGCCCCCCCCACACCTGGTTTTTATACTGAGCATGATTGCACATGGTATAGAATACCCCATTGGCCAGCTGGGCCCCCCAGCCGGGCCCTGCTCCGGTGCCCAGCAACAGCCAAAGCGTCAATGTCATTAGTGCTTATTTCATACCAAACCAAAACACAGCACAGCACAGCCCCAAGCTATGGGGAGGAAAGTTAACCCTGTCCCAGCCGGAACCAGGACAGAGGAAAAAAAAGATTTTCAGAAATGAGTGGAATTGTATTGCGAGTGTGTGAAAGATCTGAAATATTCTGAATTTCACAGAATTACAGAATCACATAATACTTGAGGTTGGAAGGGACCTCTGGTAGTTATCTGGTCCAATCGCCCTGCTCAGGCAGGGCCACCTAGAGCCAGTTGCCCAGGACTATTATGATTTCCAATCACAACAGATATCAGCAGTGCCCAGGATAAAAAGGAATTATAGTAAGGAAAGCAGAGTATAATGCATGTTCTTGCATTAAGCAGAGCAACTGATAGCCTTCTACAATGAGGTGACTAGCTTGGTGGATAATAGGAGGGACATTTTTTTATGTAATATCTTGTTTGATGACATAAACGAGAATCCCACCATTTTTCTTAGTTATGGTAATTAGAAAACTGGTGCACAATTTCTTGGTATGCAGGTTCTTCTCATTGTGGGATAAAAACCAGAATTAATAAGGACTGGAATCTTCCCAAAACAAAATGTATTGCCATTTTTTATATGAATTAAAGACATTTTAAGAGTAAAATGAAGATTGCAGGGGCTGAAGTTTTTGTGACTGTGAAAAAATAGGCAATCTTATGAAAACAATGTGAAAGGGATAATGGTGCTGTCTGCTCCCCTCAGAAGACCAATATAATGCCTAAAGAAAAGCTGGATGACTCATCGTACAGCCTGGATGTATTTCTAAAGTAGCTTCAGAACAAAAATGAGAGTTTAGTCACTTTAGCTTCCTGGAGAAGGCAGAAATGTGAACATACAGGGTAAAGAAGAAAACATACACGTTACCAACAATACCCAACATGTCAGGGAATTCAGCAATACCAACAGATTGTTTCTTTTTCTGTAGAAATGCTTGGCTGAACTTGCTGTCTGAAAAAAAGAAATCATCTTTGACACCTGCATTTCACTTATAATGATAGTTTAAATTGCAAGAGAGATTTTGACAACAGTAATTTTCCTTTCTAAAGAGGAATGGGACTTTGAGAAATGAGTCCATCTGATGTTGAGTCTGTAACAATATCTTCAAATCCATATTCAGCCATAACAGTAAATTATTACAAACACAGACATTGTCAACCTGTGATCCCACACATCATTCAAGAAATCCTGGAGACTTGCACCAAAAATGTTTGATTATTTATTTCATGTTTCTTCAAACAATGCAGAACATGACATATGGTTTGTTGATTAGACAGCATCACGACCCTTCTTGGTAAATCCCTATTGAAAATGAGGGAGGCATTTCAATACATAATTTTCTTCTAAGTGGGGCATGAAAACAATAGAAAGATCATTTCAGCAGAGAGAAATCAGATGTCCAGGACAGATGCTCATGTTCACCAATGGACTGAAGTCTGATCTGGTAGAATATAGAGGCCACAGGTTTTATACCAGAGGTGAAGAACATTGTTCTGAATAATGGTGGAGAAGTTCTTTCAGTCTGTGCTGCATCACCTCAATTATATCAAATACTAAGACAAAACAGAGACCATACCAAAAAAACCTCTGGGTTCTACCAAACCCCTCTGAATTAGCAGTATCAAAACTAACAAGCAGTCTACAGAAGAGATTCATATACCTAAAAAAACCCTTATACAAATTAATGCAAGTTAAATATCATAATAAAACCATAGCTTCCTTCTACTCAGGAAAGAAGTAATGAGGAAACATGTACTAAATTAATCGAGTACTCAACATGAATCGGCCCAACAAACTGCCGAAAGAACAAGAACTGCAGTCAGTTGCCTTCATCTCTGGATGCATAAAAAATGTTATTGCAGAGACATTGAATTCACTGTCATAATGTCACAAATATTGGTTGAAAATACCACCAGAGTACTAGTTTGGATGGAATTGTGTCTTTCAAAACCATATGCTTTTAGTCATCTACCCAACAGTTGTGGGTAGAAAGATCTTAACAACGACAAAAGTTTCAGAAGAACAAGTTTTTAAGAAATTATTACTGATTGTAAGATGGACAACACTATAAAGACAATGACTAGTTATAAGAGAAGGAAGTTTACCAGGAGAAGGCAAATGGCTTAAGTATGTGTTTTGAGGCCACTTCTGCCTGAACACTTGGTAGGCCAGGAATGGGCAAACATGTCGCATATGTGCTTATGAAGTCACTTCTGCCTCAGGAGAAGGCAAAGATGGCAGTTCATAAAGAAACCTAGAATATAGACTCTCCATTTTATCAAAAGAGAAGGAAAAATTGCATTAGACTTAAATTCTCTTCAGAAAACAAGAATGTAAGAGGGAATATTTCTAGTGTTTGATCTAGACTAGGAAATGCCTAGTACCAGCAATTCCAGAAAACAAGCTCAAGACGATAGATTTGAAAACCACATGCAACCTTCTGACAGTACAGCAGGGATGGAGGACTAATGATTTCAACTGCTACGGAGTGAGGGCAACAGAAATCATATATACAAAGAATATTTGGATGGATGGAGGCTGTGGAGGCCTTGGCTAAGATTTACTAACATTAAGACCAGAAGTTAGGGTGGAAACCACTTGTACTTGTTTTCAGAGGGCTAACAGATGAAGCAGCATGATAAACACTTCACTCATCAACATTCAGCATTATTCAGCTTTATTTGCAGATCATTGGTGTGTCAGGAGTTCAGTCTTCATTGCTGCTACTTCCACAAATATGCTAGAATGAACTTCTGCCTTCCAAAATAAAAAAGTGTCAGAATTGTCTTCTGATACTTGTGTTTTAACTTCAGTGATGCCACAAGTGCCCAGAAAGATACTGACAATATTACTGCTCTTTCAGAAAGAGCCAGGATTATCAAAAGCAATTCCACATACATATAGACTGTGACTTTTGTCCCACATAATCCAGTTTTAGCAGATAATTGTCGTTCAAGGGGAAGGAAGATCATACAAATCTGTGACTATCCAGATTTTTCAAAAGAGAAAAAAAGACACGAAAGAAGTTTTTGTTAATTTAATACCTCACTGAAAGCAATGTAGAAAACCTATTTGTAGTACAACAAAAGAAACTGGTCTTTTCTGCAAAGACTAGTATTTAATTGAGGACAGGTTCTGGTAGTTAAAGAAAAGTAGCATCAGAGTTCCTCATAACTGTGGAATGAAAAAATGTGTATCTGTCAGAGAAAAATAAGCTCAATTCTAGTTATAAGCTAGCATCTCACAGAAAAGGAATAAGAAAAAGAAAATTTAATTAATTTCATTCCCAGAATTGCCAAACATCAAAAATATTTTGGTGCAACAGTAAGACTGAAGATGAGACACACCTGAAAAAAAAGTCATATCATACTTTCTACAAAGCTTGAGACCACTCAAAAAGCTAATGACTGTGCTTATTCAGAAGTGAGAGGAAAAGGTGTTAAAGATGCTCCAAGCTCATATTTAACTGTAAAGCATGCCAGCAGATCTCGTCCAGTTTCAGACTGCAAATGGGAACCAATCGGTCTTTGTTTCCTGGCTGTTTACAGAACAGCTGGAGACAGCGTGGCCAGCAGGTCGAGGGAGGTGATTCTGCCCCTCTGCTCTGCTCTGGTGAGACCCCCCTGCAGTGCTGCGTCCAGCTCTGGGGTCCTCAGCACAGGACAGACATGGACCTGTTGGAGCGGGTCCAGAGGAGGCCCTCAAAAATGATCAGGGAGATGGAACACCTCTCCTATGAAGAAAGGCTGAGAGAGTTGGGGTTGTTCAGCCTGGAGAAGAGAAGGCTTCAGGAGACCTTATTGCAGCCTTTCAGTCCTTAAAGGGGGCTTATAAGAAAGATGGGGACAGACTTTTTAGCAGGGCCTGTTGCGACAGGACAAGGGGGAATGGTTTTAAACTAAAAGAGGGTAGATTTAGACTAGCTATAAGGAAGAAATTTTTTACAGAGAGAGTGGTGAAACACTGGCATAGGTTGCCCAGAGAGGTGGTAGATGCCCCATCCCTGGGAACATTCAAGGTCAGGCTGGATGGAGCTCTGAGCAACCTGATCTAGTTGAAGATGTCCCTGCCCATGACAGGGGGGTTGGACTAAATGACTTTTAAAGGTCCCTTCCAAGCCAAACTATTCTATGATTCTATGATCATCACTTATTAAAACTAAACAGTATTTAACATTTCAAACCATTCTTCTTTAAAACTTGAGGTCTGGAATTACCTGTAAAATATGAATGAAACTCTTTTAATATTTTTTCTTCCAAAGAATATTTGCTGGGGTTTCCACACTGAAAAAATGTTCTCAGTAACTGGGAACTCTTAAAGATGTACATTGACATTTCTGTGTACAGCAGGAAAGCCACTGTTTTGGAATATTTGTGGTGGAATCAAGACATTTGGAGTGAATTTGTAAGTCTAGTGATGTCTATAGTGTAAATGTCTGCATTCAGCCTTATACCCTTTGAACTCCTTTGTAGGCAATAGAAACAGTCACTTCTAGGATGTGAGTCATCTGACCAACCGTGGGATTTAATAAGTCGCATCCTGAGTGTATGATTTTTTCTACATCACCTATAAAGGTATTTTAAGGTCCTGAGCTTGGATAAAGATATCTACATGGAAATTTCATGGAGTTTGTTCAGATGCAATCCTAAGTATCTCTAGTTATAGTCAACCCTCATGACCATCTACCTCCTTTTGAGGTTTAAGGAGTCAACAGAAATAAAGGGTAGGAATGTGTAGATCTTTTTTTTTTTTTTTTTTAATCAGCATTTCCATGGGAAATTTCATGGGAAATTTCTCTGCTACATAAACACTGGGCTGTGGCTGAACATGAAGTTGCTGCCTGTCAGACCACACAAGCAGGCAGAAGAATCTCTTCATTCGTAGGCAGTGCCAATCTGTTGTGAGGGGTCAGCAAAGCTAGGCACAGACTTGGCTGACTCCTTGGTGAGAAGCGACAGGGTGGAAAGCACACACTTCAATTGAAGTGAAACTGTATTGTCTTCCTGCAGAAAATATAGAGGGTGACACCCTGCCTCCCTTAGAGTTCTGAGATCTAGAGAGACCATAAATCAAAGCAGACACAGAGAGTTTGGGTGCCTCCAGCTTCCTTTTTAAGACTAATTAAGCCTATGTTGTATGGTCCAGAAACAACTAGAAAGGTGATATTAAATCTTCAATCCAGTGTCAAACATCAGCGTTATAAGGATTAGTATGTCCTTCTGTTCTGGTTCATGGTGGCACTTTTTGTGGCATAAGTTCCTAGTGAAGTCTTTTGAGAATACAGTCTTGACTTTGAGATAACTGACCTAACATGGGCAAGCACTTGGGGAAAAAAATCACTCCTATGACTGGAAGAATAACTACAATTTCTTGGAAGTGAGGTTAGCGACTGGTCCCTTCTGGAGGTGGAAAGGTGGTGCATTTGCATTGGGACCAATAATAACATCAAAACAAATTCCTGAAATAGCTTTGGGGGAAACAGAGAAAGAGGGCAAAAAGAACTCCACAGTCAGCCGTGACAGTGATGGTGATGGAGGTTCAAGGGAAATACTGAAAATGCTTGACACAAAGTAACTATTCAGTTTACGTTTTGGGGGACAAGCCTGGGTAGCAGTAAAACATGTTGTAAGAAACACAAGAAACATGTTATAAGAAACACAAGAGCACAGTGCAGGACTTCTGTATCTTGATATGCACTGCTAGAACTAAAAAATCTCTGAAAAGACTGGGCATGTCTCACAGTCTGTGTTGACTGCACACAGGGATAATCATTGGAAGGAGAAATATTTAACACCATTGTTTTGTCTTCAATTCTATTTTACATGTCAAGGAAGATTTACATAATACTGCTTTTAAAGAAAACAGAATTTTGAAAAGAACATTGCAAATTTATGTTGAATTTGTAGCATGTTATAAGTCCAAATGCACTATTCCTGACAACAAACACCTTAAAATGCAAAGAGAAACCAGACTATGGTTATCCAAGTTTTTCAAAAGAGGCTACAAATAAAGGAAAGAACCACCTGTTGATTCGGTACTCCACTGGAAGAAATATAGACCTTGGACAAAGAGCAGCTTCAGCAAATAGAATTCTGGAATAAAATAAAATGTTACCTGTCTGTCCTAGTTTTTGAAAAATGAAGGAAGACTTTGATCCGTAGAGAAGTATATATAGGGTGTTTGCTCTTCTTATTGTGGAAAAAGGAAAGAATTCAGCAAAAAGAAGAAAAGATGTCAGCAACACATGCTCTAGCAGATGGAAAACAGTGATATGAGCATAATTGGAAAGAAACACTCAGCAACATGTCAAGACATTCAGTTTTATTGCTTGGGTGTAAAGATCTCTATCATACCAGCCTAGAAGCTTTGACTAACATTATTTTCACAGATGTTTTTGAATGAATTTCTACCTCCCAGAAAGTAAAAATAGATATTCCCCTCTAACATTTGCATTTCAGCTGCAGTTATGCTATATGTGCCAAGAAATTGTTGATTGCATAACTAGTCTCTGTTAAAAGTCTCCTCAGAAGGGAATGCTAACGTTCCTTTCTAGAAAGGTTGTTTTGAATATTGTGGAGAAGTTCTGAAGCATATAGGCTAGTGGCAAAAGGAAAGGAATTAATTTTGAGGGCACGTGGATGAGATTTCTCCCTTTGAAGGCATTTTTTTACAACATACAAAGACCTGAACCCACCCACTGAACTAGCCAACTTGTGTACTCTTGGTGGTTAGTGGAGCTAAAAAGGCACCTTTTAAGGTGAGACGTCAGAACTAACATTTCTTAGGCACCTTAACTCTTTGTATTGTTGATGAAGCAAGCTGAGGGAACAGTGCTTGAAGACAGGCACAAATATTTTCTGGAGAACAAAATGTGCAAGTGATGAAAATTTGCCTGAAACAATTATGTCTAAGTCTCTGCAGACCCTGAAACCTCTGAAAGATACAACAGCTATACCTAACAGAATATGAGTTACTAAAGGCAAAAAGAACCCCAACCAAACACAAGTACACCTGAATGGCATGGGTGCAGAGTGCACTACAGGTACATGATAGGAAACAGGAATCTTGATGAGCTTTTCTCCCATCTCTCCAAATCTTTTGGACTGGACTTTTAAAAACTAATAACAACCTTTGATACCTGTATAATATGTACAAGGAAACTACATTGTCCCTTCATGACATCAAAAAATTAGCCTTTTTAAAGACAAATATATCTTTGAGAATTTAATTCCAATGTATGCTAACTTTGTGATAATTGAATAATAATTATTCTAAAGACAGATGTTTGACTGTACTGATTGCATTATACACTGAAATGCATTATACACCACAACAAAAGCTCAAATTTTGGCAAAATGAATAAGAAAGCTCTTGAAGCATTATTAGTAAACCATTGTAAACCTTGAAAAGAGGCATGCAAGCAAGTGTGATAGATGGAATCTGTATTACCTCATGAGAATAAACTAGTATTTGGTTTAATGACACATCAATCAACAGAGATGAAAAATGGACACAGACATTCCAGTCATTGAACATATTCCAGCAATATTAAGAACCTGGTAGAAAAAGAATATGCAGACAAAAATATTCTGTCCTACTTCCCACAAGCTATACAACTGCTTTCTATGAAACAAGTCAAACCAAACCAAGAAAAGTGATAAAAGTGTGTGTTTTTTTCATAAAAATACACTCATCAGGATAGCAGGATATTCAGCTCAATTATGAAGCTACAGACTTGACTATCAAATCAGAGTAGAAAACATGTTTGGCTCTACTTCTATTTTCAGATAAACTGAGATCTTCATTTTGACTCCTGCTTCTTATCTGTAGAGCTATCGTCTATGCCAAGAAAAACATACATAACATAATTACAATGTACAAAGAATGGACACATTTGAAAAATGACTGATATCTCTTACTGAGCTAGTGACAGACTGTGTCTCCAATCTATATCTCCAGTGACAGCCATTTCAGAAGGACAATATAAACCCTCGATTAGCCAAATCATTCAAAAATCAAGTAGAGCTACCTCTTGATTTCATAAGCCAATGGAGAATGAAGAGGAAGGTCCATGCCTGATGCAACAGGAGAGACGGCCATAAATTCTTCCCAGGGGTATTCCTTAAGGGAAAACCAAAGGGGATGTCATGGGCTTAGTAATGCTGTAGGATGTCCAAAACAACCCTTCCTACATGCTCTGCCTGAAGCATGGAGTTATGAAAATCCCAACCATATGCGGGGATGGGGCCAATGCTGAGCACGTGACATACATCAGAAAAGCAAAATCAGATTTGAGACACATTCTTTGCTTGATAATGGCTAGGAATTGACCTAACAAAACCGACCAAAGAGCCCATAGGTTTAGATTTTTCCACGATTTTAAGGATTCCCTTGGGGAATTAAGACGACTATGAGAAATGAACATCCATCTGCAGAAATCAAGCTAATGTCTTGGAACTCACCCAAGAGCAAACAGCTCCACCTGCTCTGGAACAACAGATACAGGACAGGCTGAAGGTGGAGGTATTTTTATGATATTCTGCAGCAAGAACAATCAAAGAGACAACTTGGTTGGACTTCCCAAGATATAAGGGAAGGGAAAGATAGCTCTGAACATATTGAAAACATAAAAAAAGCACTAACCTGCATGTAAGGCATTTAACTTTATAGCACAAGTATAAAGTTCTGCAACAGTGCAGATCACTGACTAGCTATTCTACTGTAAAACCATGTGCATCATTTGCTCCTTCCCTATTAAAAAGAAAACCCTTTCTTTAGAGAATTGTACTTCACTGACAACAATAGAACTTGTGTTAAGAAAGATAACAACATCAGAAAACGCTTGTTGACAAATCTGGCTTTAAGAGGTAAGGGCAAGTTCTTGGTGAATGTGTGCAAGATATAGCCTCAAATCCTGATAACCACTGTTCCAAAGACAGATGACATGAGTTTGTGGCTTCCAGATTGTGTATAGGAGATCAAGAAGAGAAGTATTTCTAAGTGTTTTAACTTGAGAGAAAATGTATACATTACAAGGTCAGCAAAAGAAATTTGCAGTCAAAAATTGAAGAAATATTTCTCTGTTTACAGGCACTTGTTATAAAAATTCTGTGTCAGGTGTGAAGGGGAAAAGAATTCTAAAACAGAAAGCAGATCTGTAAAATAATTTCCTTACATCTTAGCTTTAGCCAAAAGAAGAAAATATACGTTCAGACATTTCGGTAATCAGAGATGGACTTTAAATAACAATGATGCATAGGAATATTAATTTTTGCTTTTGTATGAAACTGTTCAGCTAGTATTTCCATCTATTCTGTCATGACAGAGACCAAAGGGCAGACCTTAGTGATGAAAAATTCATCATCTGAAGTTAAGCAGAAGCCAATTTTTGTCATCTGAGTGCTTGCAGGAAAAGATTAGGATGCACACAATGAGGGAGGAAGCGCACATGGCCTGTCTTTGCCCTTGGCCTTAGTGGATACATACAAAATTCTGTCTGGAACTGAGGAAATACTTATTTCAACCTTTTTAAATTAAAATAGTCCTTGGATGAACTTTCTACCATGGGTGGAAAGAGTTAATCATAAATTAGAATGCTGTAATAGCATACATATCCAGAAAAAAGCTGATATTAACTTGATCCTGTACCAATCCTTTATCTCTGCAGCCTTTGTCCAAAAAAAAAAAAAAAAAAAAAAAAAAAAAAAGGATTGAATGTAAATTGTTTTGTGAACAATTGCTTCATATCACATAATACTCTGAAATAAAACTGTTATCAGAACAATCATTTACAGAGCAGGAACAATGCTGAAAATTCAGAAGTTTATCAACACTACAGGCCTTCAGCCCTACATGAAACATCAGCATAAACCCACTAGTATAATAATGTAATAATAATAATAATAAAATAATAGGGCGAATGGGCTCATATACAATATATCAAACCTTTATTGTACAAACAGTTAATATATTACGGACATTGTAGTATGATTATTATAAAAAAGTTCTGATCTGCATACATTTAAATGGTTGAAGAAATGGAAATGCCTTGCTATATAATTCATTCTTGTTTAAAATGATCAGGGATCAGATGTCTGCTGAGACTTTTGTAGCCTTTTTTAAAGCTTTGATCTAAAACACATGATCATCTTTCCTCAGAGCATAAGAAGTGCAAAGAGCAACGAGAATTTTTACAGCACTTCTGAAAAATACCAAAAGCACGCACACACTTTTAATAATATATCACCTGACTTTTTCACTTTTTCACTGTCAAAATTTCTCTAGCAGAACTCTTAGGGGAAAGATGACTTACACGCAGTTTCAAAACAAGTTCTCTTTAAGCCGCCTTTCAAACAGAAAAGTGCAGAAATAAATCAATAAAAAATGTTGTAAATCATCATCCTGTACAGGAACAGATGACTGAAGCTCCAAGCTCACAGGTTTCCAAAGGTTCAGTGTTCAGTGCACACTGTTTTGACCGCAGAGAGAGGATTTTTCATGTCAGTCTAAAACATCGTATATCGTATCAAATTCCAAACGATGGAAAATGAGACATTGGGAACTATTTGCCTTTTTATTCCCTAGGTAATATAAAAATCCCCAGCCAGACTGCTGGTCCCTTTATAAATACAATGGTCCAGACGGGAACTTGGCAAAGCCAGCTATCCCTGACAGAAATTGCCTATTTCCTTTATAAAATATACTTTAAAAATATTTCTCTAATTTTTTTTTTCTGGAGGCAGAGCAGAAAATCCTGCATTATACAAAGTTATATTTTTAGAAAGTAAACAAAAAGAAGAAGAAAAAAAGAAAATATGACTGTGAGGTTTTATTCATTAAAAAACTTTGACCCTGTAAATGCATGTTCTAACCCTGTGGGTCATGGGTTCAATTTCCCTGTAATGACAAAGGTGGTAGTCATTACATTTGCAAAGGATTAGTCATTACATTTGTTGGTTTTGCTTAACACATAACAATTAGAACTTCACGCTCAAGAGTTTTTCTCTATTTAACCACTTTTCATAGTATCCATTCAAAATAATATGTACTGTTGGAACAGAAAAGAAATACACCACAGAATTGTTCTGGTTTTTATTATTAAGCTTTTTCATTGAAAGTGGGAAACCAAAGAAAGCTCAATTTTCTTGCCCCAATATTTACTGCTTTGTGATATTTTTTGCTGTTTTTTGTAGTCACCAGATTCTTACAATACAGACATTTATATTCCAGTTGTGAGCAGTTTCAATTAACAGAAACAAGAGGAGAATTAAGCAACTGGTAATGAAAATAGATACTAAGAGGCTGTGAAAAAACACACTCAGAAGTTTTCAAATGAAAAGTAAAAACCTCTTCGCATCTGGGTCAAATCCGGGTCCATTCAACGGTGATTGAGAGTTATTGCAGTCTCACAGCTGCTCCCTGGTCTGTGGGAAATGAACTGACTCTTACGGATGTGGATCCCATCCACAAAAATGTCATTATTTGGTCTGGAAATGTTCTGAAAATTCACTTAGTGCTAACCTAGGTCATCAAATATTGCAAACAGTATCTGATGCCCCTTGAAATTTTAGCAGCTGGGGAAAAGCTTTTGAAAATGCCTACAAATTGACTGACGAGGCAGTGCTGTGTAAAGAAATCTCAGAGCAGCAGAGCTTTGGTTCATGGATCGTATTGTTGTCTGCACAAGAAGGCACCTTGCAATGGACTCCAAACCAGTCTGCAGCAATGTAGACAGAAGCACTCTTTCCTCAAGTGGTAGCTTTGCTAAGATTTTAACAGTAGAGGCTTGAATTTATAAGTTTTGTATTTTTTTATAAAAGAATTTTTTAAAAGTCAGGTCCAAACTTCATTTCTTTCATCCCAGATACAATTTGTAGACAGAAATTATCCCTTTTTTCCCAGGAAAAAAATAAAATAAACTATTAAACCTCTTTTGCCCACACCGCATATATTTAAATTGCCTAGCTCTCTAAACCTTGTTGTTGCAGAAGGTACTGAATGGTTTTAAACAGTCAAGGGAAGTCTGATCATGTGTCATTAAGCTGGTCTGTGTGCTTCACCATGAAGGCAATAGCAGAAACAACTGCAGACTGCAGCAGGTGGCATCCTGAGCCTCTCTTGTGTGAACAAGACCTGGTTAGGCTTAGCTTTTCCTGTCACTGGTTCGTAGGTAGTCCCTTGCCTGCAAGAGCTAGCAATCCTGATGTTTCCAAATCATACTGCAACCAAGGGCAATATCCAGCGAGGCTCTACCAAGCACCGCCTGCTTCAGTTACAAGTGAAAATCAGCCTCTGCTTCAGCTTGCTGCTGAAGTTGTGATATTCCACACACTGAGGAAAAAGCATGACTGAGCTAATTCAGCATCATCGCGTCCCTTCCAAATGGAAATGTAGAAATTTAAACTAAAATTCCTACAGATGAAAACTTTTGAAGATTTCATTCAATGGGAAGGTTGAGGGAAATCGTCCAAAGTTTTCATTCATGGCCCCAAAGAATTTGAGGCTATTACAATGTGGTTTTTAATAAGATAAAATACGTTGTTTCTACTGTATTATGTGAATTTATTGATTTAGGTTTCTTATGTATTGTATATGATAGTATTAAATATTTGTAAAAAGAAGGTTTAAATATTCAAAAGCAAGTAAAAAGTTATGTATTAATACATTTCCCCTATAGAAAACATTACCTAAAATAACACATTCTTACCAGATATTTTCTGTTTTCATGACATTGACTTTCCCTATGAAAAATGTTTCTCTCAAATGTTTAAAATATTTTTTCATCTATTAACCAGCACTAGAAGCAGAATAGAAGACTGCTTCCTTGAATAAAGGAACAAAGCTAAAATCAGAATTGTCACACTAAAATAAACACCCCAGTGGCCATTAATTGAAAACTAATCTGCATGATACAGATTCTGTAAGTCTCTGATCATGTATGCCTGCTGTGGACATGCAGCACTTAAAAATATAGGGCCTATTCAGTTTTTACATCAAATAAGTCTTCATAGTAAAGCAACCAAGAAAACCATAATAATACAAAAAGGGTTGCTGAACCAATTCAGGTAAAAGACCCAATAAGAGAAATAGATGAAAGAGCTAGGAGGAACCAACGTCAGAGCTGCGACAGGGATGCACTAGACAAGATGATAATACCCTTGCTTATAATTACATATTCATTGGATATGACATGATTAGGATACTATTTTAGGGATATTTTTGTGAATTTTTATTTATTTCCCACTCTGCATATCAAAGGATTGTTTTTCAAATATACATACCTTGAAACTTGTATCAACTCGTGCAGGAGTACAACTGTTCACCATGGAGCGAAAAGTCAGTTATCTATACTACTACTGAGATGCTTAATTGAGAGACCAGAGTAGAAAACCCAAGGAACATCAACAGAAGGGGCCAAAACAGTATTGATCAGTTACAGTTTTGTTTTTCTTAAGAATTCAGAAGAACTATAAATGTACAGTTTCAGACAAGGCATTTATCGACATTGGGTATTGCACGTAGCATAAATGAACCTGTAAAACAAAAATGTATTTTATTAATTATAGTTTGAATTCCTTAACTGTAATATCTAAGTGATAAGCTGTAAACCCGTACTTTAAATATTTACCAAACATGTGCGATAGTTCTACGCTTTTTTCTACCAAAACCACTGCTGAATGTCAAATACATGCCAAAACCTGTCAAAAAGACAGCAAGAGAAATATTTCTGCTCTCTCTCCTAAGAAATAATTTATTCTATTACTGCCCCTTAATAAGATGATTTTGTTAGATTTTTGAAAGTTATTTCCTGGATGGGAGAGGATTTAAGTTATGAACTGAAATTTTCTGTCTAAAGACTGGGCCAAAAAGCAAAATAATGTTTCTGGTACTTTTGCAGGGGTCTTTAAGGCAGTACAGAATAATCATAAGTCACAAATTTAGAGTTAAAAATTTATGCTTGCATTTCAGAGGCATTAGCGCACTGTCCTGAACATGGTACACATTGACTGTATAGGTGAATTTTATGAATGGGTGACAGTGGAGGGATCTCTTCCAGATTAATGTACATTGGTATCATGAACAGAAGAGATTTTTGCATACTCTTAAGTAAGAAAAACTTTTCTTTGAGTAAGGAAACTTTGAGTAAGAAAAGTAAGGGTACAGCAACGATAAGAAACGATTACACCTCCTCAGCTCCCTGCCCAGTTTAATTACTCTCCACCAGATTCAAAAGATTGTTACTATGGATTTACAAACCTTCTTGATATAAGCTGGAAAGTCCCTCACTACCCTAAACTTATACAGCTCCTAGAAATCTTAGTAAGAGAGGTGTTATGGCACAGAGGCCAAAGGGTACCAACATAGCAGCGTTTGTAAGGAGATGTAATAACCTTTATGAGACCTCTACAGCTAGAAAAAGAAAGGACAAATGTTCAGATGCACCAACTTTTCTTTAAATCTCTTTCTTGGTTTTCTTGTCTATTTTTTTCCAAATGCCTTATCCTACTTCGAAGTGCTGCATCCCCTACAAACATTGCCTTGCTAGTAGTGTACTTCATAATTCTTAATTTAAAAGGAAAACCCTGGTTGTCTACAACTAGACAAACCAGTTGTTGTTGCAAGTTTCTAATCAAAGTCCATACCCTTATAAATCTCATCCCTTTATTAAATCTTGATTAGAGTGTCTTTAGCATTACAATACAAGCAGCAGTTTGGCCATACAGAGCTGTGACTATATAATTGCTGCAGATCCCCTTCAAGACAGCCTACATTGCGCCACATGGTTTTAATAAATAATTAGACAGCTTTACCTTATAAAATGTTGATTTCTTAACAATATCGGTAGAACATTTTTCTCAATTGACTTAAGTTTTCAGATAAATTTGAGTCTGTTTAACCTTCATTGAGTTCTTATATTTCCTTGGGTTCCTCAGTCAACATTACAAACATTAACTGGTCATTAGCAAATGTTAAATGTAACTGTGAAGATGAAAACATATGTGTGGAACCTGAAAGAAAACATGTGTTTTCACTACCCTTCTTTCATTTAGCTTTACTAGGACCTCCAGTCTATCAACAACTTTGAATCTCTTATATTTTAAGACCTGTAAAATCTGGCAGAAATATTTTTGACATATTGCATGTCACCCTAGAGAGTACAATATGCAGGAGCTGGAATTTGCTAGGCATGTGAAAAAAGAGCATTTGCAAAAACCTCCAGTACTAAAATATTTATGGGCTTCCCTCATTTAGAATATGAAAAGCATTTCAAAACAGCTTCCTTAGTACTCTGCAGCACTCAATGTGTTACTGAAATGTAGAAGAAAAAAAATATTAAAAAATTAAAATTAAGGTGAAGTGTAAATTGTTGTTCTTCCTACGGAGTGTATGAAAAGCCTTGGATGGGTTATCTTTAAGGAACTTTGTTAGAGATCTGAAAATTCTCATGGAGTTTTTTCCGGGGGACACACTGCTCTTCGGAGGAGGACGAGTGAGTTACCAGCATATAAGTAGCATTCTTCCCTAGGTGTCTGGTTTAGATATTGATGAGGAAAGAGTTACAGATTTTGGTAAAAGAAAGAATAATTTGCTCAACTCCACCAAACCGTCATAAACTAGTCAGCGTCTGTACAGAACCACTGAAGAATTACGTTGTCATATGCAATGGGGGAAAGACTTGAAACATTCACTCTTTCAGCAAAATGGAGTGTATTATTGTTTCATGTATAACATACTGAATAATATAAAAGTTTCTAATCAAGCTGTCTTTATTACACAGTCTTTCCTCAGATAGAACTTCTAATCAAGTTCAGAGGCCAGGTTTTGATCAGTCTGAAGGTAGCAGTTTTGCCTCAAAGGACTAAAGCAGAATGGAAAAAGAACATGAGGGTTTGACATTGAAAAAACTGTGTCATTTTTTCCCTAAAAAGGAAAAAAAAGCAAAAAGTAGTCTCTCCAGTTTTAAAAATCTGGGAAAGGAAAAACTGAGGTATGCTAAGAAATTTTCAGGATGTTCAGCCTTCAGTGAGGTTCTGAAAAGCTCAGGTATTTCTCTGTTTCTTCAACAACTCAGTCCATTAATATTGCACAGCAAGTACAATCTGCAGAGCATTTAATCTATTTGCATGTACTCTACCAAAAAAGATGGAGGGAGACCCAAGCCTTGTGAAAAGACATCCGATACTGACTAAGGAATCCTAGTCTACTTTACAAGAGGACAATTCTGGACAAGTTCAAGATGAATTGGTTACTGTTACCAAAAATTTTTTTTCAGTAATTTCTCTAGGAACGCTAACCCTAAAATCTTGCTAGCCAGCCAAAAATCGTAAGCAGTTTAGAGAAGACCATTGGTAGAGTGCCCTCTATGAACCTCTAGCAAGTGTCCTCTGATGTGAAGTGAGATGCAGCCTGACTTCTGCAGAGTTTTGGGGAAACAGCTTTCTTGGTTTCTGTGAGTCCCCAGACTGCTAACTGCAATGGAGATCTCTAAAATTGACCATGCTTTGCTCTTCCAAAAAGATTCACATCATGCTTCCATCCACAGTACTGACAACAGAGCCATTTTGAGAGGTTATTTTTCCCAGCCTTTGTACCGTACCTCTTAGGGACATATTTTCATGGGCTTCAGACTTACTTGCCATCCTCATAAGGCAAGCAACTATTTCTTATACAAATATCCATACAGAAATGTATATCCTACTCCAGTGTATTTCCACACATAGATATTTGCAAAAGTCCCACATTTCCTGTGGTAATCTGTTCTCAAGTCTTAGAAGACCTAACGTCTAAACATGTTGAGGTGCTTTTTGCCTTTCTAAAGAAACTGTACTGGGTTTGGCTGGGATGGAGTTAATTTTCTTCATAGTAGTCTATATGGTGCTGTGTTTTACATTTGAGACCAAAACAGTGTTTATAACACACCATTGTTTTAGCTATTGCTGGACACATCATCAAGTCCTTCTCCATTTCTCATTCTGCCCCAACCAATGAGTAGTCTGAGGTGGACAAGAAGCTGGGAAGAGCCAGTCAGGACAGTTGACCCCAACTGACCAAAGGGATATTCCATGCCATACAATGTCACGCTCAGCAATAAAACTAAGAGGGGATATTTTCCAAATAGACATTGGTCGTAGACTGGCTGGGCATCAGTCTGCTGGTGGGAAGTGGTGAGTGATCGCCTTTGCATCACTTGTTTCAGTGTTGTCCCCCCCTATTTTTGTTCTTTCACATATTAAACTGTATTTATCTTGACACAGGAACTTACTCACTTTTGCCCTTCTTATTCTCTCCCTAGCCCTGCTAGGTGGAGAGTGAGCAACGGAGTGGGGGCTTAGCTGGTGGCCAAGGTCAACCCACCACAGAAACAAAATTTTTCCTGTCCTTCCAATATGGTGACTATATATCACTCCTGATTAAAAGCATCTGGTTTTCTTCTTTTAACTTAAAACAACTGTTTTGGAAACAACAACAAAGTAGATGAGGGCTGAGATGTCAATTTTTTTCATCCATAATAAAAAAAAATCCTGAAAAATATCATAATTGTGGGTTTTCTACAGGCATCTTTCCTAATTGTAAATATGAATAGTTACTATGATACCAGTAGTATCAAAAAAAATATGACACACATATGAATAGTAAAGCAGATAATTCCATGGTGGATGAGGAAAAAATTTGCAGCAATTCTTTTTTACAAAAAGATGTTCATAGTAATTCACCCGCTGCTTTCGGTGCATAAAAGTGCTTCACTCTGTACTTAGTATTAATCCTGAACTCACAAGGAATAAATTAGTTTAAGGGATTGGGCAGTATGTATCTTCTGTCTTTTGAAAATCCTCACTGGGTACACCTGAGCTGTCTGTATAATTTTAAATATTATTTTTCCTTTATTAGCTTCCCAGCACTGAAAGTTATAAAGGTTATAAAGGTTATAAAAGCAGTTGTTGGTTTTGTTTTTTTGGTTTTTTTTAAATAGCTGTTTATTCAACTCTGATTGCTATATAAGAATACTTAATTGGACACAAAACAAAAATTACCATCTGGTACTAGTGAAAGTAAGTATATATATAAAGCAAGGGTAGGGCAGATCTTTCTTGCTAATAAATATGTTTCAGAAATATCACTGGTTTTACATTCACTCAGAAACAGATGAAGTGCATTTTCTCTCTTGCTATGTATATAACTCCTGATAACGAAATGCTGGACAGCCTTGTGATTATTAATTTTTCTTCAACATCTTTTTAGTCTTTTTAGTCTTTGCTAATATTCAGTCTTACAAACACCCAGGCTTAGTCACTGCATTTGCTGCTAATGTGAACATGCAAATACATGATCAGAACCTTCATTTAAGCATGCAAACAGAGCACAGGCTTTATCCACAAAGAGTGGTAACATAAATATATTGAGCAGGAAGAGATTTACCTATTCAAACAGGTGTGCAACTTTTACCTTGCCTGAATATCTGTTAGAACTGGCAAATGCACACGAAAACCAGGCATGCAGGCAGTGTGCACTTTGTTTGCATATGCAAAATCAGTGGCACATTTAGAGGCAACTTTAATGGGTTATATACCATGAAGAAATGGAAGACATTATACATAGACACATATGTATTCATACACGTATGTACATACATACATTTATGCATATGTATGTATACATAAATAGATATCACGTATGTATACGTATATGTGTGTATATATATAAGGCATCAACTCTTGTTCTATTTTCCTCCTTATTAGCATGAATGAAAAATAAAGTTGAAAATACTATCTCTGTTGATGGGGTTGTTTGGGTTTTTTTGCTTTTTAGAGAACAGTTCTTGTAGCTTATACAATGCAATATTTTTCTCTCTTTGACTTGAATTTGCTTCAATAAGTCATATTTTTAAGAGGAAATTGTGAAGAAGAAAATTACCCTCTCATTCTGTTAATTAAATATCAGACAGGCATCTTCTTCCCTAGCGTCAGAGATCCACAGTACAGAGGCACGATCTGAACAGTCACTGAAGGCTGCTTTTATAGACTTTGGGCAGAGACAGGGTTCAGCAAAGCTGTCTATTTTACACTTAGATGAAATCTGGCTTAATACTATGTTTGTCTCTACAAGCAGCACTTAGACAAGTAGCTTGTCTAATTCAAGGACTGTAGCCTTCCCTATTTGCCTACTACTCTCTCGCAGTTTTCCTCTGGAGGAGCAATTGGTCTTTTCAAGAAATCTGCATGACAAAAACTAATTGCCTGGTAAACCAAACTCTCTATCCAGACATGGAGCTCCTGTCATGGGAATATTTGAAAACCTCATAATATGTTTGGTTTTTTATAGAAACTAGAGACAAGACCACTGTGCCATCATTAAAATCAGTCCTGGTGAGAAATCAAATTGCTGTCTCATGGTGATTATATGTTCAAGTTAACACACCTTGGAGGCAGATTATACTTTTCCAACATAGTCTTGGACATGGACAATTTAAGGTGAGATGCCCAAAATCCTCAAAGCTGCCCTGACTCTTCACCCAAAGCAATAATCTAGATTCTGCCATTTACTTCATCTGGATCTCTAAGTGGTTTTGCTGATTTCTTTTTGATCGTGTCCCTGCTCAGAGTAACATAGATTAGCCTGAGGTTCACAGAGCTGCTTGGGGTGAGGTTTCCTCAGCTCTGTGTGGAGGGACTACTCAGCCATTTTCAGTACTAATGAAAATACTGAAATCTTTGTGACAGGTAGGAAAATGTTTCTGTGTGTGTTTTCATAACTAGTACAAAACAGAAGAGAATGTGGAGAGAGGAAATCCCACAAGTTTGTTATTAAAGCTTTTATATGTGTCAATACATTCTTAAAAATGATTATATGAGGTTTACTTTTCTATCAGGAGGCTGTCGGAATAAAACAGTTTGGGGGGATCATGCTTTATCTGTATTACACTGCAATCTACTTACACAAATGGGATGCTTGATTTAAAAACAAAATTGTTTCATTTAACACAAAGACGGCAACCTTGGAAAAAAACCAACACAAATAAATCTCACAAAGAGAACTTATTTTCTTCCAAAATAAAAGAAAATTAAACAAAAAAAAAGCCAAAGGAAAAAAGTCAAATTGAAGCCCTTTCATATCCTCTGGCTGCATTGCTGCATTCTAGTTCTGCAAGGAGAAACAGTGCTCTTTTTTTATTAGCTGGCGCTGCAAGAATTTAAGTGACCCAGCAGTCAATGTTTCCCACTGTGGCAAAAACAATTTTGTAATTGTCCTGTGAATTAGGGAAGTGAACTCTCGGAGGATTCTCGCATCGGGTATTTTCTTGGGTGATGATGTGGAAATAATAGATTTAATGAGAACAGGGTAACGATGTGGAATACAATTTCATTCTTGAGTAAATTTCACATCTTTTCCAACCAGAAAGTGGATTAACGTAAAGCGTCAAGCAGGGAACTAACCTGGAGATCCTGCTGCTAAACACAAATAACAGAACGGCCAGATTTGCATTACAGCAGACTTCGATACAACGCAGGAAAAATAAACAGGAAGGCGTGCGGTGGTTAGAAGCAGGAACGACAGCATTTTTAACACTCTGTGGGATTCATTCATGTGACTCCTCCTCTACTGAGATGGAAATTGCTTGATAGGATCTGAGCCCCCCACTGAAAAACTGTACCTCAACATGTGCAGTAATAAATTAGGAATTATGCTTTTATAAATCCTCTGCCCCAGGAGCAGCCCTACTCCAATCACACAGCGGTGTCTGGGGGAGCAGGGCGTGCTGAAAGGTGAAAGATTAAGAATCAATGAGTGCCCTCTGCTGTTACCTGGGTCACACTGGGACAATATTTCCACTCTTCCTGTATATGTGCATTAGTCATTGCAGCGAAGCACCAAAGGCTCAGCAATAAGTCTTTGCAGGGAAATTCGGGAATGGGACCATCCATATTAGACACAACTCTGTGCTGTGGTTGCTCTTCCCTGGAGAGATGATCCTCTCTCCCTGAATGCTGTAAAGGCTGGAGCAGATGCCCCCACTGCAGCAGATCCCAGAGCTCTGCCCCTTGCCCTTTCTACCTGCCAAGTCCCCTGCCTTCCCGACAACCCCTCTGGCATTATCCCCACACCAGGGATTAGGAACAAAGCTGGTTTCCAAGCAGGTTATGCAATTCATCTTAACCCTTCTCAGGCCGTGCAAACGGGAGGAAGAGGGAAAGGAAAGTCTAAGGCTTATTGCACTGCAGTGTCCCTCGGCTGCACACCCTGGACCTGGAAGGGACACTCTGCACCAGGCGTTGTGTGCAGAAACACGGGTGTCTGAAGTCTAGGCTTCTTCTCTGTGTAACTTTGTGACCTTGACAGCAGATGAATATCCAGGAAAGTGACCAGAAAAGGGACTAGAAAAATAAGGAGGACACTTGTGAACTTCTAGATCCTCCAGTGGGGACACCCATTTCCTATGTGATAACCAGCAGGGTGAGAGTCCTCTACCTGGCAGACAGGGCCCCAGACTCAGAGACGAGGATGGAGATATGTGTCTACACATTTATGTAAATTAGAACCTGTTGAGTCAACCTTTGGGGCAGTTGATTTGCATAAGGTACAAGGCCCAAAAACATAGCTCTAATTTCATCCTATGTCCATGTGAGCACAAACGCACAGATTGTACAAATAATACACTACTTTGTGGGTCCTACTTTTCCTGAGAGCAAGGAATTGGCTTGGGAAATACACACAATGGCCACAGTTGTTTCCAAGATTTCAGCAGAAATCTTGTCGTGACCACTAGAAATTGGCATATGTTAGCTTTGTCTTGGTTGTCGTGCTCAACAGGATAACATCCATACCAGCCTGATTATATTTCTTTGGAAGAGTACTGATTAAACAGCTCAGCTCCTTTTATTCTGTGTATTTTCTTTAGACTATTAGTTTTACAGCTGAGTCTCTTTTACAGCAAGGAAAATGATACTTAGGATATAGATGTTATCATACTGAGTACAACAGAAAAATTTCAGTAAGCAACTCCAAATATTCTTGCTGAGGATGCTTAAGTCTCTCAGGACTGTAAATCTTGAAGAGAAAGTCAAACAGTGACATGAAGAATCATCCCTTCTCTGGAGACCTTAAAGTTAAATGTTCTAAAACAGATTTTCAGACTTCCTTTCCTGCATGACAGGAACACTCTGAAGTTAGTTGGAAAAAGAATTTTGCATGCTCTGAATAAATTTGTTGGCCTTTGAAATATGAAAGACTGGTTTATGGGTAGACACAAAGAATTTTTAAATGGTGACCATTTGTTGAGTCCTTCCTATCATCTGTTTCAGCATATTCTACAGCTTATGCCAACAACCTAGAAAAGGCAGACAAAGATGGAGAGTAACCAACTCAGAGGGAATCAGACTGCATTAACAATTTGCCACCAAACCACAAGGACAATACTCTTGATTCAAGGGAGGAGGTAATGCACAGACTCTCCCTTGAATCATCATCATAGCAAATGCTGTGACATTCAGTACTGCTTGAAAGCTTTAACATCATCTATGATCAAAGTCTGATAGAAGAACACTTCTTATTTCCTCCAGACATTTCTTTCTGTTGATTACTGCTGTCAGTCAGGGTACGTACTGATGTGACTGCTTAGACAACAAAACCCACAGCCCATGTAGCTGTTCAAGTCTCCTGTGACAAATCAGTGGTATATGCAGGAGAATCGAAGGCATTTAACTCTAATGAAACTCCTTTTGAAAACTCCTGAGATTTGTATTAGGAAATCCTTAGATCCTGAAACAGCAGCTCAAGCACTTCTAGTAAACAAGAAAATACCAGAAGGCTGTCAGCAGCAGGATCATCGCCATTCTCTTTCTCAGCCTTCTGGCTGCTGGTGGCATCACTCATCCATCACGCCTCACTGATAGTTTTCATTCAAAGAACCAACAAAACAGGAAACACTGATGTACAGAAAAGCAAGTTAATGATTGTGAAGTAGATCATAGCAGCTGGATTTGCCTTGGAAGCAAATTTATCTTCTTATCTGGTGGGGCAAGGCCAGCACAATCTGAAATTAGAACTGGAATATCCTGAAACTAGGTAGGAATATCAAAACATCTTCTGGTAAGATGTTAATCTTACGAACCTATAGCCACCAGTGGCTTAGGCTTTCATTTTGGGATAATTCCTCTTTCCTAGAAAATCTTTAAAAAACAGTGAGAGGAACAAACCCATAAACAATGTCAGTTGGGTTTTTAAGAGGCACTTACTAGTTCTTGTAGAATAAAATAAATTAATGCACCAGCTGCATGGCTTTTATGAACCGTTTC
The DNA here is from genome assembly GCA_013400755.1 of Pelecanoides urinatrix. Classification (NCBI taxonomy): domain Eukaryota; kingdom Metazoa; phylum Chordata; class Aves; order Procellariiformes; family Procellariidae; genus Pelecanoides; species Pelecanoides urinatrix. Next base: position 144,257 of record VZTQ01013803.1, on the reverse strand, counting down.
CATCAAAGCTACTTCTAGTAATTAATACACAGACTTAACGTCACACAGTCAGAGCCCTAGATTGCTATGCAATCACTGCTTGGTTTTATGGTTCTTGTGTATCATCAGCCTCAGTCTGATTCAATTTACAGTAGTGCAAATCAAGAATCATTCCAGAGCTTCTAAACATCCTTGGGACTACTAATCCTTCTCACAGTCTTCCTCCAAACTGTCCTGTAGCCGGATGTTTGTGAGATGTTTTGGCAGTGGCTAGACACAAAACCAGACTCCCTTTGGAGTCAATGGAGAGAAAAGCATTTCAAGTGCATGATCTACTTCATTTTGAAGTCAACTTTTAAAACAAATGAGTCTAGTTGCCTGCCAAGAGATATCTCTTTCTCCCACTGACCAAAAAAAGGAGTCAAGGTGACTAGGTCATATGTAGACCTCCACACAGCAAATCCCCAAACTCATATGAGATGAGTAACTATTTTGATAAGCTACATCTATCATGTAGACGAAGGTTGCCTTTGTTTCAAATCCATCTCTATCTCTCTGATGTCTCCCATTTTATGGCTATTCAACTATTCATATGTTCGTTCTTTGGGTCAGAGAAAACCCTTCAGCTGCAGAGTGTCCGACAGTGGGATCCTGTTACAGTATTAAGACACAGCACCGCAATGACGTAAATAATAGTAGTAAGTCATTTGAGTGATAGTGATGTAAAATCAGATGGACATTAAAAACATACCTTGTAGGATCATAAAGGGAAATGCACAAAGAAATAGTTTCAATAATTCAGAATTACATTAATTCTTCTACTTTTTGCACTAAAACATAACCACTTTCCTCCCAATTCATGTTTCTCCCCCAAAAATTAAGGTTCTCAATCTACTATAATCCAATAATATAAGCAGCCAGCACTTGCATAGCACTTTTCATCTTCAAATCATTTGCAAATGTTACCAAGTTAGTTAATATTCTCCTGAGAACGAGGTACAGGAGGTAAGATTGCCAACACTGAGAAAGTGCTCAAGTAATAAATTTGAGGTTAGATTAAATTTTCTGCTTTCAAATCTAAGCAGCTCCTAAATAAAAACAACCCAGTTTATGTCACAGGCAGTTTGAGTATTTCTGAAATTTGAATGAGAAATTGTCAAAATGAAGACTCTTAAACCATGAGGTTATTTATCATATTAAATGCATACACTTGCTATTGTCGTCGTCATCTTTATCCTCCCAAGATGTCCCAAGCCCTACAAATCCTTTAATGACAAATATTCCTAACAAATTCAACAGGATTTTTCCAACACATCAAACACAGGGAAGATCACAACAGAATCCCAAGGTTATCAAAAAACTCTCAGTATTGTATCTGGCTTCAGTGAAAGATTTCTCTTGCAAAAAATAAGGATTGGAAACCTTGTTCTGTTTGGGATCGTATTTTGTTATCTATTGTCTGCCAGTATAAAATAATGCAGATGAACGCCTCATTCCTTACAGTGAACTCTTAAGACCTGGATTTCACCCTAGCATCATGTTCATGTGTTTCAAATAAAGAATATTTAAGCTTATCCAGGAAGCTATTACATAGATGGTGGTACTGTCTTGTCTATAAGTAGTGTTTTAACACTAATGAAAACCACAATGTCAAGTGGAGCAGATTTCTGACAACAGCAAGTGGTATGAGAATTAGACACATATTTTCTCAAAACATGACCTTTGTCTTTTTCCCTTTCACGGTTGAAAGATGCTAAAATGTCATCTCAAATTGTTCTTTATTTGCCTTATGGTTTTACTAAATCCTTTTAAAGAAATTAAACAGCCTACACACTGACTCATGACCAGCTTTTTACATTTATTTTTTAACAGATGCCCAACAGTGTTAAATAAAGAGCACTGTTCCTTCTCTCAGCATAATTTTCCATATGTAAAAATTCTGTATTTTATAGGAGATGCTTCTTATGGAATAAATCTCACCCACCCTGATTTAAAAAAAAACCCTGAAGCCTAAACTCTATGCAGTAACAATATAAGATTTCAATGGAGGTTATAAAGTTTGCATGCACTTAACAGGAAAATTTATTAAAGATTGATTCTGACATGCACCCTTTTAAAAAAACTGGATTTTAATTTACTATTTCCTTAAGTAATTCCATAGTAACTATAGACTAAACTGCACTTGTCCAAACAGGCTTCAGTTTGTTGAAACAAATCAGGGTTGGAAGTCAGAATGTAACACAGAAAATATGTTACTGACATGAACTCCCATTGATAGTGAGAGTTTGGTAGAAAGGCAACACATTAAAGAAACAGGGCATATCCATGAGGAAGAATTTTTTTTTTTTTACAAAGTGTATACTAAATATTTAGAGTGATGTGGAAGAGAGAGAAGACCAGGAAGGTTAAATTGTCTATGTGGTCTTTTTCCATATCAAAAAGCTTACAAAAAACCTGCCAAAATAAATCTGTATTTCATCCAGTCCACAGCCTGCAGAGCCAGCCAAAATGTAAAACATCACCTTCATTAAGAATTCAGGGGCTTAAGAGACACATTATTCTTAGCTTTCCTCATCTTCTTTTTTTTTTTTTTAATATGAATTTGCAGATATTACTGAAAACGTTTTGGAATTTGTCTTCAACATTTTCTGTTTACCAAATGTCATTTGTGTTAAATAATACTGACATGTTTAATTTTCAATAACGTCATTTATTTCTCAGAGGCTTTAGGGAAAGTTACCATCTTGGATAACTTGGAAAACTCTTCACACACACACACAAAAAAAATTCTTGAAACTCTTTTCTCAGAACAAAAGGTCTGTTTCTAAGAGAAAAACAAACTTTACTATCTTGAATGCAACTGGATAGTTTCCTGTATAAAAAAAAATTAGTCTTGTCAGTCACAGCATTAGATTCAAGAGTATTATTAAAAACCATCTCGTCTCCTTCCACACAGTGAAACACTATTTGCCATTCTTTAATTTTGTGTAAATAACTCTGGCCTACTTTTACCAAGACACTTCATAAAGTATTTCCTGTATTTCTTAAAACAACCACTGGAAAAGAAACCATTCACTTGGCATTCAGAAACCTAAAAGTTTCTCCTGGACAGGAAATTTTTCTTTGTTTTACAATGCTCAAGAACTTTTTCAGGAAAAACCTGAATGTGTTTATGTGTCCCTTACTGGTACTGAAATATGTTTTTGGCACAAGGAGTCAAAATCTTTCCCGCATCCCACTCACTTCATTGTAGCTGTATAGCTTCTTCCAGCTCTGTAGACCGTGACGGCATCTTCTGGATATTTGTGGGGATGTATCCAGCCACACTTATTTTCAGCCATATGCTGAGGAGCTGGGCCAATTCAATCATGTTTACATGGTGCTAAACTGAACCCAAGAAACCACTTTCACCTAACTTGAGTTGCATCTCCCTTTGTCTTATGTCCCACACAGACACACACACAACACCATGGTCTGCTTGGTCTGCTGATCAGCCAGCGCTCCTGACAGCCAAATAAATAATTGTGACATGCTGGATCGAGCCTCTGCCCCTATCAGAGAGGGATTTACATGAAGGAAACAAAAAAGAAAATGTACATGTCTCACTTGCAGATGTTTTCTTGTTTCACTGCTGTGAGCACAGAAGAGAAGGAAGGAATATTAGGTGTAAACTTCCAGGCATTAACCTCAGGGTGCTGCATTGCTTCCCCAGGCAAAGATGCCATATTTATGGGTAAGAAGAACTGCAAGACAGAGAGGATTTAGGACCAGTCCCAGGCTTGTGTGGAGCACAGCTCCACCAGCCTTCAACAATGCATAATATATACATAATATAAAATATCTATGAACTGTTACCCAAATTGCATTTTCTTGTGTGGAATCAGTTTTCAGAAATCAGCTGGTACCCCCACTGCAGTACTCCCATGTCTCTCTAAAAGTAAATGCACCTTAAGGTCAAAGTGTGGCACAAGCTATGACATTTAAGTCATAAATGAGTCATAAGGAGGAAAATAAAGTTAGTTCTTTAGTTATAATTGTGGTGTAGTTGGGAATCAGGGCTGTGCAGGCATGCACACCCATACACTTAAGTCATAAATTCCCTCGGTGGTCCAGGAGCTTGTCATCTACAGGGATGAGCCAATGGACTGTTTTGAGACAAAGGACCAGATTGAAGCTTGGTGATTGACTGAACTGTCATGACTAAATGCTTGACCGATTGTTACGGGTGGGAATTTCAGACAGTTCTAGAGATTCCCCCAGGCAGCTCCTGTCCGGCACAACCTTAAAAGTGGTGTTGTGCTGGGTGGAGAGTCTGTCTCTTCCTGCCCGACACAAACCTGTGCGGTTCCTGCTTTAGGAGAGATCAAGGTGGGTACAGATAAGACAACTGTGGATGTCAGTAGAAATGTTCCTGCAGAAACGGTGTACTGGCTCTGGCTAGGAAGGAGTTAACTTTTATGTAGGCTAGTCTTTTGTATGTATTTAAGATATTCATGAGATATATTGCATTTAATTAAACTATGTCAAAAGTTATAAACTATGCATGTGCTGGGGCAGTCAAGTAGCCAGCTGGGTCATAAGAACTGGTCGGAAATGTGTTTTGGGGCTCTCCCAATCCAGCTGAAGATGCCACTGTGAGGACCAGTGCCACAGGGACTCCCTTTGCCATCTGGTCAGTGACCAACTGTCCTTTTCAAGAGACCTCATTGCCCATTCCAGTTTCACCCTGTGCCAAGATCTGAATAAACGAGATTTTCTCTCTAACAAACACTCTGCCATGATTTTCTCTGAAACAAAAGGCAATTTGCGTCAAAATTCCTGTCACTCCCAGAAGAACCCTCCCACTGTGTTTTTTATTAAGTCTCACAGTCCTGTCTTTTTAAATTTATAATAAATGAAGTAGCTGCTTCAGGATTGATTAAAGACAGACTATCCAGAACTCTCAAACATAAGGGGACAAGAGGCTCAGAAGCTGGGACTGCAATAATCCACCCAATCCAGCGAAAGAAGAAATATGTAAGACGGGATATGTAAGAACTGCAGTGAGGCAGGTCTGAGATCAAGTCAGACAAGACACAGGTCCGATCCGAGTCAGAATCAAGCAGCCACCTGCAAAATACCTCAAACAGAGACCAACAGGGAAGGTTGAGCTTAAAAGCGCTCCCAGAAGAAGTGGAACAGGTCTCCACTGAGGTTCCTCCCTACTCACCAAAGCAAGGGCCAACAGCCCACTGCCAAAGCTGGCCCCAAGCCCACACAGCCAAACCCCAAGAAGGGGGCATGTCCTCAGGGCCCTGACAACAACAATAAAGCCCCAAAGACAAATTAAAAGTTGTGGATGAGCTAACCATTCTAGCAAAGGTGCTTGGAAGCTTCTGCTTATATCATGAATAATTCCTGATTAAGATAATTAATAAGTATTTTATCTTATTTTCTTCCTCATCTACTTTCAAGCTATTACGAAAGGCAAAATAAATAATGACATTAATTATTCCTTGTCAAGCACATTCATTTACCAAGAATAATTCTCACCATCTTTTATAGTTTTATCGTTTATTACCAAATCTCCTAGCAACCACAATTTTTTGTGTTATTCAGATGTTTGGAGGTTTGCTGTGAAGATGGCAAATAATAGGTGACCTGCTATTTGAGACAAGTCACTCCAGAGAGATGAGTCTTTATTATCACTCCCCCTTGCAGCAGTAACAAACAATCTATTTACGGTTTTAATATGTCTAGTTCTGTCAAGTATTTTTCCTTTGTCCTGCTTTTATAACTTCTACAAAAGCTAATGGTAGTTTTTTATAAAGTTTCTTTGCCTAAAATCCTGTAATTTAAACTAATTCATTCGCTAACTAGTCACCAAAAGGCAAAGGTCCTGTAATATAAAAATAGCTACGATTTTATTTTGCCTGGATGTCCAGGTAGATTTTACATTTTTTTCACACAAAAAAACCAACTAAATCAAGTGCTGGGAAAAAAATACAGATGTTAAGACATGTGTCATGTTAAAACACTGTAAATACTTCAAGTATTTTATCCAATAAATATGATAGCATATTGCTCTCATGGCAGGGTCTAAGAATAGAAGTGGCTTCATATGGTTCTACATCCGTGACTGTTTGTTTAACTGGTACTTGAACTACTGGCTTTTTTAAAAAATGGGTTTTAGTGTGAGTATTCTTTATATGCTCAATGTAAAAGCATTACACTAGACATGTATAAAAACCATTATTTCAGATTTATGGACTATAATACCTTATAATATATAACACTGCAGGTTAATTTCTTGCATGTTTAAGAGATGTAAAAAGAAAATGATTAGGGGTAATGTGCAGTGCTGGTTTTTTGTCTCTGCATGCAAATAGTAGTTTAACAAGCCTGTCAGGAGCCCAAGTGGTTGGTGGTTTTCATGAACTAGCCCTGCTCAGTCACCCCTTGGGCTTTGGCCACCACGCTCCTGCGCAGACGCCTGGTGCCACTGCCATACTCAGGGGACATGGGCAGCTATTTGCACCCATCCTCTGGAGGGTCACCTGCTGCTGGATTGCAGGAAGGCAGGGCAGTTATTCAGTTATTTTTCACTCATTTAGTCATTTTTTTACTTAGCTATTTTTTAGTTATGGAAGATCCACAAAGAGTGGGTTAAAATAGCAGGCAGACACCAAGCCCAGTCTGTTTTCTACAGAAAATGTTTCTCCCCTCCAGTTCCACCTCCTTCTCTCTTCTCCATCCAAAACAAACAAAATCTACCACCCAAAAAAGAAAGCAATCATGCCAGTCCAGGTTCCCTCAGACTTTTTGTGTAGCTACAAATTTCACAGGTAGTTCAGCACATATAGATGAATGGGGGAGTTTTTACAGGACCCCATCTCCCAAGAAGCCACATTTTCAAAAGGTCTTTGAACACCTGAAAACTTGAACCCAGCTGTGATTATGGATGAATGAAGATGGCATCCCGTACTCTCTCTTTGCCTTTCTTCTTCATATGGAAAACTGTGACAAATCCTTCCCCTTCCTCACCTTTTGTTTATAACGTAATTTCCCTTCTAGGTTGGAAAAGGGATGAGACGACAGTGCTCAACAGGCTCTGTGACTCTGTGACTGTGACCTGCAACATGAATAACCATTTATATCTCAATACTTTCCATATTAATTAAAACACAGACATTTCCCCTCTTTTAATATTGTCAAAATGTAGTCTGTTTCCACTTAAGATAGAAATCAGTGATGATCCCCATGCTCAGTGATTCACCAGAATGCCCCTTTCCAATAAACCGTTCATCAGACAGACTTAAGGAATCAGAAAAGTCTGAAAAACAAAATATCTATCCTTTGCCATCTCCACACATCTGTGCCCTACCCTACTCAAGGCACCCTACCCACCTTACACCTACTTACTCACCTGTCAGTGAACAATTTCAGGAATTATTCCCAAAAGCTGGCACTGCTAGTGATAACAAAAAAGCAGCACTCAAAGGGTTGAAACGTTCCCTGTGCACCTCTCTCTCTCTTTGATGTTACACAATAAATGCCATCCCATGACACAACATAAAACCTGAAGGAGAAGAGCTGGAATTAAAATCCATTTATGTCCCGTTCTCCAACTAGTCTGCTGTTTGCAGAGGTGGAATGAATATTAGGAATAACAGTCTAAATGTCTTTGACCTCTCACGAACAACTGTGTCAAGTGAAGACATAGGGGCAGCTGAAGAGGTTCATACAGCTTCCGAGGTGAGGACAGCCTGTGTTTGGACAGCAACGCAGTCCTTATGCACCCACGAAAAGTGAAATTCTCTGTCCAGCTGGACTTGCTTGCTTCTTATTGTATTGCTACGGCATCTGTGGAAAATCACCATCTTGTTTGCAAACAAAAGCCAGATTTTTGAAATGTTTTTAATAGCTTATTCAGAGCAATGTTGAGAAGTCAATAGGTTCCCCTGCTGCATTTCAACTCTGTCAAACCGGCACAGAGGATTGCATTCAAAATTGCTCAGCTCACTCTGTGCACGAGGAGCAGAGCATTGAATTAAATCCGTCCACAGGCAGAGCATTGAATTAAAATGGTGGATGGGAAGTAAGCAGAAAAAAATGTAAAAGAGAGAAACAAAAGTAAAAGGAGAAACAAAAGTAAAAAATAGGAGAAATAAAGGCTGTCAAGATGAGCAAGAATATTTGCCATAACTACTGGGTTTTTTACAGTACCTGCTCTTTTAAACCTTATTTAAAATGACTGGACTTTTAATTCAAAGTGGAGAAATACAAAGGAAGACTGTGTAGCTGTACTTCTCATGGTCTTAATTGTTATCTAATTTGAATCTTTTCCTGGAAAGAGAGGCCCACTTTCTTTTGGATATACTGGCAAACTTTTTTACCTGTCAGTAAAAGATGGGCACTGATCAGAAAGCATATAATGAGATTGCAGAATGCCTCACAGCTGTCCATAAGAAATACTCTGCCAGTACAGTTCATAAATCATAAACCAGGCTACAAAGCCGTGAGGTCAGCTAAGAGTTCATGAGATATAGACCTGAGAAGTTTTGTATTTGCCTGTGGGGTGGAAATGTTTGGCATTGCATTCCTGCATGGGGAAGGTGATCAGTTGTTGCTGACTGTAGCTGTTAGAAGTTTAAAGACATTCCACAGCATCCGTATCTACAGGTTGAAGAACATTTGCTGAGGTTACCAAACTAAGATCACAGTACAAAGTAGGAAGTTTGAACAGGGCTCCTGTTTTGTCAGAAAACCAAAGATTGTTATAAGCATCCTATGATGGCCCCAAGTCACCCTTTCACCCAGGGTACAGTCTTATATCCATATTTCATTAACAAATAAAGACAGTTATGAGTTTTTCACACTGAAACTTAAACACCAATGAAAACTACAAATTTTAGAAGGTAGAACAGCAGCTGGGCAAGCCTGGGCTTTCACTCTTCTACCCACTAAGAGACCTGTCCTTAACTGTAGACCTTACTCAATGATAATCTCTACAGCCATTATTAAAATCCTCTGTGACCTTATATTCAAGATGTAGTAAAATATAAGAATTATTTTGTATTTTTAAAAATGTATTTGTGATATAATGGCAATTTATAAACAATAAACACATCTCAACATAACACTTGAATGAGTGTCTGATAATTTCAAGATGAGCACAATATGTTCATGCTTTCTCTGAGATCTTTGACAATTAAACATCTTATATCACTTTATGTCACTCGTCAATCGCGTAGAAAGCCTATAGTACCGTAAAGAAATATTGTCCTTTAAGGAATTAACAAATAACTAAGATCTTAATTTTCCTAGAATTAAAAATTTTGTTCAGAATGGAATGATCAGCTATATATGATTGATTTATAACACCCCATAGTCTCCACACCCCTCCCACCCCCAATATATGTATATCCTCATATACTTATCCAGCATTGACTTTTCATATTTTCCTTTCTTTAATTTTGTTGCTATGGAAATCTTCCCCCATAGTGTCTGCATTGACTCAAAAGTCCTGAAAGCATTTGAACATGCAGCACTCGTGTCTTCAGGACAGTTCAGAATAATGCTAAACAAATGCAAGTGAAAATTGTGTTCATAAAGAAATCCTCTCCTCTCTTCTGTGCCTGACAAGGCTAGCTCCTTTCAATGTTTGCAAGTTTATTTCAGCAGAAAATAAGTAAGCACTGTGTATAGAACCCTTCTCATGCCAAAGTTTCCCAAGGAGCTTAACAAATGACACACAATCTGCAAAGATGACTTGTCAAGGTCCCTCTGGAGAGCAGTTGACAACCTCTCTGTGATACCAGCTTGTTACTATGTGTCTCTTAAGGAAATAAAAAATAAAATTTCAATAGTCAGCATCCAATTACTGTTGCTGTATTTGGATAGGACTTTACAAATGCCCTGAATGTCCTGCAAAGGATTGTGCAACTCCTGAAGGGCACCAAGGGAGGCGCAGGGGGTTCCCATCTCATGGGAGAGGCAGTGCCTCCTTCAGTCTCCACTCTACCATCCTGACACAGCAGGAGGCTTGACAGTCTGGTTCTGTCCAACTGACATGAGCAAAGGAGATCAGTGGAGTTTTATGCCTCAAAGCATTATAACTTCAAGTATAAAAATGAAAAAAAGTGAAGAGATATTTCTGGTAGGTCTTGGAAGAGGTCTTAAGGGAAAAATCAGTATAAATGATCAGAAAACCTTGCTTTAAATGAAAAGGATTTTTTCCACCTAGAAAAAATGATGCCCTAGAACTGGCATCAGTTCATCAATTACCACTATAAAGAGTTTTTCCAAAAGTCTTTCTCTTGTTTATTATATCACATTCTCCTTCTTTTCTCCTTCACTCACAGCATCTTTTACCAGAATGCCTTTAAGTATAGAAATACAAAGTTTATAAATGTCTTGAAGATGTGATTATTTATGGAATCTACCAAGCCATTATTTTAGTCCCCATTGTACCACTTTCTTGTGCCTTTCATCTGTTTTGTGTCTTTTTTGGATTGAAGGTCTGACATATCTCCCAGTTTGGCACTCACCTTCAGCAAAAAAAAGAAATGGAAAAAAAAAGGAATGAAAAAGAAGTAAATAACTAATTAACTAACATTAAATAACATAACATTAAATTTTTTAACATAACGTAACGTAACGTAACGTAACATAACATAACATAAAATAACATAACAATGACCCAACTCAACTGAAAATGCCCCTCATGAATATATCAGGAAAAATACATTAGGAATGCTTGTGGCTTAACAAGTACTACAGTTTTCAATTTATCCAAAGGAAGTCTTTCTGTAGTGTGAGCCACTTGTGTTTCTGAATGCCAGCTTCAAATTCTCTTGAACCCATTATCTATGCCATCTTTTGTATCTCTCCCCTTAGTGCCATGCACATACTTATTATGGTAACAGTGAAATGGAGAAAGATCCCTGATGTTGTGATCAAATATGGCACCAATGAGGCAAACATCATCTGAGGATCCAGTCCATAGCTTTTCCTAAATTCAGTATCATATCATTTCTTTAATAATGAGAGGACAGAATAGTTCAGTGCAAGTGAAACGAACAGCTTTCTGTGTCTATTACACTCATTTTATTATCTCCTTGATCATTTTGGACTAATCTGTGGATAATTCAAATCCCTTTGCCAATTTGAGCAACATGTACAGAGATGCACTACAGAGCACGGCAGTTAATATCCCTTACTACATATTTTCTCAAAATCATGCCTGGAATACGGCATTTGATTCTGGGCATCCCTGGAGTGCTCTGAGGCTCAGTGATAAGATATTGAGGGCAATAGGCAGAATTCATCTTTGGAGGGGAAAATAGGGGACTTTAGGCATGTTCCAAATGATCTTTTATCCAATGTTATTTCTCTTCCTTTAGAGTATTCCAGGAAAGAGCAGATTCAGTTTTCAGGGAGGTGGCAAGATAGGTCTCAATTACAAACCACATTTCCCAGTAATGTGTTAAAAATGAGGTAGCAATCAGAGAAAGATATGAAACTTCCCTAATTTATTAGAAGACCTGTATTCTAGATACTCAAAATACAGTACTGACATATGAAATAACCTTCTTGCTAATTAAAACAAGTTTTCTTTCTTCTGTTCCTTTCATATGTTTCAGGAATGATGAGCATTAACAGCCTTTACAGAAGGATGGGCATTATTTCCATATATTTGAGCATGAAATAGGGAAAAGTTTCATCAACCTTAAGAAGAAGGTTTCAAAGAAAGATGATTGAATTCCCTTTCCTCTGATAAAACCTTATCCTGCTTTTTTGAAGTGAAGGGAGTTTTGCTGAAACCTTAATGGGAACAGGGTCTGTCCTTTAGACAACACTGGTAAATTAAGTCTAGGTTAGAAAACATCAGAGTTTATTATTGCAAAGTGCAGACATTTTGTTACTATGAACCAACATCATTTTCTTTTCTCTTTCATAGAATTTCTTTGCAAGCAGAACATTCAATTTAACTTTTCAATCCATGAACAACTAAGTACTGTACTGCCAATTCTCAATGGGATAGTTCAGAATTGGTGATTGACTACATAGCTATAATTTTAAAAAGATTAATTCACTGGTGACCTAAATACCTACACAGTGGCAAATTGAAAATTGTTCCTAGGCAACAAGAACCTATTGACACAATGAAAATTCCTCCTCCTTCAGAAGTTGTTATCTGAAGCAAAGCAGCAAAGAATATATACCAGATTTGAAGGAAGGTAAAAAAAGATGAGCAAGAAACACCCTTAACTTTTCAAAAATTGTTATGTATGTTCATATGATTCTGGTTTTTTTCCCAGGAATGGGAGACCTCCAGGAAAATCCAAAAGAGAAGTGCTGCCACATGTGATTGGGGAAAAAAAAATCATCAGGAGAGCAGAACAGCTTCAAAAGTGATAGGTCAAAGTGCCACCATATCAGAAATGTGGTCCTTCTCACAGAAAACTCCTGATCCTTTTGAGTTATTTAAGATCACCCAGCAGTTTCTGAAAGGCAGATATGTACAGCCTTCATAGTCCTTGTAGAATAACAGCTCTTGATTATTGCATTAGTGTTGCACTCGCTAACATAAACCTTTCAGTAGCTGACTGAACACTACTGTGCAAAGTCATGGAAGCATAACTTGAGGACAGCAGTAGTACGTTACCAGTAGGAAAACATTTTTCTTTCTATAATGTCCCAGTTCTGAGCCCTGAGGGTGACCTACAAAATGGCTCTCCTAATATCCTCCAAAAATCCTTGGGAACTGAAATAGGTAATATGTCTGGCTGCTAAAAGTTATGGATACAAATATCTGGCTTTTCATCAAATGAAAAGATAGTTCTGCTCACTCTGACCCCTCTCTGTATCTCATAGGAAGCAACAACCTCATCACATTTCCATTTACTAACACCATGTTCTGTTCCAAAAGAATCAGACAACTGTTTCTTCCTAACTGCCTCATGGATTATCATAACAAAGTTAAGGTCAGAGCTATTGTTCTCAGCCTGTGCTTGAGATGAAATGTGCTGCTTCTTGCTCAAGTCTGAAGAAAAGCTTGTGTCTTTAAAGGGTGCCTATTCTTCTTCCAACTCTGTTAGTCTAATAAAGGGTACTTCTTTTCCCTACCTCCCATGCCTTATGAAGGGAGCAATACGGACTTCCTAGCATAACTGCCATAACTTGCCCACGGCAGGGAGGTTGGACTAGATGACCTTTGAAGGTCCCTTCCAACCCAAACTATTCTATGATTCTATGATTTTATGATTCTAACTCTTGGAGATGAGGATGCTTTCTTTGAGGCCTGGCAAATCAAGTCATCTTCCTTTATAAATGTAATGCACTGAGTTATGGATGGCGCGGTGCCTAAGCTTTATGCATGAAGATACAGGCTTCAATAATCTTTACTTACAATATATTTCTTAATGGGGGAGTCCTTTGGTAGAAATTGATGGAGCATGAGCCTCTTTAGACCTGGCAATTAAAATCATAGAATGGTTTGGGTTGGAAGGGACCTTTTAAGATCATCTAGTCCAACCCCCCTGCAATGGGCAGGGACATCTTCAACTAGATCAGGTTGCTCAAAGCCCCATCCAACCTGACCTTGAATATGTCTAATGATGAGGCATCCACAACTTTTCTGGGCAACTTGTTCCCGTGTCTCATCACCCTCATCATAAAAAAATTCTTCCTTATGTCCAGTCTAAATCTCCCCTCTTTCAGTTAAAACCATTGCCCCTTGTCCTGTCACTACAGGTCTTGGTAAAAAGTCTCTCTCCATCTTTCTTATAAGCCCCCTTTATATATTAAAAGGCCAAGTTCTCAAAGTAGTCTGTACTAGTAGCTACTTTACACTAAAATGGTGCCAAGGAATGTACCTGGGCATTGAAACGTGTTGATCTATGGTAGTAAACCATTAGCATGTTTTCTTGGCACAGCTCAGGAATCATAATTTGCAGAGTATCCTCAACAGGCATTCGGCACACAGCACCCTATTTTGAAGGCTAGGAGACCTAACATTGTCCTTTCCTTGCCAAGGGCCAAGGGATGTTCTAAGAGACATCTAATATGCTTTCGAAGTAGTTACAAAACTGAAAACCCTAAACTGTAAGTGAATGGAAGATCACTGCAAGACAAAGTGACTTTTCTTTTTTTCTTTCTTTTTTCCCTTTCGTTTTGTTTTGGATTTTTTTTTCCAGAACTATACCTGTGTTTCCACATCTCAGAATTAACACTGGTCATTTTGAACTTCAAAAGGTCTGGGTTTTACCTGTTAAATGAAAGTGTTGTTAAAATTCTCTTTTTCTTAAATGAAAAGACAAAATATAATTACACAGATAGGAGACATGACAGAGTAGAGATATTTTTACAAGAACTTGTAGGGAGATTGCTTTAAAGAAGCAAAGCTATGACTTAGCTATGAAGAGATTCACACAAGTTATTTTGAACTGAAGATATATAAGAAGGAAAAACATCATAGGGGAAAGATTTCCCCCAGGGCAACTGGCCCCTTTCTTTTTCTTGGCATTATAAGTGCTGTTCAACAGTATTGGAGAGACATTCAAATACAGGTGGTTAAATTACATCTCTGTGCAAATAAATTTCCAAAATCTTCTGTCTCCCCTTTCCAGGAATTCTGCTGAAATCAGTTTATTTATCAGATAGAAAAATAAATTTTTTACTTCTGTGTGAGTCATTTTATTCTGTCTACTAAGAACACAAGAAGCTTGACTCAGGTGGAAATTTTGGAAATAATTAGTAGAAGATGGAAACTAGGGGACGTATAAATAATTTCTAGCAAACAACATAAAAATAAGCTTAAAGTGGCTTTACCTTGACTACTGTATGAAACAGTATGAATTTGTCCATGGAGGGACACTCAGTTATTATCTTACTTTTGTAATGTAAAGTGAGCTTTGACATTGCTTAATATTGAAGACAAGTATTATATACAGGGTATACAGGAGTGTTACTCAAAAGTGGACTTTATTTTGTCTTGGTCATATATGTGGAATGGAATTAGCAGTTAACCATATTGTAGTGTCTGGACACCGACCAGTAGCATTACACTATGCAAAAAGACAGTTAATTTAATCCTTTCACACTTCTAGAAATCACCTACGGAGGAAGAAAACCAGACCAGGACTCCCAGAAAAGTTAGTGTCCTTGCAGAGGGATCTAGATAGATTGGAGCATAAGTGCGGCCTCACCTCGAACACTGTGTGCGGTTCTGGGCTCCACAATTTAAGAAGGATGTTCAGGTCCTTGAATACATCCAGAGGAGGGCAACAAAGCTGGTGAAAGGGCTGGAAGGCATGTCCCTTAAGGAGCAGCTAAGGGCTCTAGGTGTCTAGTTTGGAGAAAAGGAGGCTGAGGGGCCACCTCAGCTCTCTACAGCTTCCTGAGGAGGGGACATGGAGAGGGACGTGCTGAGCTCTTCTCCCTGGGGTCCAGTGATAGGATGCATGGGAATGGTTCAAAGCTGCACCAGGGGAGGATCAGACTGGACATTAGGAAGCATTTCTTTTTACCGAGAGGGTGGTCAAACACTGGAACAGGCTTCCTAGAGAGGTGGTCAATGCCCCAAGCCTGTCAGTGTTTAGAAGGCATTTGGACAGTGCCCTTAAAAACATGCTTTACCTTTTGGACGGGCCTGAAGTGGTCAGACAGTCAGACTAGGTGATCCTTGTAGGTCCCTTCCAACTGAAATAGTTTATTCTATTCTAAGGGGAGAGTAGGCTTTAGCCACTGGTTTTCCATTTCGCTTCCTCCCATCCTCTAATTTGCTGAAAACCTGGGATCAGTGGTTTACAGCAGTGGAGATTTCACCTAACTGATCTCAGACATATACCTGAGGTGGAAGAGGTTGCACTTCCTTTGCCTTCCTTCTCCTAAAGAAAGCTCACTAATTTGAGAGAAAGCCCACCTCTGAGAAGCCAGAGAGGAGGTCAAATCTTTGCCATAAAAGGGCACTTTCAAATCTAAAGGGAGATCGTCTTTGGTCCTTATCCTCGCCTTTTATACCCAACAAAAACACAAACATGCTGAACGGTGATGTACTTGTGTTCATAGCCTTTTCGTCAGAGCCACTGTTTATGCTCTTTCATAAGAACCAAAACATTAGTGGCCAAGAGAGAAATCCAAGGGGAGTCTGTAACAGTTTTGCATTGATCAGTAGATGAGGTTATCTATGTTTTTCCTTAGATATGGACAAAAGGGCAAAGCCAAACTGCATGTGTTAGATTAGGGAAATGTTTGTGTCTCTTCTCTGACTAGAATTTGAATCTCTGCCTCTCACTTAATNATTCTATGATTCTATGATTCTATGATCACTGTCCTGACATTTGACTTTCAGGGTGTTCTGGATGGATTGAGGTCAACAGCTCATATTTATGGGATACATTTTTAATGATAGTAAATTTATTGCGGTGTAGAAGAGGAAAGTCTTGTATATCTCAGTTTCATCTGGCAGGAAAAAGCAGTCTATGCTCATTCAACTGCTGGTGGAAATCACAGCTACAGATTAAGGTCTTCACCTTCTTTAAGTGTTTCCCTCTCTATCCCTCTCTTCCCCAACATTCAAGAAGTAAGGGGAGGTTATGAGAGTGTCCAAAAGCACTTCACCTGTTAGCATCTAGCAGAGACACCCTAGAATTTAACTCCTCATCGGTAACTAAATAAGAGTAGCAAACCCAAGTTAAATGAGAGCCCAGGAGATGGCCCTCTTAATTCCAGAATTTCTGTGCAACTTTATTAAAGGTAACTACAATATTCCCCAGAGTCCTGCCCCTCACTTGATCCCTGTTTCCTTGAGGATCTCTCCCATTCTGCTGGAAACTTTCATCTGTTCATCTCTTGTGAGGGAGAAAATGTAATGAGGACCTTTTTGCTCTCACTTTCAAAAGCAAATATGAGATTTTCCTTGAATTGCTCTGCTCTGGCTTTCTCAGAAACCACCCTAGGACTGTGCTACCAACCTTCTTCCTCTAGTCTCATGAAAATAGGGTGAATTTTTTTCTTCCTAGAATGTTCTGCTACTGCTTTATAATTCCACTTTCCTCCAGAAACTGTAACTCCCATAATCCCTCTGCTTTAGTATAGCATTTGGGACAGCAACCTGCTAGAGTTAACCCTGCTCTTAATGGGAAAAAGAATGGCCTTGTTCAGCATAGGATTAAGACCATCATTCATTCAGAAACTGTGCATGAAGCCCCATGGACTTGTAACAATATAATAAAGAGAATATATTAAAACATCTGGAACAAAGGTGGAAATTTGTTCTCCTAATTCATGCTCTCCAGAAAGGAGTAAAATATTAATATTTTGCCTTTTCCATAAAATAGTGGAAACAACATACTGCTATACAATGGGACTACAGAAGAGCATAATGAGCCAGTGTTCCTAGCTGCTGTGAACTTGTCAGTCTCTTCACTTCTGTGATGGAAAGTAGGTCTGTTGTTTTAAAGTACGTTTTTTATGGTGCTTGCAAAAAATAACTTGGATGTCCCAAGTTTCATGAAATAACAGGTATGCCTACCATAGTGCTCCTTCTCTGAGTCTCCTGGCTCTTGAAATATTTATATTTATTCCCATGTTCTTGAGTTTCCCAGCCAAGACAACAGAGTAAACTAGAAAACAGAAATATTTAAAGATATCCCAGTGAGAAAGGTAGTTCACATTCATAGGTATGAGCAGCAACCGCTGCCTACGTGTTCATATCATGAGTTGAATAACATATTTTATTACAGTATATGCAGTCATGTTTGAATGAAGACTCAGCCATAACTTGAAATTCTCAACAGCAAGTTTTGCAGAGATGATAGAAGTAACAAAAATCCACACAGGATGCACCTACAGCTAGATGGGAAATTATTTTCTAGGATTACCCTGAAGTAGCGAGACGACTGGACTTGAAGATGGGTATCTCTATCTCAAGATGCTCACGCATCTTCTCCACCATCTTCACAGTTGAGTTTGTGCTGTGGTCACTCAGTCATTTTGAAGTGACATCTACAATTGCTCTTGTTGAATTGATCTACTGTATTTAAATTACTATATAATAGCTGGTACATGAAGTGGAACCTGAGCCTTTTTTCTCCAGCTCACTAGGGTATCTGGTGTCAGAGGCGTCTGTCTCTAGATCTACAGAGAAGACTGTAAGACTTCTATTTCTTCTCCCATCTTTTCCTTCTAGCTTGTAAAATCTGAAGGTTAGAAACATAAAATCATTAGCTACTGATCAATACATTTTTGTATTATTAATTTCTTGTCCAGTACAATGAGGTTTCTGTATTTTGGAGTCCAATAAGCACTACTTTAATAGGCTAGCATAAGTTCTAACTTTTGCCTATCATGAAACTCATGTCTACCTAAAACCAGAAGACACCACTGCAGCCGTTCTTGCTGGTTTTCATCTTAGAAGTGGCAGTAACCTAATGAAAAATGATATGTAAATTGTAAGGATTAATTAATGCAAGGCCCAATTATGTAGAAGAACATGGAACTAATATTTCATTTCTTTCTTCATCTGTTGAAAGTACAATGAATAAATATATAGTGTAAGAGCCTCTAGTTATACAACCAATCTTCCTTAGCTGCAAATAGGTATCAATAATAACTAATGATGAAGCCATGTATCAAATAACAGGATATGGAGCACAGCTGGATTTTCAAGGTGAATGACACATTAGAAAAAGCTAAAGAAATCTTAATAACACTGCATTGTACTTATAAAAATATATTCACTTGTCTAATCTTTTTATAGCAAAGTGCGTCACTTCAAAACTCTTACCCATAAAGCTCTTTGTCATTAAATCACCTCTCACTCCTGCATGTTGACAGACTCCTCTCATAATGATGGGACTTCACAAAACCCAGAGAGTTACATACCGCTTTCACAGGTGAAGCAATGTGGCCCAGCAGCACCTGATCCCAAAAAATGCTCAGCCACAGGCCAGGTGTTCCTAGTCATCTCTGAAGGGTGATCAAGAAGCCCCTCAAGTAAAATCCTGCCCATCACTGAAACGTTTTTTTCTTCCTTTTGAAGTCTTTATATCCATTCAGTGCCTGATAGACTAGGTCATCTATAAACTGAATAAAAGAAAAAACAGAGAAGCTGTTTGACATTTTGCACCTGTCTATGTCTCTTATTGCTCTGGCTTTTTCTAGTGTTTTTGACACTGCTTTTCCCATTCTCCCTTGTAACATTGGATAGTAACATTTTTCCATGCATCTTTTTTTAATGCGTGGAGTGAAGCAAGTGTCTTCTTTTTAGATTACTTCTGAAATTAAAAAAAGCAACTCAATAAAGAACTCAGATCAGGTCCCATAAGGAAATCTGCACAGGGCCAGCCTGAGCCATTCTTTGTGCTCATGCTGAGGCCGGTGCAGAAAATAAGGAAGGAAATGAAATGTCTTTGCAGCTGTGAGGGAGCCCCCTTGGTAGCCAGCACAGACCAGGGCCACCAAGACCTGCCTTAACTGGGGCTCTCTGGGTGGTAATGCCAGTGGGCTGCCAGCACATCGGAGAGAGCTGGGAATTAGGGCTCTCCGAGCCACTTCATCCCCCTTTCCCTGTGCATGCCAGACTCAGATGAAGGAAAAAAATGGGACTTAGAGCAAATTTTTCCTGCTGCATTTCTGCAGTGCTCCAAGGTATGCTAGGTCATTCCCCAAAGAAGCCTTCTGGTTGCACAGCATCGTGATGCATGAAGAACTTCATGGCAGTTATGAAGGCAGGACCCAGGCTTTCCTGCTCCCTAAGAGCAGATTTTTATCATTTATAAACCAAAACAAGAAGATCATTTGACCGTTAGCATTGATGGGTCACTGTTGGGACCCAGCATGGCTCCTGATGGGAGAAGAAAGGGAGGCATCCCCTGTTACACCATTATTCTCTCTTCTACAGAAATTCTTGTTTTTCCTTTATCCCATTGTCTCAGTCTTTGCAGCTTCATTATTTTTGGCTGATGACTAAACTATTACCTTCTATTTCTCTGTGTGGGTAGGATTTTTCTAATAAAGGAAGCATACTGGCACTAGCTCACTGCTCGGGTCTCCGAAGGCACCCAACACACTTTGCTAAGATTGGGGCTGTGCAATGATTCACAGCAACTGCACTCAGTTTGGCCTCCTTTTGGTCTATTAGCTGTCCATAAACAGACGGCAATTTCCAAACAGTCATTTTCCTTTGCTCCAAATATTTTTTCTATCACTTTTTACACCAGTGCAATTCTGCTGTCATTGCTTACAGCTTACGAGAGGAAAACCAGATTTAGAATGTGGAAAGAATACTAATGATGTGCTGCAAACTTTTAAAGAATGATTCAAAACAACTCATTACTTTCATATATATGCTATTAAAGTAAAAAATACTTTTTTTCTGGTTTCTATTATGTATTGGGTTTGCATGGCAAGGTTTTGGTAGCAGGGGGGCTACAGAGGTGGCTTCTGTGAGAAGCTGCTGGAAGCTTCCCCTATGTCCGATCGAGCCAACGCCAGCCGGCTCCAAGACAGACCCACCACTGGCCAAGGCCGAGCCCATCAGTGGTGGTGGTGGTAGTGCCTCTGGGATAACACATTTGAGAAGTGTGGGGGGAAACTGCACAACTGCAGATGAAGAGCAGACTGAGAATATGTGAGAGCAACAGCCCTGCAGACCCCAAGATCAGTGAAGAAGGAGGGGGAGGTACTCCAGCCGCCGGAGCAGAGATTCCCCTGCAGCCCGTGGTGAAGACCATGGTGAGGCAGGCCGTGCCCCTGCAGCCCATGGAGGTCCATGGTGGAGCAGATATCCACCTGCAGCCCGTGGAGGACCCCACGCCGGAGCAGGTGGATGCACCTGAAGGAGGCTGTGACCCCGTGGGAAGCCCGCGCTGGAGCAGGCTCCTGACAGGACCTGTGGCCCCATGGAGAGAGGAGCCCAGGCTGGAGCAGGTTTGCTGGCAGGACTTGTGACCCCGTGGGGGACCCACGCTGGAGCAGTCTGTTCCTGAAGGGCTGCACCCTGTTGGAGCAGTTTGTGAAGAACTGTAGCCTGTGGGAAAGACCCACACTGGAGAAGTTCATGGAGGACTGTACTGGAGGGACCCCACATTGGAGCAAGGGAAGAGTGTGACAGCCGTCCTCCCGAGAAGGAAGGAGCAACAGAAACATCATGTGATGAACTGACCGCAACCCCCATTCCCCATCCCCCTGTGTTGCTGGAGGGGAGGAGGTAGGGAAAATCAGGAGTGAAGTTGAGCGTGGGAATAAGGGAGGGGTGGGGGGAAGGTGCCTTAAAATTTAGTTTTTATTTCTCATTACCCTACTCTGATTTGTTTTGTAATAAATTAAACTAATTTCCCCAAGTCGAGTCTGTTTTGCCCGTGATGGCAATTGCCAAGTGATCTCCTTGTCCTTATCTTGACCCATGAGCCTTTCGTTATACTTTCTCTCCTCTGTCCAGCTTAGAAGGGGAGTGATAGAGAGGCTTGGTGGGCACCTGGCGTCCAGCCAGGGTCAACCCACCACATATTAACATATACACAAATGGAAAACAGTACTGAAATTTTCACTTCCCAGGACAAGCTACAACAGTTATGCCACTGGGATGGATGTTCAGATGAAAAACGTTTTAGTTCATCTGCAGTGTAAAAATTAAACCCACGAAGCTCCTGAGTGGGCTAAGAGATTCAGATCCACATTTTTCCCTCATCATCTAAGTGCACATCGGTCCTTGATGCAATGCCTGCTCTGGCACCTTAAAGGAAGAAAAGGTTGTTTGGTTTGCTCAGAGTATTCCCATAATTAAACCCAATAAAGCTTTTGGTGTGAGTTATTAACTTGGTGATAGAAACAGATGTTTCTTAAACAAAAATAATTATATCTGATGTGAACAAAAATAATTATATCTGATATGATTCATAAAATTTTTAAGCACAGGATATTATTTCACTACAGCAGTGTTATATTGCAATATTGTCAATCCCAATGGAAGTGAAATACTTCCATTCATGATACTTTAAATAATACATTTGGGAATTGTTTACTTTCCCTTTCATAAGGCACGAAGTGCATTTTTATATTTTCAGGCTTTGCTCTTCCAGGAGTTAGAACCAGGCCATGAGAAGATGGAAGCTGGGGAGTTATTCCAGCTCTCGTGGATGGACAAGGAGCATCTCTGGTTCAGCACTAATTCCATGCTGTGTGTTACCACCTCTCTGATCTGCTGCCTCTTATTCAGTGAGCACTCCCTAAATCATATTAGTCAATAAGACTAATTATTTAAAGTGCCACAGTTTAGTGGGAAATGTATATGTGAACATGATAGACTCTCAGCATTAGGAAGAGTCAGTTCTATACTGCCAGAGCCTCTTTCCTGTCATAATAAGTCCCGTGACCTATGATGAACAAAAACACATTCAACACAGTTATACTCTGCCAGGACTAGGACTCAAAATCTGTCAAACTCTTCTTGCTTGCAGTTATGTAGAATCAAATACTTTCCAGTAGCTGAACAAAAGCCTTGCTATGTTTCATTTTCCTTCCCAAAAGAAGTCTACTGTAGGTAAAAAAAGCTCACACAGACCTATCAGTGGTGGTAGGTAGAAGAATATTACAGGTAAATCACTTGGGCACAACATTTTTCTGAGTAATATGAAGCTGGTTTAAAGCAACAGCTGGCCAAAGACAGTGGCTATGAATTATGTCCCTCACATGAGAAAAGGTGACAGATTTCAATTTGGAGACTAATATTAATATTAAGGGATAGTTATTTTTTCCAAATGTTTCATATCTGACAAGAAACACCATTAAATTACTATTAAAACTGACCTTTATTGGAAGCCATATGGCTAACAATTTCGGTCATACAGTTTGAGGACAGTATAAAATTCCCAAGGCTTAACATGAACAGCTAAAAGTGATCTGTCTGACGTCAGCCTCTCCATTAACCTAGAGATATGTGACGCATCTGGGGAATTCAAGCTCCCAGATATTGCTCTAAGAGCATAACCAACTTGAGACATGTAATTTGAGCATCAGAAACAGAAGGCTTGCATGTGTCCAAATTCACTTTTCTGTTCCTCTCTTACACCAGAGACTCCTTCGGAGGAAGCACTAAGCCCTCTGCTTATCTGCAGTTGTACATATACATTTAAGTCAAAAAATGTCTATGGATGAAGAGAAGCTTTAAAATTAAGCATAGAGCTAGATTTGGTACTGCACTGGGACAAGCAAGGAACAGAAACAAGGTCTTTGTGGCAGCCAGGTCTTCTTTATTCCCTTTTGCCAATTTCCACTCACTTCTTATTTTCCTAAATTGATACCTACTTCTTTTTAAAAATCCTTAGTCATAATTATGCTATTCATATAGGCTGTTTCTTTCATGCCTCATCACTCTTTTGTTTACTCTTGATGTTAGTGTTGGACCTCTAATGCAGGTGTGAAGAATTAAGTTTGGGTTATTCCAGTTGGTCCATCAAGCCTCATTTTCTATGAAGAATTTTCTGGGGAGCTGAGTTTTTCTTAGTGTGGTATTTTGGTCACAATGACTTCTTCATTACAGTAAAAAATGAATGGAAAGCTGGGATAATGTCATCCCTGCTGCAATTTGGGGGAAACCAGCAGAGTTGCATCAAAAATTAATTTAGACCAGGATGTCCAGCTTAGATAACCGATGACTACAGGGGTTATATTACATGGAAAAATATCTGAAGGTAGTCAAGCAGTGTAAAAAAAACAGGACACAAAAGAAAAGTTCTGTGCTTTCTGAAGTACAACACAACATTCTTCACATCCTAATTCCTTTCCAAATGCTGAAAACTCTCTTTTCTTTAAGAGCACTAGATAATTTAAATTTATTTCTTCTTATAAAATCTTTCTTAATGAGGCAACAACAACAGGAAAATGACAGGGTGCTGTCATACAAAAACACATTTTATCCTTTTGAGGGAGAAGATAAAACTGAGGGACATTATGGGCACAAAACTATACAGAGCAGACAGAAGTTCCAACAAATCTGTAAGTATGTCAGCAGTGGTGACACAGAGTTAGGTAATCTTAGATTTTCCATTCCCAGTAATGCTGTTGTCTTGTGGATCAACAGTACAAATCCATGAAAAGCCTGGTTGCTTTTAAAACTACTGTGAACACATAAGTCAGCCCCTTTCATAGACTGAAGTTTTGGGCTCTGTTTGGGGAGATGACCAGATTAGATGAAAGCAATACCCAAAAGATCTCATGCTTGAAAAGACAAAGGGAGAGAGAGAAAAGGAAAGTTTCACTTTGCATTTGCCTTTTTCACCCAACTTCGCAGGAGTTCAGGGACGGACATATGGTGCAGTATGCTCTGTCACTAAAATGACAGCTACTCTTTCACCCTTGGGCAGCAAATGGAAATGTGGCTGTTTATAAGCCAAATTCTAAAAATAGCAAGTGTTACTTAACATGGCAGAATAGTGTGACTCATGCATCATTCTGACATAAACATGACATCCGTTGCAGTCAAATCATTATGTCCAAATGCTGAAGTCAGATGCAGTCTGACCATTTTTAAAATTACTTGTCAATCTTTCAAAAATATTTAAGCATCAGTAGGAAAAATAGCAACAATCTGGAGATCATTTGAAAAATATTAGATGCTGGTTTTATTAGGGACTGAAATCTGAGCTATGAATTCAATCACTGAAGTTATAAATATGTTAAAAACAACCCACAATCAGCCATGTCATGCTGACTATTATATAAATTTAAATGCCTGGGCAACTTAATAGCTTATTTAATGTACTGAAGTGTATGGGGCAGGGTACCTATTACTCCCATAAATTGACTATAGGACACTGAGTAAGCAAGTAGCAGCCTCTTTGCCTCACCTTTCCGACTATAAAATGGAGATGATGATAATACTTTCTACATGGTCAATGTGTTCCCTTCTAAGCAGGAACTTTCACCATTAGCTTGCCAAAACTTACGCATCTAAAATGAATGTAAGTAGTTACAGCTAATTGTCCAAGATTGCCTTGTAGAGAATGGAAAGAGATAGGCACTTTCAGGGACAGCTCTCTGAGAAAATGAGATGAATCACCTTCTGGAAGGCTCTTCAGCTGGCTATCAAATGAGTCCAGGTTAATAGTTTAGACCTGTATTTTTCAGGTACACTGAAAAGTTCAACCAGCTCTGGCACCCTGGGGGGATGAGGGCTGAAGCAGATGGGCCCAAGGACAGTCATTCCCTGTGATGGACCACTCTCCAGCAAACTGCTGCCACACTAAGAACAAGGAGGACGCTAAATGGAATGTGCCAGTGGTCCCAGTGATGATAATTTGGTCCTGCAGAGCTGTTTTCAGGCCAGCATAAACTGGAGTGGCCACTATTTGCCTTGACTGTCTCCTGATACCTACTATACAGCCAACCAACTCCCAGCACATGCGGATTCTGAAAAGAGTAGAAGGAAAGACTGAGGAAAGAAGGTTGGACTTTTGTTGGTTTGCGACACCAGGAACAACACAGAAATATATGCTATATATTCAGTCAAATTCTCTCCATATTGTAATTACCGCTTCCACTTTTTGTCATCCCACTGAACAAAAGTGTAGATGCAATAAGCAGAGCACATTTTATTGCTGTACCAACAAGACTGTTATTACTGCTGCTAGGAGTTGTTTTTAGCAGCCTGACATAATTAAGCAATTAATACACAGATGTAACCAGCCTTTCATCTGTCCTATTCCACTTCCTATAACATTGCGTGGGCTGTGTCATCATGTCAAATTTTTGCTTCACAAAGATGTTTTTTTAGAAAACCTATTTTGACAGGTGGGATTTTTTTTTTTTTTTTAATATTACCAGGCAAATGCAAAAGCGTATGAAATTAGATTAAGTTCAAAGCAATTTAAGGAAAAGGCAAAGTAGACCTATAAAAGCAGTTGTTTTACTCTGGGCTGTGGAGCTTGATACAGCAGCGAAAGGAAGCTCCAATACCCTCCTACAGAGCCACAGACACCAGCCACTCCAAACAAGGACCCAGGCATCCTGCCTGGATGCTCCCTGTCAGCTCAATGCCAACATATCAGTGCCTTCTGCTGATCTCTAAATAAGACATGTAAAACCAAGGTAAGAAGAAATGAATACATCATGAAATGCTGGGGCTTTCAAGTGCAGGTGGAGGCTGAGGGAAGAGGTGAGTCCTTTGTTTCTCACTGATGACAATCCAGAATTGTGCATCCTCAGATGCACCTTTTATTCACATAGTCTCAAAAAGTGCGTGTGGGGAAGTTCAGCCTGGGACAGGAGGACTGAAATCTACTGGTCCCCTGTAAAGGGGACATTCAGCAGAGCTTACTATATTACAGCACTGTCCAGACCCTCTTAAGTGAACCACTGTGCAAAATTATAGGAAGGAGTTCCTTAGAGAACTTACTAAGATTCTCCAAAATTCTTCCAAAGTTCTTCCAAATTCACTTTCAGAATATGTGAGATGGAAAAAAAAAATGGAAACAGAAAAAAAAAAGTCTCAGGTTACAAAGCAGGTCGAAAAGTTTTAGGAAAATAAAAATAAGTGGTCTCTTTAGTTTCATCCCCTGCATACTGTTCCTCATCAAATTTTCCCTTCATGTTGATGTTGAAGTGGCAACTACATTTTGTATTTCAGGGAGCAAATCACTCACCTTCTGTGAAGTTCTGAAAGAGTCATATGACAAAAAGGTTTAGCTGGTGTCTGGCTTTAACCATCATCCATGTTAACATATAACACCAACAGTGGCTTTTTGAGCAGCACAGCCTTTTTTGACTTAAATTTTTCCACTGTAGAGGTGACAAAAAAAAAAAAAAAGAGTTCAAAACAGATCATAACAAATAAATTCAAGCCTAAAAAGAAAAGGTGTTTGACCTCTTCCACACTGCTGCTTCCTCTTAAAGTTTCCTTTTCCTGATGATGCCTTTTTATGCTCTCTTTGATAAACACAATTAATGTAGCCTGTTATTAAATCCATACAAGCTGTGGTGCCAGGTACACAGCTACTATCAATATGTCTAATTCAGTGAGGTAAACATTAACAATAATTCTATCAACTCCTGGAGTTTTCTGTCTGATGAAAATTGTGCAGTTGCACACAGGGGCTAGATTAGGCACATTATGGAGAGTATAGTTATATCAAAAATGGACTGATGGAAGTTTCAGGTCTGAAAGATGAGGTAAGTAAGGGAAAAAGTGGTGATCACTGGTGGTTTGTGGTGCAAAAGGACTGGGACCCATAGAACACATCTCTGATACTTCTTGAGCATTGTTGCCTGATAACCCCAGGATGGACCTGGGGTCCAGACCTAGGGCCTGTGTTCAACAAAGATGGGGAAAATATAATACCATATGGGCAGTAAAACTTGAAAACTGCAGCCGCTTTATAGATTTCCATTTCTTCTTTCCATGGTCTGAAATGTCTCCAAGGACAGTATTGCATCACTGGCATTATTTGTGTTGGGGCTTTGTTCACCTTATCTAAAATATTAATAACTAACAAGTGATCCTGAGAATGCTTAAGGCTGAGGTGTTAATTGAAACGGTGAAATGAGACCTCATCATCTAACAATATACAGGGAAGTCTTCCGTCTCCACACAGGTTCCTCTAACAAAACAAAAAAAATCATTCTCTGTTCTTATACAGGCAATTACTGGTTTGTATTTTCTGACACAAAATCCCACTGGGAATTTAGTGCTAGTAAAAAGTGCTAGTTTCATGCCTTGTACTTGAAAAATGGCATGCCATTTCCAATCCTTTATATTTTATCAAACAACATTTTTCAGTTTCCTCTATCTAATTTATAAAAAGACTTCCTTAAAATAACATTACTTGCATTGATTTGCTTGCAGACCCACTGGTAACAAGATTTGCTTCATTACAAATGATTAGCAAAAGTCCAGTCATCGCTCAGTAAGCAATAGAATCTAATTTATGACTTCAATGAGACTACTTTGCAGGATACCAAACAGTGGGAAATTTTTAAATCAGGAGAGAAAGAATGCATTTTCCTCATATAGATAATGACTGATGTCTTTTCTGTAGAAAAGAAAAATATAAAAATCCACTTTAATTGGAATGCCATTATAAAAAGTAACTATCCTTGATGTCTTTTGTCTTTGATTATTATTGATCTTTTAAGCCTGCAGATACTGGATAAAAGTGTTTGTCTTTTACTTATGGACCAAACTACAAAAAGATATTTCATTCTTCTGTGAAAACAAATCATCAAAATAATCTGAATCAAATGAAATATTTTTCTTTCCTAGACTAGAAATATCTAGAAATATCTAGCCTAGGAGCATCTCTTTTCTCATTTTTCCTAACATGGGTTTCTTGGGGATGCAATAAGGTTTATGAATTTTCAGCAACGTAATTTAAAAAAAGAAAAATGGAAAGCAAGAAGTTTTCCTGAACAGGTACTGCAAACTATTGTCAGAGATTCAGAAATTCCAAGTTTCTGCTTGCTACTGAGAGAGAAATATGACTCCTACCTGAATCAGAAGAGGTCATTGTAAACAAGGCTTTGCTACGTCAGCTGTGCTAATCAGAATGTTATTTTAATTTCATGGAAAGCTTTCAGAAACAACATATTGTCATTCATCTAGGATTTGTTTGAAGTGGAGAGTTTTATTGTTTTGGGTGTGCAAAGCCACTTTTATTTAAAGTGGCACCAACTTCCCAGCATGGAATAAAGTGCTTATCCTAGTGTAGCTTGTTCCTATTTATTGGGGTTTTTTTATACAGGACTTTTATTTCAGTAAAAAAATTACACGTCCCATCAAAATAGCATTATCAATAAACTTAAGTGTCCAACAGAAATTAGGTTCTAATGAAGAAAGGAGAAGTTCTAACAAAGAAAGTAAAAGCGAGTGATTCCATATACTACAAAAGGATTGTATGAATAACTGGAGTGTTATATCTTCTCTACGTTTGAAGAAGTTTGAGCTAGCAATGTTTGCACTGATGGCTGCATCCAGTTGAGCTATTTGTAAACATGAGTGAAGGGTTAAAAATCAACCAGATACTGTCCTAACCCCACTAGGAGTGTCCCATATGTGGTTGACTACAAAACCTGATGGGTCTTAAGTGTGCCAGCCCAATTGATATTTGGGTTTTGGTAGTCTAATCTCGATCTCAACCCAATAAAACTAAGTGAATGCATAAGCAGCTCACTGAATCAGAGCTACAGCTAGTAATAACATATGAATAAGTTAAATGATGTAAAGTCATCAGACACCAAAAAACCCCAACTATCTTACCTGAAAAAATTAGTCTCCCATTAGAATAGGATTAGGCCCAGGCCCAGGCCACCACCCATGGTGAGGGTATGCCAGAAAAAATAATCTAAATGCAGTTTTAAACCCAGGGCTCAGTTTAGTCTTCCATGAGCAACCAAAGTTCAGTTACCACCCACACCCATGCCAGGGTCTGAACGTGGTCTGGATTACCACAAACCATCATTTGAACATGTCAGATCTGTACCTAGTCAATATATAATTGCTGTTATACAACATTTGTCAAAAACATGAACTGAAAATTTTATAAAAGTAGATTTATGAATAAAATTGATTGATTTTTTTCAAGTTTATTCACTAAAAAAATTTTTGAGATGAAATTTTTCTAGAAATAAGTAAAAAAAAAAGGCAATAGTTTCAGTTACAGAACAAAACAAAACAAAGAAAAGCTGTGATAAAAAGCATTATTTCTACATTGCTAGACACTATTTCCATTTTGCAGGTGAGAAACTTAGTTGCAACAGGACAAAATACAATTTCAAAAGCCCTTGGCTTTATTGCAGAGCAGCCCTTGGGCAGGATTGCACGCAATGCTCCTGACAAGCCTTGATGGAACATTGGCCTCTGCTTCGGCCATGGGAAGCCGAGCACTGGAAGAAGCAAATTTTAACAGTTACCAACGCATTACATTTCTATCTCCCCAACCATATACCGCCACTAGGTAATTTCATGACCCACTGTAACTTCCGTCTAGTTGAGATGGTATTTTTTATATAAAAGGTTAATATTTCTTTGATTTTACTCCTCCACTCTGTCATTGGTTTTCAAAGATGTATTGAGCTGTAGTTCGTGTTGAGTGAGAGAGGGGCAGGGTGACACAAGCGCTTTTGAATCTCACTTCCCGGATGCATCAGGATCTGTAATAAGGGGGAGCAAGCTCTGCCATTATGGAAAAGCTCGAGGGTGCAGAGGTTAGCTCTGACAAGGCACCCAGGGACAGCAGAGTGAGGGCTGCATAAACAGAAAGAGGGAAGAAAGGAAAGGAAGGAAAGAAAGAAGAGAAAGGAAAGAGAGGAAAGAAAGGAAAGAAGCCCAGCTCTTCTAATCTTTCTCTCCTCTTTATTTCCTTCTATCTCCTCTGCTTTGCTCAGAAAGTGTCTTTCTAAACTTGAATATTGAAAATAAATAAATGAATGCCTGATAAAAGAGGAATTTGGAACAGGTCAAGAAACACAGCTTAGTTTCGTTAGAAACTAGGCTTTAAGACAAGCTGTTGGAAATGCTTCTGAGCCCCAGGCTGGGGATGAGGAGCAGGAAGAAATAATTGGGGTGAAGGGAATCCCCATTTGGTTTGAAAACTTCTAGCTAAACTACAGAAACAAAAACCTGAAGATAATTACAAAACCCTTTGTTCCCCTTGACTGCCCTTTGACTGGTAATCACAGTGCATTGCTACTTGGGATACTGAAAAATTTAATCTCACTTGAAAACCTTTGTCCTGAGAGAAAGATTTTCAAACAAGAATAAATCTGCTCAAGAAATCCAGCCTTCTGCATAGCTTGGGGAATGGGTAGTGATGGTTCTTTGATGTTCAGTCTCTTGGAAAGCAACTTAGATCATATTTGTCCTTCCTCCTGCCTGTGGCATTGGCTTCTAAGAGAGTTGGCCTGCTTAAATTTTAATTTTGAATTAAGTTCAGTAAAGGAGCATTAATATTGGTTCCAAATCTGATTTTGAAAGTTGGTGTTCAGCTTCAAAAGGAAATCTAGCTGCCCAGGAATGCTGCTGTGCCAAACAGCTAGGCAGATGCTGGAAGAAAGACACTCTAATTTCATCTTGTTGATATGGAGAGAGGAAATGAGGAATCAAATAAGAAAAGTAAATAAGAGAAGGGAAATTTAAGAGGCAATATGACCAAAAATAAAGTGAGGAAAGAGAACTGCTGTGATGAACAAAAAACTAGCTGCATAACAAAAAAGAAGCGATAAAAGTTTTGTTAACATCACTTCTAACCTGAAGTGCTTTGAATCACCTACTCCTCACCCAGAAAACCGCCTCTTCTCTGTGCATTTCAACTGTTGTCCAAATGTCCCATAAATTGGACACGTGCTTCCAATCCATGAGATGGACACCTGATATTTTGTAACAGCTTTTGCTTTTCAGAGGTCATCCTTCACCTGCTGACAGCAGGCAGCACTGCAGACCATTTACTAGAGCTGGAAGACTCAGGTGGGAACATATTTGTCTGTTCTGTGCTTCTGGGTTATTCCTGATGGATGTGACTAAGCAGATGGATGATTGGAAGAGTGTGAAGACATTTTATAGCTGTATATTTAATGGGTGTCTATGTCAGTCTGAAGAAATCAATACGGTAAATATTTAATCTCAAAATACTATTAACAATTCACCAGCTAAAAATTATTTCTGACTGTGGGAGCACTTCTTGAATACCTGAACACTTAAGTGTCTCAGGATACTTTAGAGAAACACAGAACTGCCAACTAGTGCAGACCCAGGGGTTTTTTTTTCCAATTTACCTGTGTGTAGTCTCAAGCCAACACGCAATAGGAACAGAACTTAAAATGGTGAAAGACTTGATGGGGATGATGGGTACCCAGTATGGCACTCCATAAGCCACCTCAAGCCTGAAAGAAACAGGTCTGTTGAAGATAGCATGCAATGAACATAGCAATATTTCTTCTTGACCCAAGCAGATACACAAGTCTAGCATCCACTTTGAATGTAACCTATGTGGGTTGGTGTTACATTAGAGAGCTGTGTTCCCACTATCCTGTACAGTGCAGGCGTATCCTGAGCTGTGTATTAGGTTTTTTTTAAATGCATCTCATTTTAAAGACTATTTAGGAATACTCATAAAAACACTAGAATGTATTTTCCGACGGAAGCAGGTATTGACCCTGTTTTGGCTCTATTGTAAATATCCAAGTCTGGCTTTGCAGAAGTATCCCTGAAGCCCAAGGTGTAGCTAAGTGACCGAAACACTAAGAAAATGAAAAATGATACCTCTCCTGACAGTGAAAATGGAAGAGAGAAGAATCATTCTCAGGGGAACAGTGAGAAAGTGAGGAATCTGTAGGAGGAAGGAGAAATAGTGACAAATAATACTCCCATACTTTTCCACTGCAGACCATGGTCAGTATTAGCAACCACAGAGTCGTCCTTATGCAGCATGTGGGGACAGGTGGTCACTCTGAGTCCTGTGAGCCAATGGTCAAATCAGTTTCTACCATAACATGCCAAGGAAAAAAAGGTATGTTATGAGGGCCAGGTTTCTGGAGCATTCAGAGGGACTATCATTAAAAAAAAGACTTAATCTCTGAGTTGCGCAAAGTGTAATTGCTTACAGTTTAAACCGGTAGCATGGTTTGTGTTACCTGGGCCTTTCTGATGTAGGGCCCAAGTGGCAAGTCAGAATGAAATATCCTTGAGGAGAGAAAACCAAGGCCTTTGGTGGAGATCAGACCCTTCCCAACCTTTTCTCCTGAACAGAGGATGAGTGAAGCAGCTGGACTTGTGGTATCTCCCAGATTGCAGCTCCAGACCTCTGTCAGGCATCACCCAGGTCTGAAAACCTATTTTCTCACGTCCTCCCAGGCACTAGAGGTGTGCAGGTTGTGAAGGAAGACTTCTTCTCTGTTTCAGAGCTTTGGTCTGTTCTCCATTTCGGTTACGTTTCCCTGATATATGTAACCCCTCTCCTGGCTTCCCACTCTCCAGAACATCCAATATACTGAGCACTTGTCTACTTGCCTTTGCTCTGTAGGAAACATAGGTGCATCTATGGTAAGCGGGATCAAGGTAAGGTTTAGCTCAGCTTCAGCAACTGTTTAATATATGCCCTGCAAGAAGGTCTAACTCTGTACCATCCCATCCAACAGTCCTTTACATCAGGATTTTAATTTCTCAGTTATGCATTTTTGATATATATTTCCTTTACTCCAAATGGTTTTGGACAAAACTTTCCTCTATTTTATTTCTGCTGGAAAACAGTAATAGAAAATCACCTACCCATGTACACAATATATCATCATCATTTGTTACTGTGATAATGATAATAAATTTTATTCTATGATATTATTATATTTTATTCTACAATATTATTATATTTTATTCTATGATATTATCTACTTTTATTCTATGATAATAAATTTTATGAAAAAATAATATTTTTATTTTTAATATTTGTCTTGTCCCAGGAAAACAAAATTTTCTTTGATTTGGAGCTACATAAGGGATGGATTTCATCTATTTTATGGTATTTCTTGTCACTATGCAAGGTAAAACATTTCAATGTAAACATTTGGTAACAAGCTATGTAATAATTAAATGTAAAATAATTAAATCTAGGAATTTCTGGATTAATTAATTGTGGCAAAGGTAGATATGGCAAAATGACAGTCAGGTTTTTTCCTTAACAAAGTAGAGTATTAAAACATGATCAAGTTTTGAAATACAAAATGAATGAAATATAATTAGCTTATTTGAACCTTTCAAATCTCTCTTTTCGTACTTCATCCCAGTACTTTCCCATTTGTTATTTTTACAGAACCATATTAATGGAGCTCCAATTATTTTTAATCATCATCATGTGAATAATTTATCTAAAATCTTTCAGTCTGGTTTTCCTGTTCAAACTATTTATAAAGGGTATGCAAATGCTCTGGGAATTTAAGAAATACACCATGTGCTAAGAGCTAAGCACAAATGTCTTCCAAGTGTGTGTGCATACACAAAAAGTATTGGTGTTTGAGGAAATCCGTCCTTCAAGAAGTTCATTCACAGAGACATCCCAGATAATGGAACAAATTGAAATAACTAGAGCTTTCTGCCTTTTTGCCCATTTTCACACTTGCACTTTACCCCGAGGACTGAATACCTGGTCACTGTTTTCTGCTGCACAAAGGCAGGGGACTGACTTGGCCCAAGGAACTCACAAGACATGGAGGTGGCACATCATCCACGTTTCCTCCTCACCAGGTCAGCAACTGGCGTGGAAATCCCTCAGCAAACCTCCTATGATATTCCCCATGGGAAGATATTGATAGAGTCAGAAATGGAGCTGCAAAATCTTCATGTTGCCAGAAGATGTGTTTTGCAATGTGGCTCCATATTTTCTTGATCTTTTGCTTGCTGCACTCTGAGGACCAGCATTATCATCAAGTTTTTTCAGTGCAAAATTAAACACATTGACTGCCAGCCCAGAAGGGAAACCTGGGATAGCAAAGTAAAAGGAGTCTGTGGGCTTCACCTCTCCTAGAAAGAGAAGTCAGATCTCAAACACAGTGCTGTCTGAAATGTCACCTTGACAAGCAGGAGAATCAAATTCCAGCTGGACTGTGTAATTCTATGGGCAGAGTTGGTGGGAAAGCACAGGCAGCTCTGGGAATAACAACTTCCCAGGACTGCAGAGAGCTGTGAAATCCCTATAGAAGATCACTGGCTCGCTCACACCATCAAACACCAGAGATGAAAAATGCCGTTCGCCACAACCCACAGAGCCTAATGCAAATACTGCCCACGCAAGAGACAGGTGCAAAGTTTGAGACTTGCAATAGATTCAGGGAAGTAAACATCCAAAACCCACTGGAAATGGCAAACAATGGCCACAGTGGCCTACAAGGCCATTTTTTTACATACCAAGGAAGGAACCTTCTGTCAAATCTGGCACAAAAAGCAAGGGGCTGAGTGAGGCAGGGAATGGCATGACAGCATCAATCACACTTGTATTCTCTACTACAGGA
Source organism: Pelecanoides urinatrix (assembly GCA_013400755.1). Classification (NCBI taxonomy): domain Eukaryota; kingdom Metazoa; phylum Chordata; class Aves; order Procellariiformes; family Procellariidae; genus Pelecanoides; species Pelecanoides urinatrix. The sequence goes on along the minus strand of VZTQ01013803.1, from coordinate 109,304 downwards.
AAGTGAAGCTCATTTCTTTGAATAAGATTATGAAGCCAGATCATTCTTGACACAAGACAGATACCTTCATCTAAACATCCAGCAAACTTCTTAAACCAAGGGAGCACAAGGCAGGAAAACAGAAGAAATGCTGAAGTAAAAATGCCCAATAATTATCCCCCTTGTGAGTTGAAAAACACATTAGATTCCAAAAAAAGATAACAGGACCTGTCAAGGTTGTCCTGATCAAGAAACAGTGAAACATAAAGCCTCTTTATTATAAGCAAGCCCGGAGCCTACTCAAACTGTTACCGCATTTGGAAACTTCAACCTGCCTTGTGTTCGCCATCGATTTACAAGGAGTTGTTATTGACAACCCGAGTGGAGAACACTCTTCTCTTTTTTCCTAGCATAGCATCTCCCATTGCCTTATTTACAATCTTGACTGCGAGTACCAACACAGATAGGAAACTGTAATGCTAAAATAATCACAAATTTCAAACTGAAGATTTAAAAAAGTCCCAGCAATTTAGTCTCAGAAAAATTGTTAAATAAGTATAAAACCATAACTCTCCAAGGCAGATATTCTGAAATTTGTCTGTCCACAAACATGACAAATGCAAGAAGAATAGGCTTAGAAAATTTAATTTGAAGTCCACTGTTTTCAGACCCTCTGAGGAATAGAAAACTAACTTACACTTGAGAAAGTTTCATTATAACTATGCTGTTGTGACACAAAAATAGCTGTACATTTTTCATTATGTTGGATTTGCATTTTGGAACAACCTGCCAGGATTAATACTGATCCAGGGATAAATACATTGTGCATGATGTGGCATTTTGTCAAAAAAAAAAAAAGACTTTACATCCTTCAGCAGAGATGGCCATCATTTTTCAGTGCTCACCCTTAATTACAAAAGTTCTGCTGTTGTTCTAACATATGTTTTATTTATAAATAACCCACTGGAGTTTCACATGTACAACCGCATTACATCTCATTAGAGTCAAACCACTGACGATACTGCATGCATACATCCCTCTTTCTGTACATCCCTCTTTTTACCCCCCTTCCTGGGAGAGTTCAACCTGCTGTGCTTATTAAACATCTGCCTTACAGTAAGCAATATATTTTATTAATGTTACAAATACTTCACATTATTCATAAATAAGGAATAGATTCATTTTTTATTAATTCCCCATGATAAGGAATTTTTTTGTGTTGTTCAGGCACCTGCTCAGACTTCAAAATGTCTTTTCTCTCCTTTTACAAGGTCTGTTTGAAAAAGGCAGAAAGTTGTCCTTCAAGCTAGTAAGTCACACATCCGTAAGAACAGGGAAGGAACATGTGTTCTCTGTTAGATATTCCTCATCAGCACGACACTTCAAATAGGTTACTTTATGCAGCACAAAAATGACCTTGGATTATTACTTTGACTCATATTTTATGTTGTCAGCCTGCAGAATTTTAATTAGAATTGAGAATTCAGGAAATCACTGTGTTCTATCCATAGACCTCTTACAACCCTGAAAATTATTGTAATTTAAGCAGTATCAGAATAGGAAGAGGGTTTTTGAGGTATCATTTTAGGAAACTAGGTCCAGGTTATTTACCATAGGCAAGGGGATACTTGTAATTCATTTTCCTCTCAAAGTATTCATGTCTGAATGAAATCTTTTTGATTCTGAAATGCTTTATACAGCTGTCACAGCAAAAACTTGCTACAGAATTAACAGGGTAAATGTTCTGTCCCTTTTCTGTCCACAGGCTGAATGTGCTACTCCCAATCCTTCCTGTTTTGGGAGCCAAATCTGCACCTGCTTTAAGATGCCATCTTGTAGAGGTTGGGAAGGTAATGGAAGGAGCTTTTTTCTTTGACGCAATTGTTTTCAGGCTGGCAATAAAGAATCCCAGTAAACTCCAACTGGAAGTTGGCATGAGTTTTGCACATCGGTTCTTTTATGTCTTCCAGTATATACCACAGGAATCTAAGAATTATCATCAGAGCATTTATGCTGGTAGTCCAATATCCTGTGCTTGACAGAGGCTGTGGCCAGCTGTGGCAAGAAACCCTGCAGGCAACCAGCAGTGGAGAACATGCACCAGGGTCCCCGACCTCCGAAAAGTTAAAGATCGAGCCATGCCTCTGTTAGCATCCCGTGCTTATTCCCACATTGCCTCTTCCCTGCATAAACCCCTCAACGAGTAAGCCTCTCCTTCTCATAACTTCTTTTAAAAAGCCCCTGCATGAACTTCTTGTTAATGTCCATTACTATAATGCCGAATAACCTTCTAATCCTGAAAAAGGACCAGTTTTTTTTAAAACACCTTACTCTCCCCTGGCTTTTAGCTTCAGCAATATCATATGATAATGTGTTCTACAAATGAGTTCCAAGTTGTGTGAGAAAGTAGATCTACTTTTCAGTTTTTCATCAGCTTTTTTTAATAGCATGATGGACTGGCTTCAACCATCTATACCAGAGGCATATTTCTGAGTGTACAATACATAAGATTTGGTTTCCTCTCCTTGTATTGTTAGACATGTAATATTTTTTTCTTCAGACAGGAATAAACCCAAAACTTCCTGCAACAGGAAATGAAGTTAAAAAAATCCTCCTTTGCAGCTTCTATGAATTTCTAGTTCCAGCCCAAAGGTGCTCCTTTTCTGGGAATATGAAGCAATTATCAAAATAATAATAAAAGTGGCACAGCAAAAGATGATTGTCTGTGGCCTCTGACAGAAAGTCGTTCCCCATTCTGCATTCAGCTCTAGCCACACTCATCTCTGTGGTTTATTAACAAAGATGGGCAAAAGAAGAGGAAAATGCGTCTTCTTCTTCTGTTACAGACTATCACTAAAAATCAGGTAAGTATTTCTACGCTATTTGTCTTCAAGATGTTGTCTAAAAACATCTTTTTGGATCTTCTTTGTGTATGTGTACAGTTGTGTGCTGTTGTAACACAGAAAAAGGGAGTTTTCCAAGGCATAATTTCATTGATCTTGGAGTTTCAAGCTATTGTTGATTTCCCAAGAAAAAGGAACTTTGCTTTTATCTTATAACAGCTTTCTTACAGCCATTGCAAAAATGTTGGAAATTAATTTGCTTTTCCATTGCCTCAGGAACTAAATAAGTATTTTTAAAGCTTCAATTCTGCCTACACCCAAAAAGTGTGTAAGGCTGGGCAGAGATGGGCAGGGAAAATGTTACAGTCCACTGACCATTATTCTGAAAAGCTTTAAGAAATGGTGGGTAAATAGAAAGCAGTCATTTTGACATTAATTGACATCAATTGGAGAAAATTTAGATCAAAAGGAAATACTTGAAAAGCAATTCTAAGAACAGCCAGCGTGGTTTCTTCTGCAAAACAAAGCCAATCTAATTTGTTCCAATTATTCAAAGCTATACTAAAGGTGGGCAAATCTTCTGGATTTGTGAACTTCTGAGACTACTTTCTAGGTTCATAAAAACCAATTAAGCCCCATGAATGGATTTGTTAAAATGTAAATAAAGCTGAAGCAAATTTTCTTGTAGACTAAGGCTAAATGGTAATGTGGCTATAGAGGCTGCAATCTTCAGCCACTAAACACCTGCAGATTTGGGTTGCGTATCATATACAAGGTATGTGCTTAAGGCACCACAGTCCTTTAAGCCATTCCTACATTCCCTCTGTAGTGGCAGGTGAAGAGCCCTTGGTTTTCCACCCAGTCCAAACTACTGTGCCCCCTTCCACAAATTTTGTGAAGTTACCAGATTATTCAGAAAAGAAATGCTGCTTGTCACTATATATTAATGATGTTACCACTTACTGAGCTAATACCAGAGCCCTTACATGGAGCTCCATAAACAGTAAGTCTGAATCCCCCTTGGTCCCAAAGCTTGATACAGGTTTCTCTTGGTCTTCCTCACACAAAGTTTGATGACGTCAGTCTCTTCCCAACAGATTTGCTTTGTATCAGCAAACTTAACAAAGCTGTGCTGGGTCTGAATGTCTTTCTCAGGCCACATCTCAGCAGTCATGTGTCTTCCTGAGCCATTCCCCGACTTCCAAGACTGGCTTGTGCTATATTCATCATGCTCCTTGTTTTATTCCAAATAGTTGAACCTCTTTGGCAGCATAGCTCTTCTTCCCTGACACCTAAGAAGACGACTTGGAGAGAGATATTTATCTGCAGTAGGGAAGGACCAAGGTGGGGAATGCCCTTCCCTACCTCCAATGACAAGGAGTTTGAGGCAGAAAGTACAAGCTGAATTTCTCTGTTCTGTTTCTTCTGTTGGGAAGAGGCTGCCTCTCTCCCTCACCACTGACAGCTTCACCAATACTAATCAGGTAAAGGGGTAGTTTGACTAAGCATTACGCATGTGCCAAATTCCAGTGAAGTTAAAAAAGCCCATCGACAAACTCTCATGCAACTACAGATCCGAAAAATGTTTCAAATTCAGGACATGCATTTCATAGATCATAGAATCATACAACCATTTAGGTTGGAAAAGACCTTTAAGATCATTGAGTCCAAATCTTAACCTAACACTATCAAGTCCACCACTAAACCATGTCCCTAAGCACCATGTCTACATGTCTTTTAAATGCCTCCAGGGATGGTGACTCAACCACTTCCCTGGGCAGCCTATTCCAAGGCCTGGTAACCCTTTCAGTGAATAAATCTTTCCTAATATCCAATCGAAACCTCCCCTGGTGCAATTTCAATTACCTGATGGGAAGACACAGAGAAAATGAAACAAAACCATTCGCAGAGATGCACAGGGAAAATCTGCAAGACAACAGACGTAAGTGGGAACATGGGAAATTAGAGGGGGGAGTATTTGTTTGTTTTACCATGCAGGTTGCCCAGAGAGGTTGTTGAATTTCCATTCTTGGAGATATTTAAAGCTTGACCAGGAAAGACCCTGATCTGATATAACTGGCCCTGCTTTGAGCAGGGATTGAACCACAGGGCCCCCAGATGCCCCTTCTGAACTAGGCTGTTGAATAAGTTGGTGATTTTACATGTCTTGCTGAACTGGGAACTGAGACGTGTTAGAGAAAAGGATCTGGTAACATTTTTTCCACCCATAGGTCACACTAAAATATTATGTGTAAATCTCACAAAAGTTTGCAGTGATATTTGGTCCTTTAACTTCCTTTTTGCTTTGACTTTGTTCCTCAAGACCAAAAGAAGGACTATTAATGATAATCATTTTATAGCCTTAACACATCTTCTAAACCACATCTCTTTTCAAAATACATTGACATTCTCATATTTCATTTCTAAATTCGCTTATTGTCCTTTTGTCTCATGTTCTGAAAATAATTCAGAATCGGAAATGCCTGGCGGTGCTATCATTATCATCATTTACAATCATCTTCCTTTCCCCCCCACTACTCAAATAATATAGCAGGAAAAATGAGAGCAGTTCAGGACTATTGCAAGCATTATTATCATGAAAAATTCACCTAGAGCTAAATCCATTAAGAAGTCAAATGCCCGTGTCCTAACTAAGAGTCTTTGCGTGTAAAAAAGTCCAAAATTGATTTTCTCAGACTCCAGTCACTCTGGTGCTAGGTCATGCTGCAGCACCAATGGACCAGGAATAAAGTTTCCTGCAGATCTGCTCCAGCCCAAGATTGCCAAGGTCTGAGGGTGCCGGAGGGCCAACCCTACTGAGAGCCACAAACAAGGCAGTGACCATCTCCCCCACCTTCCCACCACGTCGGATACCACAAACTGTCTCAGGGAGTACCAACCAACCAAACCCACACCAGAGGAAGAAGAGGTGTTTGCCTTTTCCAAAACAACCTGTGATTAGGACAGCCACTTCAGACGCTAGAGACCTACCTCTTTTCTCCCCTGAGGCAATTAGTCTAATCACCAGGTTCAGTGTAAACTAGGGGAAAGCTCTCTTTTGTTGTCATATCAAAGCTGTTCTGCTTTAAATTATGTAATTAATTATTGAGCCACAAGGCAAACAAGAGAGTACATCTCTATAGTAAAGTGTTTCGGGTGCTCCTATGACGAGGGCAATACTCATATTCTACTCCCCCTCCAATTAGAACATAAATCCCGTTTCTCCATTGTCGTTGCTTCAGTCTTGAGGACATATTTGGGCTGGATGTTATCTTAGGTTTCTCTCTCATAATGATTTCAGTCCCTACATTGATTTATCCCAATTATAGTAGGACTAATGTATTTTTTGGTCATACCTGGAGATGCAAAACCATACCTGGTCATCAGCAGACACATGGGCTGCCATCATTTCCACCAGTTGCTGCTGTTACCTTCTCATCTGCATGTCATTGACTTTGGCCAGTTGCCCTGGTTGCATGCAAGCAGCCAGAACACATTCATGATCTGAAACAAACTTTCATGACCTGACACTTTATAGATAAAAGCAAACTTGCAAGGCACCTAAATATGTAGTGTTTGTCAACTGTTTTGATACTTCACAACATTTTGGTAAGTATCTTTCTGTGAATGTCAGCTGCAATTCTTGTTAAATCTAATTCAGATTTGCAATGAACCAAATGAAAGATACATGATTTAGTTAAAACAATGAAAACCTACTTGAGCAATAACCTTGAAACTAAGAAGCAATCTATTATAGACAGGATGTTTTTATTGTTGTAAATTTTTATGAATGTATAATTGGCATATTTTCCAAGTACATTTTCCCATTTTCTCTAAATAAGACATAACACTAGATTTGTACTGTCTAATTTAGGTGTCTAAATTAACAACAATATTTCATGTTTGAGTTCAAAAGGATTATTTTTGACTTAGAACTAATTTGCAGACTGACTGACCCTTACTCCTATGATGGAGGGAATGGACAGAAATAATTGCAATGCAGGTATTAGGCAGACTGCCGATTTAAAGTCCCTAATTCATGTGTCAAAACTGCTGCTCCCAGGTCATATGCATCAGTAGAATCAACTTTTTTTCTTCCTTTTTGATCTAGAACTTTATTAAATGAAGTCTTCCTTTTCATCTAGCTTTGTCAAGTATACCTCATCAATATGAGTTAATAGTTTTACATGACATTTTGAAAATTAAAACCACAGTTTATGTGTTCACCCTGAGAAGTCTATATATGTGTACTGGTTTTGGCTGAGATAGCATTAATTTTCCTCATAGCTTGTGTAGTGACATGTTTTGGATTTGTGATGAAAACAGAGTTGATAACATAGGGACGTTTTAGTTATTACTGAACACTTTCTGCTCCTCCCCCCACCCCGCCAGCGAGGAGGCTGGAGGTGCACAAGAAGTTGGGAGGGGACACAGCCAGGACAGCTGACCCCAACTGACCAAAGGGATATTCCATACCATATGACATCATGCTCAGTAATAAAAGCTGGGGGAAGAAGGAGGAAGGGGGGATGTTCAGAGTTATGCCATTTGTCTTCCCAAGTAACTGCTATGTGTGATGAAGCCCTGCTTTCCTGGAAATCACTAACCATCTGCCTGCCGATGGGAAGTAGTGAATGAATTCCTTATTTTGCTTTGCTTGCATGTGCAGCTTTTGCTCTATCTCAACCCATAAGTCTTTATCTCAACCCATGAGTTTTTGTACTTTTACCCTTCCAATTCTTTCCCCCATTCCACTGGCTGGTGGGGTGAGTGAGCAGCTGTGTGGTCCTTCACCACCTACTGGGGTTAAACCATGACAATATGGTATTTGTGGAAGTTACATGAGGGTCAAGTTATATATATATATATATGAGTTTATTCACAGGGTTTTGGTGTGAAACAGTACTATCCTGTTTTAATATGAGCTGCAGCTTCTGCTAATTGTGGTGAAAATGACATAAAAGCCATTGGCCACAAAAGCCAATACATCTTCTGAAGCTTCAGGTTTCTTATGCATAAGGAAATTTTTCTTCCTTTGAGTTAGTTCTCCCATGTTCTGTGCCCTAGTCAAGCTCAAGTGCTTCTCTATAAGATCTTTCAAATGCTCTTACAGAACAGCAAGTTACCACAGCTTGGACACCCATTTTAAGAACACAGCTTCTCTCCCTCACCAACCATGAAAACTGAGGAAAACTACACTCCTAAATTAGGAGACAACATTCAGTGGGGGCAACTGAGGAAGTAATTTTAGACTAAGTTTCTTACTCTTCTGTCTGTACTGTACCTCATACCTTTGGATGTTCAAGTATAAATGGTTGTAACAGCTGTTTTTATAAGGCTGGAAATTAAACAAGCTCACACACTCACACACAAGAACTATGGGTTGGTGTAAGTAAAACAGAATGGGGATAAAATTAACAGAGCTATATTACATTTTCTAATGGAATTGAAATTATCTTAGAAACTTAGTAGGGCTGTGCCAACAGTCACTTTATTACCTGTATAAGTTTAAAATTCTCCTATAGGAGAATAATATGTAAGCCAACAAACTCATAGTGTGTCATTCCTCGTATTTCAGAGGTGAAGTCATTGTGTCAGGCTGCTCTAGGTGCTATAGAGGAAAGTCACTCCATGCACACTTTAACTGAGGGAAAAATTCCAACTGTTTTTGTCAGTCTCAAGAAAAATGTGCAGTAAAGCCACATTGATCCCTTGTGTATCACATAACATTTCCTTTCAGCTTGTTTCCCTTGTAGTTATTCTATTTGGCTAAGGTGTGTTTTCCAAATAGCATCCATCTCAACCTGAAGACTTCAAGTGATAAAGAGTACAAGACTCCCTGGACAGTTTACTTTGGTGCTTAATTGCTGTCATTGTTAAAAATGCGTGCTTTAATTTGAATATAAATATGTCTGCCTTCATCTGGCATTGGAACTGGTTCTCATTTAACATTCCTTTCCCAGACAGAAAAGTCCTTTTATACAAGGCATTTTCCCCCATCCGTTTGCTTATCTACTATAGCGCAGTCACTCTTCCGTCTTCTTTTTGATGCATGAAATGGGCTGAGCTCTTTCAGTCTCTCACCACAAGACATCTTCTATGCCTTTGCAGCATTTTAAGGACTCTGTAAATATCCCTTCCCATGACCAACCGGAAGGGTCATGAATCCTCACTCCTTGTCGCCTGCCTTCCCTCTTTCCTTTGGCTGGATGGCATGGGGTAACAGTGCTCAGCAATTACTCCTAGCCCCTTGCAGTCTCACATTTGGCATGAAACCCGGCTTACAATGTGTGTTTCTCTTATTTCACCCTTGTTTTTTCTTCAAGCCAGGCTTGAGAGTTGAACTCCGAAGGATGCTGTTTTTCTTAACACACAAAGGCAAAGGCAGAGGTTGCCAAGCAACAAGAGCCATAGGAACAATTTTTTTGAAAATTTCTTCCTCCCACTCAGATTTCTTTCCAATCTGGAAGCTTATAGGTACAGAGTATTTACATGGAAAAGCAGCCACCTAATGTCCTTCAAATCAAAGCAATGATCAAAGGCTTAAAGGCTGTATCATTAGAGATTTCATAAGCATCTGGAATTTAATGCTGTTAGATTTGGCTTGGTGGCAGTCAGAATATTCTGAATTTTTAATGCTGTTTTTCCCATCTCAACATTAGCCAGAAACTGAGACTGAATTATTAGCACCTTATTGGTAATATCCAGTACTGCATTTTGAAGATTCTGACTTTTTTCTTCCTAGAAAGAAACCACAGTTCTAAAGTAGTTATGTCACTATAGGACCTCCATGTATACCTAAAAATGGAAAAGTACTGTTAATCCCATTGCACAGATGGACAACGAAAGGATGATGACATGTTTGAACTCTATGATTTTCAGTCCTTAGAAATCTGCCACACTGCAGAAACTTTATTGCTTGAGCTTTACAACACTTGTTATACATAAACTGCTTGTGTGAACAGAAACATTTCTGTACTCCTAGATCTAGGTTCATGACCAACTATATCCTGACTCTAAGTCAGACAGAGACCTAGGCATCTGCTGTCACCTCTTCCACACCCTGACTTCTGCAGAAAGGGAACCCAATAGAGAGATCACAGCGGATCCACAGAGTGATCTGGTCAAGTCTGCAGGCTGTATCCATTGGAGATCAATATGCCCAATCAGACTGTGTGTTAGTGACCAGTGCAGGCTGAGTTCAGGCAGAAAATCAAGTTCATTTTTGAATGTCTCTCCTGGACTTACCCATTTCAGCGAGATTTCTGTGAGATTCTGAAGGTGCTTTACCTGTGATCTACATTTTAGATACCTAGACTACATTGATGCTGGTAAATTAAACAGTGCAAAGGAATTTTCTCAGGTACTGGAATTCAATTATTTATATTATTAAACAGTTATGTTTGTTCCCATACCACCTTGCATTTTCCCAGAGAGACTCAAACCTAATCTTGACATGAACAAGTCCAGTCCAAACCCAGTAGTTGGTTTGGATGCCTGTTTTGGAGAGCATGCAAGTTTAACAAGATGGATACAGACCATTTCAATGAACTACCAGTTGGCCTCAGAGCCAGGAAATATTCCCAAGAAAATTTAATTTATTAGTATACTGAACTCTATGATTTAGCTCTATTGTACACAGCTCGTACAAATGAAACCTCCTTTAATATATGTCTGTGCTCTTTAGATAGTCAATAGGGAGAGATAGGTCACTTTGCTTAATTTTAAGCACCTAAACTTAGTGGAAGGAGATACTCTTCACCTTTTGCTTTCTGTTTAGATGTCTGGACCTCACTGATCCTCCACACAGCATGAGTGTTTGTTCAGTTGGAGAATTTTACTCAAGTGATTTCTCATTGAAGAAATTTATTCCAGGCAAAATGAATGAGATCACACCAGATTTGACTCCTAGATTCCCATGCAGTCCTCAGTCTCAAGAGTCCCAGCAGACTTTGCTCCCTCCAACATCTCCACATTCCCTGACAGTGTGTGACCTCAGCCCATGCAACACTTTTGCCTGGTGGGTTATGAAAATACTTTACTGCAGTAAATTAGGTACTTTCAATTCAAACAAACAAACAAGCAAACAAGCAAATAAAAGGCTTTTAAGACTTAAAAGCTCCAAAGAGATGCCAGACTGTCCCTACAGAGTGCAGTCATGGCCAATCTGCTCTACAGAGCCAAGTCTTGAAAAACAGACATAAGCCACTCAGTACCATCATACTGGCAGCCAGGGATCACTTGTTTTTGAAAGACTGCTTCATTAGATAACTGAAATGTCAGTGAAAGTGCAAAGATCAATTTTTCTTCTTACTCAGTGCTAAATGGTTTGTTGAATACCATCCTAAACATGTCACAGAGCCGTGGCAGAATAGAGACTTGAATTCAGGTTCTCTGAGTCCCAATGTAATGAAATAGCAACTGCTTGCCATCCCTTGCTAGCCTCAGCTAACCACGCAGGCCGGGGTGGCCAGACAATTTTGTATGCATTGCTCCTTGCTAATCCCATTCAAACTCTGTGACTCCTCTGTAAAGGTCAGCCTAGGAGACCTCCAGTCAAACATACCTTCAGAATAACCCAAACAATTGCACTTTACTCTATAGCCTGTTCTTCTCTCTCCAGGGACAATCAGCTTTGTAAGACATGATTTCCATTCTGCCCCTATAGATAAGTTTCATTAGTTCCCAGGAAACAAGTTGTCTCCCGAAGGTCATATTCCCTTAAGTTGCTTTGTAGACACAGCTGGAAGTACAGTTAGATTTTTGCCTTCAGCACTGACTACACTGAATACTGGTTTGAGAGAAAGTAACTCTCCTTATTTAAACAGCAAGAAGAAGAGTACATTGTCACAATATGAAAATGATTTTGCTGAAACAAGGTTCATCTTTTTTGAACCCTGTGTGAGTTAGCTGAAAAAAGTAGATGTCCTTCATCCAGTGTGATAAGAAGCAACAAAATCCAAGATAGACAGAACACAATTGCTGTTAGTCCAGCCTCATTATGTTAATCAGTTACACAAAAGAGGATGGTTAGTAGCTCTGGGGTATTGGCAGGGGAAGAGAGAACAGGAACAGTGAGAAAAAACATCATTAGTGATTGTAAAACAGAAAGGGGGCAGAAAAAAAGACTGTAATGAACTCTATAACTGGTGTTTCTGCTGAGACCATAATTCTTATAATCCAGTGGTTGTGAATTCCTTTTCTAGGCTTGCCTTTAGAAGTTATTCTTTAGGTTTCCGTTGCATTAGGAAGGGAAGTGGTTATTTTGTGGAAAATGCTTTTCCATTGATAAATGCATGTTTTTATCCTTTACCAGCTCTCTGCATGAGTTCTTTCTGATGTATAGTGGTTCTTAAGTGTCACCCACACAATTTCCAGGAGGACATTTTGTGCACTGCATGATGTATATGAAATTCTGGGGTAAAAGTGTATGTACCATGGGTTTTGCTGGTTGTATTGTAAGAGTACTAATTGTGATGGCTGTGAAGATGCCTTTTATAACATTTGTTTTGGTGTGTGCTGGATTACGGTAGGATTACTGCTGCTGGTGGGTCTGGCAGATTGGAATATTACATGAAAGTTGGCGATAAGAGATGTAGGAAAAAAGTGTTTCAATCTTCTTTCAAAATGGACTGCAGTTTCTTTATTTTTGGGGGGTATAGATTCCAGTAGAGACAAACAGAGACAAAGACCAATATTTAGTGATGACAGCACAATTTTTACCCCCACTTTCACAAACCAAAGGGTTAGCTAAGTTTTCACTGAACAGACGTAATTCTTATTCATTCACCCATAAAAGCAAGATGCAGTCACGCAGTTATGGATCATATACAAATGTGTATGGGTAAATGCCTGTGTATGTGTCTCCTAGTGGATGTGTCTGAACCAGAAGTCTGGAATTCCCAAATGCTAAGTCCATTCCTGTGAGAAAAAGACTAAGATATCTTTCATTTTTATTTTTCTTCAAAGAGTAAGAAGTACCATATTGTTATGGGAGTTCCTCAAACCCAGTCCTCCACAGACAGACAGAAAAAAGGGGTAAGAGACACCAAAGTTAATTCACTTGAAAAACAGGAATGAAAAATAGTGTTTAGCTTTCATTGTCAACGCCAGTAAGCATAGTAAAATAATACAAGCCTGATAACAGTAAAGAGCTATTGTGAAGCTATATACTTCCAAAAGCAGCCTCACATTTTAAAAGCCTGCCTTTCAGAGAAGGGAAGTGCATTCTCAGAAAGGGGTTAATGGTTTGTTCTGTTTTACATTGCCAGTCTGGGTACAGTTTGCTGATTTCATTTCTTGAAAACATCTCAGTTTATTCAGTTGCAGCTGAAAAGACAGTGCAGGATGCTTATTATTGTTACCCCATTTAAAGCATCTAATAAAACTGCAGTGATTCCTGGGTACTGAATCAAACCAGTGTAATAATTATCTATATGGATCAGGGATCCGTTTGCTGTTGCTGTCCATTGATGATGGAGGACTTCCAGAAGGCAATACAATGAAAGGAGACAGCATCATTAGCTAAAGCAAGCATACATCCATGGTGCCTTCTCCGGGTATCTTAATGTGACACTGCCTATCATAAAGTTGATCCAGTAGCAATTAAAGTTCTATCTTAAACCTGATTTTCTCTATCAACAGGGAACACGGTCACAAATTGTTGCTCTTTGGAAGTAGTACGAGTAACTTCTGGGTTGCACAGATAAGATACACACAATACAAATCTTTTAGAAAGAGATACGAGGAAAGAAAATCAAAATCCAGCTTACAGCTGCATCTTATTTATATCAGCACATATGCTTATATATGTATGCTCCCCACTCTCAGTTTGTTCTTAACAAAATTGCACAGCTGGGGATCTCATAACTGGGCATGACCTCTGTCCTTGTCTTAGTCTTCTTAGATGATAATGTAATTTGAGGACTCATACAACTTTGTGTATTCTAACAGGTCTTGCAGTTCCATTCAGATTTAGATCTTTCAGATCCTCTGGCTCAGAAAGAATTCCTTCATGAATAAATAATAATTGTCAAAGTAGTTTTAATCCTTCCGCCACCAAGTTAATGGCTGTGCGTATTTTGAAAATGCATTACCCTTTCAACATGATCTTTTGCTATCATCTATGCTGGTATTCTGATCAAATGTGGCTGCTTATAAATGGAGATGTCCTTGTTTGTGTTGTCAAATTAGACTCCCTTTACAGACAGTGGGGAGAAATTGGTATTTCAGGGTATGAGTCATTTTACAAAAACATATATGGAAAAAACTGGTTAGGGAAAATAACACCCAAAGGTACCTTTATTTTTGTTTGACTATACATTGACCTACGTCTGCAAGGCCAAGTGTAGACATCTAGCTCAGATGTAGAAATTTAGGAGCTGGATTAGGCTGTAGGGTAAGATTCTGTTGAAAAACTACATTTAGATGTATATATGTAGGAGTCCATCTACTGAGATAGGTGTCTAGGCTCCCACCACAGGAACTGAAGACCTACAGCTCAACTCAGTTCTTTGCCTGCACACATTGTTGTTCAAGATGCTGCAACCTATCTGGCATCTCCTGCTCCAGAAGGGCACAGGTGTGCAGCAAGTCCTATGTCTTCATATGTGTGCAGATATCTCACATACTTTAAAGTATCTCAAATAACGGTAGTTGCTTATATTTAGGCAACTGAATTTACCTCTGGATTAGATTTCTTCTTTGCCTCTAAGGGAACCCTAACCACATAGCATGCATACAACCATCTACATTTGGCTTCCCTAGTCTGGAGCCCAATCCCAGTCCTACCGATGGACACTAGGAAGGTATCAAACCTCCCTCCCTCAGGTCCTGATAATGAATAGATTGTGTGAAGAATTATGCCAGTTCCTAAGTATATTGTAATCAGGTCATTAAGTTCTTTTTCATTTGGCACACCAACACTCATATCTCAGCATGAAGCCCTTTGACACATTCAGAAATATATATATCATAAAAATGCATCATTAGGTGAGTACGTTTTATATAATCATGTATAATGCACAAGGGAATAACGCACAAGGCTTAGTATTAATTCTTGATTGCAATTTAACACAATGACAATCTACTTCTCCAGGATGATAATGACTTTGGGGTTACCGAGCACATCTTCAACTCCAAGTAACGCAGTGCCTGCAAGTCATCTGTCATGTTTGAGGGTTTAGCCCCAGACTCATCTGTCCTAACTTTAGGTTCACAACTGGGAAGTATAAGCAAAGTGCTCAGCCAGCCTAAGCTTCTTCAGATCATAATTGCACCCAGGCGCTGTGTATTGCAGTCTCTTTACTACAGGACCTTTTTGTACTATAGACTGTTTAGTTGCTCGGCATAGGTGAGCTAATTCTTGCCTTTAAACTTTGAGTTCTCTGCAGTTGAGGTCTATCTGTATTTTTGGACTGCCTAACAACACAGGGTTGAAGGGACACAACCGGGGCTGTTCAGCATTACTGCAGTAAAATAATTAAGAATAATAAAATGGCAATTCTTACACGGACAAAACTCCCATTAAAATGAAATAGGAGCTTGGCTTTGGGGGCCAAGAGAGCAGACTAATTCTGACTCTTGACCTGTCCCAGCATTAAAAATACCTAGAGCACTGCAAATGTATATTCTGATTTTCAGGACATGCAAAAAAATAACTTGCTATAACATCAAGAAATGGATGATCCTGCCGTCCAATATTTACTAAAGCATTGAAACATGAATGTTTCCTAGGAAATAAAGTATAGACTATTTACATCTGAGATATGTGCCCTCATGTTATATCCCTGGACATTTCTAAGATCACTTAGTTCCCTCAGGTAGGACACGAAGATACCGCTGCACATGTCTTACTGCTTTTTTGCTCTCTGCCTTTTGGTACACTATAAACCAGCCAATTGACTTAAATCACAGATTATCCTGTGAAAAAACTGCAGACAGTCTTATGCTGTATTTAATCTGATAGTCATATGTATTAAAATTATTGTAATCAGTGCTCATTTCTGATTCCTCACTAAAAAAAGAAAAAGTTTTATGTTTAATATGTAACAGGCAGTTACAAAACCTCAGCTGTATTCTTAACTCTGATACTGACTTACTTGTTGACTTAATTAAGTCCATTATTGCTTGATTTTCAGAAGTGCTGAGAGCTGTTGTTTCTATTGACTTCATCTTTAAAAAGCAGCTGCTTAATACCATGGAAACTTAAGCTACTAATCTCTCCCCATCTCTGTTTCCCATTTTGAAACTAGAGATATTTAGTATTTACCTAACCTTCAAGGGTATTTGGAGGATAAATCCATTAGTGATTAAGAGGCAATCAGAAAATTTGATCTATTCAATGGATAAGTCTATAAATAAAATAAATAAAGATAGAACATTCTGACATACACAATTCCTTCTAATACCAGCTTTTTGGAAAACTATTTCACTCCTACTATTTCAAGAAAAACTGGTGAGCACACAAACCCCAATGAAGCCCTGAGTGATCATACAAAATAATAAATCCCTGTGGTGGATTTAACCACATGTAACCACTAACATCCTCCTTTTGTACAAATGCATTTAGATTTCTCATTACAATGAACAGTATCTTTGTTATTTTCTATTGTACATAGTATCATGATGAAGCAAACAGACACAGTGGCGATTCAGGGGAGGTGTTGGGTTTTTTTTTTTAGTGTGAGAGTCTGGTTCACTTGACTTCTAGGAATTTCCATTAAGAACTCATCAGAATCTCCATCAAGGAGATGGTGCAGAGAAAAGTGAAGTGAACCTGAGAAACTACATAGCATTTATTCCCCAAATTCCTTGAGCTCAAAGGCATACCTAATGTGTTTTGAGTGGTATGAATGAATAGGTGCAGCTGATTGAGAGTAGATAGTTTTCTTATGTGAAAATCACTTTATCTGACTGGAAATCTGGGGCTGGTAAAGCAATAGCATCAGCACAAAGAAAAACAGGAAACTTGAGAATTACAGCTTTAGGCATCTTTTTACCTTCTCTGCATGGGTGGATGACTCCAATATTGTCAG
Source organism: Pelecanoides urinatrix (assembly GCA_013400755.1). NCBI lineage: Eukaryota > Metazoa > Chordata > Aves > Procellariiformes > Procellariidae > Pelecanoides > Pelecanoides urinatrix. The sequence continues at coordinate 92,446 of VZTQ01013803.1, read as the reverse complement.
ACTAATAAGCAGGAAAAGAAAGATTTCTAACATGTTGTATAACCACAACTTCTTTTGAAAAGGGTGTTGGCCTACTAGAGAGCTGGAGGAGAGGGGAAGTGGTCTGAAAGTTATCTAGTTTTGGTAGAAAAAGTATAAAAAAATACAGGTAAACATTTGATTTTTTCCATTAACTTCTTAATTGCTACGGTATTTCTCTAAGTGTATGTGCAGGAGGGATACAGTCAAGTTTTACTCCATTAAAATTGATGGTCTACAGAAGAACAATGCAAATATGCTAACACATTTTTATGGATACATCAAAGCAAGAGAGAATGTGATGGTAACTGTATCACAGCCGTAAGCCAGCTCCTTCAGACAAACTCATTGCATAGTCTGTCCTAGACTCTCAGCAGAGGAATCGATGTGCATCAGTAAGAGGGACCAATACAGATCTGGGTTAAGAATGCTAGAAGTGAAAAAAGTGATTTACTGGGGAGAACAGCCCAACAGCACTGAGATCCCAAACTTCTACCTAACAAAACTGCTATTAACTTGGGTGATTCAGGATGCAGTCACAAAGTAGTCAAAGAGCCAGCAGGTGGATTCCCGCAAGATGCTGACTGTCTCCCGGGACAAGCTATTGAAATCAGTGGAAAGACATAAGTGTTGAGCACCTTGACAGATCAGGGCTTTTTTTGATGACATGAATCGGTAGATTATTTGCAAAGGTTCTCCCTCATTTGTGTTAGTGCTCAGCTACAGTGTGAGAGTCTGTAGTTCAAAGGAAGTGACCACCCTTCCCTGATTATTGGGAATATTTGGAAGTGTAAAGAAAATAATATTGAGTTCCCCTTCAATGAATGAACATTAGACATCCATCCATCCATCCATCCATCCATCCATCCATCCGTCCGTCCGTCCGTCCCTCCTTCCCTCTCTCCCTCTCTCCTGCCCACCCTCAATCCCTCCCTCCACAATCTGCAGCTAACCTCTCAAATGGCCATGCTGAAGGCCGAACAACCTCCCAACCTATGCTTTTGCTTACGAAATAACATCTAGGACGAAATGCTTTCTTGCAGCAAAATTAGCCTTTACTGAGACCATGTAGCTACCTCGAGTCAGGCAATCAGCCAATCTTTATAATTGGCTAATATTTTAAAATATAAATATTTTATAGAATATATGTCCCATTTTTCTGAAGGTCAGCTAATAGCTAGTTACGGCAGATGTAATCCATTAGAAAAACAGTACAAACTCTGTGACATTTGCTCAGATTTCATATATTTATTATTATTAAATATTTGATGGACAAAGTATCCATTAGTTAATAAATGATGTATTTCACATCCTGCCTGTCTTTGAGACAATGGGAGACATTATTAAGAAAAACTATGTCCGCAAATAGAAGCAGCTTGGAGAGGGAAAAATCCCATTCTCCATATAAAATGAGTACAATGAAATAGTATAAAGGAAGTTAAGAAGTAAGGACAAAATAAATGGTACTTTCACTAAGTCCAGTTATGCACACTTAGTGTGATATACATAAAGGTAACCTAGGCTTAATCGATTGCTATGCCTGTCACTTGCCTTCAAATAACGTAGTGTGTCACTGAGTGAGGAAGTGACCCACTCAAATGAGTGGGTCCACAGATCAAAAAGATGAAAGCTGGCTAGACTGGGGCCAAACTACAAAAAAAAAAAAAAAAAGAAAGAAAGAAAGAAACCTTTTTAGATATTATTTACTTGATGAAGAGCTCTCTTCAAGAAACTCTGTTCTTGGTAAGACCAAGTATTGGGAAAAAAGAACATTATGCCGGGCAAGATTAATAGTGTTCTCCATCAACTAGAAGTCTATACAGCTAAATACAGCAGAGTAAAATCAGCAGAAGAACTGCCATATACTTCAAGGAGCACAGGAATGATGTGCTTTGTATACCTCAAATATGAGGTATATGGCAGACTACCAGAGAATCTTTCTCCATAGTTATCGTACCTCTAACACAAAGCTACATCTGGGTACTTCGGTCACAAAAATTATCCTTGTGACTCAATAGGCCTCACAAAAACATCCACATCTCAGCAGTATGAGGAACAGTATGACGAAATTAGTTTATTTTATAGCTAACCATTTCTTCAATACAAACATCTATCTCCTTCCTTTTCAAGAACAGACACTTTTTAATGATTAATTCCCCAAGACATCATTCTTGCAAAAACTCAGTAATAAAGGTTTAGGAGAGCTTTTAATCTTTCCAGTAAAGAAACTCAGTGAACTATCTGAAGCAATTTGTTATATGAAGATGTTTGCATCATAAAACACATCCCTGTCATAAATTGGTTGGCATTTTCACCCGTTTTATACAGAAAAGGTATCCATCCATAAGCAAGCTTGAATCTTAGCCAAAGGAAATTGAAATTATGCTTTCCTTTGAAAATTCAGAGTCACCGAGTGTCGTGAATGAGTGGTTTTGAGGCCGCTTAAAGAATCACCAGCAAAGGTATCAGCAAAAAAGTTATTTTAATAGAAATTTATAAAAGTGCAACTTAACAGAATTCTATGGCAAGGTTGACTCTATTACTCATCACATGGATTAAGTATACACAGCAAAAATTGCGTCAGAATTGTGTTGGAATGATTTGTGCAGAGATTGAGGACAAAAGGATAAGGGAGACCCTCCCGTTGAGTCATGAGGTTCAGAAAAAACCTGGCTGGGTCCAATCTTAGTCTCAGACTTGGACAATGGTTATGTCTAACACAAAAAGGGTAAGGAGACCCTCCCATTGAGTCATGAGGTTCAGAGTAGACCTCCTTCCTTTCTAAACTCCTTCTCAGAGAGGAGTCTAGATGTGACTGGATCTATCCCTGGTCTCAGACTTGGTCAATGGTTTATGTCTAAGGGATTAGATGTGTCTAGTAACAATTTAAAATACATTCATAGTTTTAAACTGGATCACAAGATTTTAGCAGCACTTAGTCATTGCAGTCACTTAATTACAGATTATGCTTACTATTGGTTGTCTAAATCAATCCACACACACACACAAGGGATCTAAATCAGTTCACACAAATGCACCCAAACCTAAATAAAGGTATCTGTTAAAAATTCCCCTCGAGTCTAATGAAATACTCACATTAAATGTCTTGGCATTTCTCAACAGGTAAGGGGTTGAGCCCAGGGCCAGATGGTCCTCCAAGTATCAGCAAGCTTGAGAGGTCATGAGCTCTGAGAGGTGTCCCACTCCTCTGGGCGCAGCCTGCTGCAGTCCAGGAGAGCTCAAGGGTCTCACTTGGGACCACTGTTTATAGGGTCACAAGATGATTGACTTTAGTCATCAGTAAATTTCTATCCTGGCCACTATCCGGAATAGTAATTATGGTATTGCTCCACGGTAACAACAGTATCGTTCCACTTGAGCTATGGTCCAAGTAGGGAATGATTCAGGGCTGTGAGGGATGATGAATTATGACCCGCTCTCGTTCCCTACCTTGATCAGGTAGCCAGTCTCCCTGGTACGATCAGTGCCGCTCCCCATCTTAGCCATGCAAGAGTGCCTGGTACAGTCAAGGACGCTCAACCACCCAACTCATTACACAACGGCTAAGGCCTAACAGGAGTTCCTGAGATCGTAGAGTAGCCCAGGGGAGGGGGGAAATGCACCACCACAATCCACCCCATGACTAGAGTCAATGTGCGGTCACCTCATGCAGGCAGTGTGGTCACCTCATGCCTCTGTGCCTATAAGACACAGAACAGATCAATGCCGTATTCCAATTGCAATTTGAAGGAAATTTTTCATTAGTTTACTTAAACATTAAGGTTTTGTTAAATGTGATTAACCAATGTTATATATGCGAGGATGTTTTGGTAACAGTGCTACCTCTCTAGCCATCCTCCGCACTCTGACTTATAGAACAATGTTCAATAGAAAGCATAATACAATAGAAATTAGTAAGATTATGATTGGATGTAACATTCAATTCAAAGTCCCTGTTGCTGTTGGTGACCATCCAAATAAGGTATCCCACCAGTGATGTTTTCCGTCCTTCTTTACTCTTTCTAGGACATGGTGTATATTCTTTGCAGCATGATGGATGGTAATCAGAGTTCTTTGTCCATTGTTTCGAATCTGTTGTAGCACTTGACTCAGGTCATCATGTTGCAACAGTTTTCTTATCAATGGAAGATTCATTCCAATGTGGGTAGGCAATAAATCTTGATAAGATTTATAGTTTGATTGTAGCAGCTGATGGGTTGTAACAGGAGCTGAATAGTCAGTCACATCCCATAATTTTGGTAAAATTACAAATACAGATATTTGAGTGATTATAGGTCTCCACAGTGATGTTGTCTGTAAGTATAGAATCATGAAGAGTTCTCATACAAACACATCCATTTCCAATATATATAAGTACAGTTTCAGGGATTTCATCCAGATGTATTTCAAAATGACAGATATTTTGTTCAGTGTCAAAACAAATGTCTTGGGCCTTAATGATATTACTTTCACAAATAAATCCCTGTTGTTCCCGAACAACACATACATCCACATCAATAGTTTGCCATTTATTCCCATTTTGTTGGGCCCATACTCTATGTTCTAATGGATAGAGGATGGTTCCATTGTGATTTAATCCCAGTGCACTGATTGGGTATATGGGATATACCAAAGCATTGCATAATGTCAAAACAAAAGCTGTGACTTTACTGTCAGTGGGGTCATAAGTACAATTGACTAGATGCCACCAAAATCAGTATTTCGTGACACTGAGTTATATTTTCATATAACAGCCCTGTAATACTATATAGCAATTGCCAACAACAGCCCAGGTGCCTTCTACTGAGCCTGCAGAGCCTCAGGACTGAAACTTGCCAGGCTTGCGCTGTCCAAACCTTTCTTGACCTGCCTGCAATTTATACAACTTGATTTAGCTGTAACAGCTTTTTTTTTAATTGATTAGGTGTCTGTGGCTGATGTGCTTTACTTTTATCTTTGTGTGGTATAACTGCAGTTTTATATAGATAGCAGTAACAACCAGTTATTCTGTGTGGAATGAGATATTTATGACTTTAACACAATGAGGTAGTGTACAGAAATACAGACCTGGCACAATAGCAGAGGCCCCGAGAAGTGGAAGCATAGGAAGGAGCATAGAGGAGTGCAGGCATGGGATGATAAGAGATGGGGCACAGCCTGGTGCTGCAGACCCCACACCAGAAACAACTCAGGAACGGTCAGTTAAAAAAACTGTCCTGGACCTAGGCAAAACAAGCTTTACTGGTAATAAAGAGAATAAAGAAATAGTGTCTAACATACGTAAAAAGGACCATATATAGTAAATTCAGATGCGTCATGAAGCTTCAGATTAAAGAAGAAAAACAAAGGTGAAAGAACACATTACCAAACATAAAAATGTCCCTAAGTGGATGCTTCAGGGACAAAGAAGAAACCATCAACATAACCATCATATTCCTTCTGGTGAAGGACTCCAGATGCTGACAGCTGTTGGTAACATCCACACCCACCCACCCACCAGCACAACATCACCAACCATAGGACCCAGAGGAGCAAAGGAAGGGTGAGTGCAACACCAGGAAAAGGGGTAGAAACTAAATATGTGTATAACTACTGTAAATGCACTATTAATCTTTCTTTTTCTGCAACAAGTAGTTCTGCACTAAGAAAGATTAGACTCTTAAGATTTCAATTATACTAACAGTAAATTCTTTGCTTTACTTTTACATATNGTTTTATATAGATAGCAGTAACAACCAGTTATTCTGTGTGGAATGAGATATTTATGACTTTAACACAATGAGGTAGTGTACAGAAATACAGACCTGGCACAATAGCAGAGGCCCCGAGAAGTGGAAGCATAGGAAGGAGCATAGAGGAGTGCAGGCATGGGATGATAAGAGATGGGGCACAGCCTGGTGCTGCAGACCCCACACCAGAAACAACTCAGGAACGGTCAGTTAAAAAAACTGTCCTGGACCTAGGCAAAACAAGCTTTACTGGTAATAAAGAGAATAAAGAAATAGTGTCTAACATACGTAAAAAGGACCATATATAGTAAATTCAGATGCGTCATGAAGCTTCAGATTAAAGAAGAAAAACAAAGGTGAAAGAACACATTACCAAACATAAAAATGTCCCTAAGTGGATGCTTCAGGGACAAAGAAGAAACCATCAACATAACCATCATATTCCTTCTGGTGAAGGACTCCAGATGCTGACAGCTGTTGGTAGCCTAACCCCCCACCCACCCTCCCACCCAACATCCCCCANACCCACCAGCACAACATCACCAACCATAGGACCCAGAGGAGCAAAGGAAGGGTGAGTGCAACACCAGGAAAAGGGGTAGAAACTAAATATGTGTATAACTACTGTAAATGCACTATTAATCTTTCTTTTTCTGCAACAAGTAGTTCTGCACTAAGAAAGATTAGACTCTTAAGATTTCAATTATACTAACAGTAAATTCTTTGCTTTACTTTTACATATGATGTGTTTCCTCTTTGCCCATAAGTAAGTTTTTTGAGGGTAACTATAGGAAGTTATCAAAATAGCATTGTTAAATTAGATATTGATGACTTGCCATCAATTCTCTGCACAATTTTGCAGCCATCCTTCAATAATTCATGAGTTCAGTGTGAATGCTTAAATCATGACGAGCAGTTTCACAGAATGCAGCACTAAGCCAAAGCTGAGAAGAACTTCTGACCTGCTCTTCCTTGTTTTTCATGAAAGTGGTATCTTAGTTAAGTTGTAGTGTGCTTTTTTCTTATGCAGAGAAAGTAAATTGAACTGGACCCTGTGAAAGTGGTACTCTTAAAATTCTAACATAGCTCATATTTGCAACTATTCAGCCAATGCTAACAATTCTTAAGATTTCAAATACTCTTGAGGACAGGAAAGATCTGCATGCTGCAAAGACTGTGAGGCACTGGGTACTCTGAGGATCAGCAGGGCTTCTCTTGCTCAATACCACTGCATCAACACTACAGACTTTTCTATAAAGCTTTTTAAAGCCATTGCCTGACAATTTTTTTCTAATTTCCTCATTAAATTTCTTCCTGGTCACTATACATCTTTGCTCCATGATATATTTGGGGATTGGACTAGATGACCTTTAAAGGTCCCTTCCAATCCAAACTATTCTATGATAATTCTATGATCATAGTTGTATCCTTTACAAAATGTCTACCTTTTTGTTCTAACTTGTGCCCATTTCTTACTTCTGCTGTCCATTTGACCCATGCTTCAAGCCCTCGCTTTTCTCCAGCTCCAGCTATTTACTGTCCCTTTGATTCTTTACCTGTGTTTCCAGCCAGAAGAGCTTCGTCGGTCATAGAATAACCCAGCATTTATAGATTTATGTGACACAATGACCAACAGTAGCCCATATCAGCTGCCCCCTCTGGTCTCACCAATGGGTAGTCTTTCTTTTTAGCATTTTTGTGGTTGGAGAAGACACTTTTACCTGGTTTTAGTGGAGAAGACATATTTACCTGGTCCCTTACTCACAGATGTTCAGTCACACAAGGCAGGTAGATAAGGGGTGACACCACAACTCCATCACATCTCTTCACACCCCTTTTCCAGAGCCATTGGTGTCTGAGAGTTTCCCAGTTAGTAGCTGAAGAGCAGATGAGTAATAGGAAAGTTTGAGGAAATTAGAACAATGAAAGTATTTCTTCCAAGGACTGAAAGTGCAGGTTTAATTTTCCAGGGGTATCCATTAGGATTTATCACAAAACTGGAACTTGAAGAATTCAAACAAGAAAATTCCCTAACAAAGCCATTTGGAAGGGTTTTTTAAAGGCACATTCAATTGGACTTAAATGTCTAGGACTCTGTCTTTAAATGCCCGTGGCAAATACTATTAGAAATGTTACTGGCATTGATAAAAATGTCAAATGCAAAACCCCCTCAATATATAGTAAGTTCTTCAACATATATAATTTTACAAAAATTGTGATCAGCTTTAAGAGACAGAGAGGAAAAAGTGGTAATACCAATGACATGTACAGTGCTTGCAAAGCTTTGGATCACTAGAGCAAAATATCATAGAATATTTTTACCAGGGGAGGCTTACAACAATGATATAAGCTAGCCAGATAACTCTATTCTCAGTTTACACCCACTCAGCACCATAACACCCTTCAGAAAAAGACAGATGTAGGGGTGTGAAATATCCTGTGGCACGCACAGCGATGATCAGCAGCATATCTGTCAAACACTCAGACAGCATCAGGGCACAGGCTGCAGGGACCCTCTGCAAAGTGACAGTAAGGTAGAAATGAGAACTGGCAGCTGGACAAAAGGCCCAAGTGAAGCCCACTGTCACTGGCGAAAACCAATAGCAACTTCTCCTTTTAAAAATTAACATCTGCTTTTATTTACCTAAAATTGCTATCTCCCTCCCTGCTTCTTTCTTCTTCTGGGGTGCATTTGTATCTTGAACTATTAGCTTGTCATATGTGTGATTAGGTTTTGAAATTTGGAATTTAGCTAAGTTATGCAGCCATCTGTCAGGATCTCGTGCCATCTGTCAAAGTAATTCACTTGGATTCCAATTACTTCCAAACTGGTGGCAACGTGGAGGTCTCTCAGGAGTCATGGCATTCAATCATATTGCATATGTATAAATTCAGATGTGTCATAATTATTTACCTCATAGTATAATTGTATTATCTGTATCTGTATAATTGTATTATCTGTATCTGTTTCCTAATCTACCACTCTATACTATAAAACTATCAAAGACTTAATCTAAATACAAAAATTTGACAGCTAGATGTTTTTTTATTCTCTATCAGGAGCTTTTTTCAATACTTAATTAATATTGTTTTCAAACATTTCAAATCTGTGTATTATTCATTCCCATAATGTCTTTGAACAAGTGAGCTCTTACCTCCTGTAAAGGCAGGATTCATCGCACCTTTTTTTAATTTTAAAATTTCATCATCCACTCCAATTCAATGCTTAAGTTCTTTCCACAATCAATCAATTACAAAGAGTTCAATCCTAAATCAGTAGGATAACTTGTCATGTAGAGATGTCTGTCTCTCCCCACTAACTGCTAAACCATGCTCCTTCTCCAAACACATGAAATAAAAATGGCTTTAGAGGGTTTTTTTTCCATTTTGAAGATTATCCAAATTAACCTACTCAGGGAAATGCTATGTAATATCACAAGGCTTTTTAATATAGCACAGCACAAAAAGGTCCAATAGCTAGAATGTTAGCAAAATTTAAACTAAAAGATACAAATTTTAAACAGCAAACTCAAATCATGTTGAAAAGAGCAAGCAATGTGAGGTTTCAAAATGACTGGTGATCTTTCTAACCAGTAGATCACAAAAAAAAAAAAAAAGTATTGAGCTAAAATCTATGCAAAGCCCTAAAGAAGTATTGTCTTTTGCAAGCTGAAGAAATACAATAGTCATTAAATGAAAGTAGAAATGGACGTGAAATAAGTTGCAAGAGAGAAGCAGAAAAAGAATTGAAACCAGGACTCCCTGATTCTCAGCCTTATACCTTATTCCACAGGTCAGTCTTCTTCAATGCTGGTATGCTGGGCTGCCTTATAATTTTTTGGTAGCCTGTGCTCTGATCTTCTTGTTGTTCACCATCACATCTGCTAATGTTTGTTCTTGCCTTCTTTTCTTCTTGAATGGCTCTTTCCTGTAACAACCATTTTCTTACATAAATTATCTTGCCAACCTTTTCTCCTTTTTCATTGTAGGACTCATTTAAAGTTAGTATTCTTCTAATCGAATTTTCAAAGCCGATTATGACTTCATTGTCTGTCTTGCTATGTTATACGTCCATATAATATTTAACATGTAAGATTATAATGTAATGAATCACCTCCCATTTAGTATTTATTTGAAAATTAAGTCATAAATCAAATATCTAGAACTCCTTCATTACAAATACAATGCAACTATGACAAGTTAGGTGAAATGAAGTAAATCTATTTGTGAAATGGAAAGATGCAGGAGATAGGGATGATTGCCTTGTACCAAGCAGCAAAGGTATGGGAAGAGACTATAGGTCTGTGAAAAAGGAAATACTTGCATGAAGAAATAAGCAGACTTTACATTTTTTAGTGTGAAGGAGTTCAGAGGGGACAGGATTACTGAAGGCAATCTTAAAGGAAAGCAGAAGGAAATCTAGGAGCTAGAAATGTTCCAGTTATATTTTTAAAGGCATGAGGAGGAGGAACAGAAAGAAACAAATCTGTAAAGCTAAACTGTAAGTAGGGGAAGCCAAGGAGTCATCCTGGGGAGTTAAACCACCTGCAGCCACTGGAGAGCACCAGGCATCCGTAGCAGTGATAGTCCTGTTAAGCCAGATGACATCTGATGATGTGGGTCTCAGCACACAGTGGAGCATGTCCTACACTGCATCTGCTTCTCACTCTACAGAAAGTGCCAAAATCTGGGAAGGAGGTACCCAGCTTCCCTACCCAGGCCATGGGCAAGGCGGGTGTCCCACTTAGCTCTGTGGGTCATTCTTTAGAGGCAATGGCTTTCTTCTTGGTCTGCCTGAAGTGCTGGCATCCTGCTTTCTCTGAATCACCCAGCTCCACAGGATACCAACTATTAAAGGGATGCACACACCCCACTCAAGGTTGGCCCATATAGTAGGCAGTCTACATATGGCCCTCTCTGGTCAACTTTGTCCTGCACTTAACCATCTTAATTTGATGAAGTTCTGCAAGTATAGTTCTTACTGAGGTTCTCAACAGAAATTCTGCTCCTACAAAGCTGAAGGAGGAAAACAAACCAAGATTTCACAATACTGCAGCAGTTTCTACAAAACTGCATTGGATCAAAGTTTCATTTCTCCAGCATTTATAGTAACCTTGGGATAAAAGCAAGTGTTCTTTTTATTTTGTTAAGGCCAAAAAAATTAGTCGTAGTAGTGAGCCAAGTTGTACTAAATCTGGCTTTGTTCATGGTTATTGCTCTAGCACAGACCACTGAGCAAGGGAGTGGAAAACTGAGCCTCACATTAAAAAGATGTATTATCAATATCCTGGAGTCTAACAAGTAGCAGCCTCTTTTTACCACACTCAGACGTTTGGTTCCTACACAACTGACCACCAAACTGTTCAACTGAGTTTTCCCAGGTCTCTCAACCTGTGTGGTTAGCAGTTTCTCAGAGTTGAACAAAATCATTGTTGCTACCAACGCCTGGGGAAGGGGTGACGCTGTACAGGCATTTGAGTCATGGCTCTTCACAGAGGTATAGAACAGATGAGAAGAATTTCACCCAAAATGTTTAATTTATTTTCATTGGCTACAAAGAGAATTCAGGGAAAGCTCATATGTACCTGACTCAAGTTAGGTGAAATGGATATTACTGTAGCCAATAAACTAAACCAATTCTAAACTGTCATCAAATTATAAGCAAAAATAGAGCAGCGTGGGAAGGGAAAGCTATCCACTAAGGACACATTTGCCTTTTGCTTGGTTACACACACTGAGTAGTGAGGGGATTCATTTATTGCTGAAGTTGCAGTGGGTTTCAGAGAGATTGCTATTTTTATATTTTAAGTTGTCATACTTTATTTTCTCAAGTCAAAGATGCGTCATCCTTGAGAGTGAGGGAATGCTCTCAGTTAAGAACAGCTAGGAAAAATATTTGATTTTAAGAGGAAATTTGAAACATTTGAACACGTGATAACTAACAGTAACTTGCATAATAGCTAACTAATGTGGTTATTCAAAACTATGGTGCAATTAATGACCTACTAATGACTTACTGTTGATGGGATAGGAGATTAGTTAAGAGTGGGTTTGGTCCATGTGATTTGCTGCCTCTTGCTTTATGAGTGCTTCAGAGTGTGAAAGGAAGGCTTTCAAGTGTCTGTGGGAAATGACAAGTTGCTTTTGCATACAGGGGAATTCTTAAGGCAAAGGAAGAGAACCTTTACTTCATGTAAAAATGGGCAATTTATCCTTCTGGGAGGTCACATAACAATACTCAGCTCAGCATTGGCCATTACTAGTGTGGAAGATGATTAGGCTGTGTTACTCCAGGCCTCCTGGATGGTAGTGCAGCCTGGTGAGCTCACCTACGTGCTAAAACAACATAATTCTTTTCCTATCTCTGCTGTTAATTTGCTGTGTGATCTCTAGGTCAGTCATCTCTGTGCCTTGTTTTTTCCTTTAACCTGCTGCTTTCTTAGCTGTCTAGACTCTCTTAACATATATTCTTACTGTGGCAGCACAGCGGGATGCTGATGTTCTGGGCACAACCATGTCACAAACAGTAATAACAGTCCCTGTGCCTCCTGTGGCGCACGAAAGCCCACTGCCTATACATCACTTCTGAGTATGGACTGTGATGTTGATGGAAGCATTGAGACTATCACATGGGTTAAGCACTGTGAGCATTCAAAGGTTTATCTTAGACCAGAGAAGTTATCGTGGATGACACTTTTCTGTTTATGTTCATCAAAACAAGTATTTTATGACTGTCTTCTTTAATTATATTGCAGATAATTGTCATGCTGATTGCAAGCACTTTACAGTGACTCTTTTGCAGTCACTGATATAATTTTTTAAAATCCATTGGCATTTTCTTGCGAACATCTGTCTGAAGTGCTGATTACAACATCCCCACTCAACTCTGTAGGGGGGAGCGGCAGGATTGCAGCCTAATGGACTGCATAGCCAGAAAAGCTAAAAAAAAGGGGAAATGGCACAAGTAGACAGAGGAAATAAAAAAGATGAAAATTTACATCCATAATGTAACTGGAATGATTTCACCATCATCATCCCAGGATGATTTCATGATCCTTTATCACACCCTGGCAGTTACTCAGGTTGCCTTTCCCTCTTGTAATCTATGCTGTAAAATTGATGTTTTCTTTCTCACTCAGTTATTTTCAAGCATGAAGGTTCCCACTATTATGTGGGTGCAAGAGGCATGCCCCACTTGGAGACCAAATCAGCTCATGCCACGGGCTGAATTCACATGCAGTATTGGCACTTTCAGTGAGTAATTTGGGATTGGAGCACTTACAGGAATGCTCTTGATGTGCGCATAACGGAAGGACCACTTTAATCAGATGCCTTGTACCATCTAAAGCAGATACCTCAGGCCTGGATTAACTGGAAGGGGTAGGATGAAATACTCTGGGCCCCTTAGCACTTCATGTGGAAGAGACACACACATGGCTATTAAACCCTTTGCTGCATCTGCAGGTTATGGCTCTCTGTTTAACTACCTAATGTTTCTCTTTAACGAATCAATACCTGCTTTACAACAGTGTTTTAAAGCAGGCTAGGAAAACATGGCCAAATTTCTCAAAACTGACTGATTAATTCCTCTCTTAAACCCACACATAGCACTTGAGATCTACATTTACCATGCTCAGAACTGATGACGATCCAGTGGTGAGGTGCTTTCATTCCTGAACCTCCAGACGTTCTATTGCTTCCACCTTCTTAGCAGATGGTGTTAATTAAAGGTGATCTAATGTTATAAATAGTTCACAATACTAACGCTAACTCTGGTGTAACTCCTTTCATCTCCCTTTTTGTATTATGTCACACCTTTGTGCTAAGGCTTCCTGTGACAGTTCAGTTTTTGAGGACAGAAACACAGCAGCAACATACCTTTGTCTGGTTATCACCATGAACACACTTGTTTAAAGAAACTTGTTGAGAATTTTATCCTAACTTAATTTAGTTTGCATTATAAAGGGATTCAGCGTTCGAACTTGAATGTTTCATTTCAAATCAAACCCTTCCAAATCCTCTGTCTGCAGCTAAAGACACATCCTTTGGGTAGCAGCCACCCTCTCCAGATAAACAAAAGATGCGAGGTACGCAGTGCTGCCACAGTTAGGGATGGCATCAGGAGCATCAGGACAGAGACAACATAGTAATTAAAGTGTACTGATTAATATGAACAGAAAACAGTGGATGGGATTAATATTAAGCAGACCAACACATGAACTAAATCTTTTCTCCCTGCCTTTCTAATTGCTTCCTACTGTATTATCTGGCTCCAAATACCAAATTAAGACCTATATTTAAACTTTTCCCTAATGTACCCTACTTTATCTTCTTCTTTCCTACTCTTTCGCTGGTATTTCATTTTGCTGTCAGAATGGTGTATAGAAAAATGCTGCAATGATCACGAAAATTCAGTGTGCAAGTGAACTAATGAAATTTTGCTGCTGCATGTGCTTTCTTGGGCTTTTTTACTGTTTAAAGTGCTCTGCAAGAGCAGGGCCTATTCAAATATTCTTCTGATCTTCAGTAATACACAGAGAAGCACCCAAACAGACCAGATCTAGCTTTAAAACAAAACAAACATGGTAATTTGTCCAGCTACTGAAACCTCTGCTATGAATTAATTCCTATGCTGCAGTCTTGTTTGCTTCAGTTCAATAGAGTAACCCTGGTTCCTGCAGCACTTGAATGGATTTTAAAAGCCTTGAACATGACATTTTTATGCTGTCAAATAGTAATGACTTTCCTTTGGCTAGTTCCCTTAATTAAAGGGAAGACGCAGAGCCGACAGCTGGAAATGAGGGGGCTATGGCTGCGGTAGGGATTGCGGTTACCTCCCCGGGCACGAGGGACATGTGTGCAGCACAGGGAGGTGGGGGACTGCTGAGTCCAAATTGAAATTCTTGTTCCACAATTACTGTTCTGGAACAGAGTTATTTCTATATGTAAGTTTTAAGTCCTGCTGTCATGCTTTTCCCCAGATCACCAACAGTGCCCCTGGCTTTCCTCTGTCATGCTCTTAAGGTCACAGACTGAGGGTGGCTGTGAAAGAAGCCACCTGAGAAAACATGGAGACACTGCAAAGTGTGGTGGGTCCAGAGGTGGTTCAGGAATGGATGGATGGATGCATGGGAAAGAGGTCACAAACAGGCCAAAAGTGGGCCGTGAGTGGTGTCAGAGTGGGAGGAGGTGGTGTCTGAGCTCCAGAGCAGGTGTTTGAACTCAGATTACTCACTCACCCATCACAGTTTGGAAACCTTGAGTGCTGCTACTGCAGAGCTCTCTTCTGGCTGGCACTCCCTGTGTTCCTCATGAGCTCGTTATCAGGGTAGAGCACAGGCCTAATTACACTCTCCTGAATACACATTTTTATACTGTGCTGTACTGTGCCAGGGAGATGCACCCTTAAATAGCCCCTTTCACTTCTATAGATGTTTGACAGCTGCTAATGCACTAAACCTTGCGCAGCGACGAGGACGTTATTATTAGCCCCATTGTGTAGAGAGAGGGAGACGACATGCAAGAATCATATTACTTTTCTCAAGTGGCAGAGAGAAAATGTGTCAAGTGTTACTCCTGCATCTAGGAGCTCTGGCTGTGGATTAGGAGGGAGTTGGAGACATGGGTGAAAGCTCTCCTGCATCTATGTCCTTGTACTAAAGGCACTTGCAGGTTTGTACCAGAGGGTTAGTAAGAAAGAACAACCTTTGGGCTTTCAGCTACCTCTGGCTGCTACTTGGGAGAAAACAGGGTGGTGGAGACTCTTCTTCATGCTCTTCCCTGGTACTTTCCCACCCATGCAACGGCCACGGTCTTTCCAGAATTCCTCTAGATAGAAATAATCAGGCAATGAGCTGTTAAGAGAATTATTGTGAAAAATGGTCTAAAAAGTCAGAGGAAGAGCTGATAACCTTTCAACAGATGAATTTTCTTACCCTTCTGGAAGGAGACTTTTGGCTAAAGGTTAGCCTGGTAATGAGTGGACCTTTGTGGAGAATGGGCATTTATGTGCTTCACACATTTCTAAGTAAAAGCTTTGAAATCCTGGTGATGGTCTAGTGCTTACCTCCAAAATAAAGCAATTAACAAAGAGGACTCTTCATAGAGCATACCACTGCAGCACTAATGGGCTGAACAACAAACTTTTACTTTCTTTCTTTTTTCAGATTTTTTCAGAGTATATCTGCAATTGTGGCTGGAGTTATGAGCGCTGCCTGTGAGGAACATCTGTGCCTGCAGTTGCCCTATGGGTTAAGAAAAGGTTAAAGAAAAGCAGGGTAGGGTATCAGTCTGACATCTTTTACCAGTTTTGTACTCTTCAGAAATCATACTATGTTTAGATATCAGAGTTACTTGAGAAAAGAATTGAATCCGGGATTTCCACAGGTGGTAGGGACACGTATCTCTGTGCTCTGAAATGAAGGTGAGTCACTGTTGCACATGAAGGATGATCCTTCCTCAGCAGGACTGGTAGGATCCCAGTGTGGTGCTTCCCCTCAAACTGCTGGCATTTGAAAGGAAATACAATGTTTATGTTATAATGTGTGTAAAGACAAGCGCTGAAAGAAGAAGTCAATCTTGTCTGTGTAAGGCTGCGAGTTTTTGCTTAAAGCAAAGTTACGGAATTTATATCCATCTTAATGCAGTTACTGGGAAGTTGAATTGCCTTTTTTGGTGAGAACAGAATTGAACTGTAGGCTGGTTTTTAGCCCCATATAGAAGGCAGTGCCTCCAGCATCTACGCTAATATCAGAGGGAAAATTCATTTCAGTTAGAATGCAAAGGAAGAAATTGGTTTCTTTAGTACAGTGAGAAGGCAACGAGAGAAGTGCAATAGAATGGAAATATTTAGTAAATGAAACACAAAAAGAATTTTTGTGCTTTAATATCAGCTATTTACTGCTTTGGTTCAGTGATCATTTTATGCACAAGGTAGTAATTTAATGTACTAGTGCACCACAATGTCACAATGGGATTCCTATTTCTAGAGTCTATTGTTATGATGAATGACATCTATTTTAGCAAAGAAATGGTATCCTTGAATGAATCTTGTTGTAGGTATTTTTATCTTGACTTTACTGACAGATTGAGACATAATGATATTTAAAAAGAAATCTGTATGCAATGCTTAGAGCCTTACTCCAAAACAAGGAAAAATGCTGCCTCTGAAGATGATTGGATGTGGTGTCTGAGGCAAGCTGATATAGATGCTTCAGCACTTGCACACCATAAGGACCACCATCTGCATTCAACTGTAAATATAAATAAGTAAGAGTTTCTTCTAATCAGCCAATTTTTCTGACTTTACAGTCATTACAAGAAGGAAGTGTCTAATCTTGTTGGATGGTTGCAAGTTCTTTCTTCTGTTGTCTGGTCTGTGCTTGAAGGTTTGCAGTTCCGTAGGAACCAAGAGTCATTCCTGCCCTAGGAAGCCCATAGACGTCTTCTAGTGTCCTCTTGTGGAGGTATTAGGAGGTTGGGTGGCAGAGTGAAAGGGCAGTCAAGGTGAAGGCTGCCAAGGCTTATCTTTCCTGCAAAAGTCTCCTTCTACTGCCAAGAGGAGAGGAAAACTGCCAAAAGTTTGATTTCATTTTCTTTCAGCTTGACGCAACAGCTACCGAAGCAAGGAGCCAAAGGCACACTTTGATTGGAAAGGCAGCCATTCAGGGCACCAGAGATGTAATACCGACAGACAAATGAGATGCCAGAGACAGGGCCAGCTGCAAATAATATTGACTGTTGGGAAGCAGGGGAGCTTTTTCATCTGTGTTGGAGGGCAGAGTCACTTTTACATTCATCAGGGATCAGATTTGGGTAATGCCTTGTGTGGGTAGGTGGGAAGCAAGAACTTCTGCATCTGTACATACTGTCTGCCTAAAATGTGACAGGTATAAAAATTCACAAATGGCAAATCTAATGAATTAAAAAGCAAAGCTCACTAGAAGGATAAAAGAAAAATACAACAGAAAGAAGAACAGGATGGTTAAGCATAACTCCTAGCTAGCTGTCCGCTCCGCCTTCAGCAGTAACACCGTAGGCAGAGTTTGTGATTCTCAGGGCGAATCTTCACCCCTTCCTGATGGACAGCAAGCGCCCAGATAAAGCTGCCCCAGGGCTTTCCCATGCCCATGCCAGCTGAAGTCCAGTGCTCATTGCTCTCATCCAACCTGTCACAGCAGGCTCTGCCACCTTCCCTTCGTGGTCTCTGACTTTATTTGCTCCCTTAGCTTGGAGTGAACAATCACCTCAAACATATTTAGGCTTTGTTAGGTGGTCCAGACATTTAAACATTGTCAAGTCAATAACATTTCCTCTGCCTTTTGGCATGCAAGTTTTTTTTCTTTTTCCTTTTTCTTCTCCTTCACTCTTTCCTTTTCCTTTTGCTTTTTCTCCAGAGAAACTCCCAAAGATGATAAAACATATAATACAAATTCAGCTTCCTTCAGGCTTGCCAATTGGTCCCTTTCATTCCACTCCCTTTTCCACTACAAGATGCCAGAAAAATATTTGCATCCTTCTGGAGCTGTCTGGGAGGCAGGAGCACGTTTCTCTTTCAGGCCTCAGATGCAACAGACATCTCCATTTTGTCCGTCTGTAGCCCATAGGGAATTCAGGCCTGTCCATTATGGAGATCTGACCTTTTAAGGTGATGTCTACATTAGCAATTCCTGCAGCGTAATAAGAGCATATCTAGAAAGCAAAATAGCTGATGCTGAGGATCTGATACCTGCATTGTACAAGCTCAAGGGAGTTTTATTCATAACTGTAGTATATTCCCAGAAATTAGGCACCCATTGGTGACTGGAATGCATTAAGAGTGCATCCATCGTGTGTAACTTATTGGCTTAGTTTCATCTGAAAAAAATATCTAGTTCACTCACTGAGAGACCACTTCACCATGTGAATCAAGGCATGGCATGTGGGGACAATCAGGAGACTGCCTTCAAAAGCACAGTTTGAAACTAATGAATTTGCACCCAAACCCATATTCCAAGCTGGAGGGAAAAGCCATATGAGTGTCCATTGAACTCCTCTGCTGCTCTCATCAGAGAGCTGCCCTGCCCCAGTCTGGTGACATCACCTCCCTACCACCTCTTGTTGCAAAGCCTTTGCTGATGGCATGACTAAGGAACAAGGGTTCCTCTTTAGCGGATGCATTTTTTTTTTAAAAAGAGTTATCAGCTCCTTTCTAGCTCCTTTTTCTTTCAGTTGGTGACCCCTGGAGACTCATGTAGAAGCCCCACAAGGCTTGTATGTAGAAAGGTATTGTGAATGAAATCTTCCCACAGGGATCTTTTCCTCATTTCACAGACAGCTGGTGACAAACAGCCCCAGACTTTATGAAACTTTTGGCTGCTTCTTATTCACCAGATCATGGTGGTAACAAACACACTTCCCATAAGCAGCGATCCCACGTTTTCATTGACTCAGGCAACAACTCTGAATAAGGATGTGCTGGGAGTGGTTCCCTGCTTTCCTCTCCTTTTTAATCTGTTTTTGCTTTTCACGTGTCACTGTCCTTCCCATTGTTAAACTTAATTTTGCTGCATGCAAGAAGGGAAGAAAATTAGGGGTGAAGAATTAGGCCAGCTAATATAAAGCAAGTTACCAGTCCAGTTAAAAAGATACCTTTACGGCATTCAATTAAAATAAAAGGAAGAATTAATAATGCAGCTAAAATACTAATGTGTGGGCCATTCCATCCCAGAGCTGCTGTTCTTACCCAGGCTTTTAGCACCTCCCTGGTAAAGCCTGGATTTTCTGGGAGTGAAAACCTGTTTTCTTTAGGCAAGAGAGTAGTTGCCCCAGTGTCCCAAGTTCCCATCACAAGCAGACTGATGTTGACGATGCTGATTTCTTCTTCTTCTGGTCCTTCTCTGTTTTGGGGTTCGCATGAGATTATTTTTACACTGCTTTCCCATTACTGTACAATATAATATTTTGCTTACTCATGGTCAATTTTGCTTACTCATGGTCATTTGCTAGAGTTTTCTGTATATGGTAAGGCCAAGTTTTACCATACATACCGTGGCAAACCATGATCATACAATTCAGTTAAACAAGATGCAACGATTCTCCATTGAGACTGAGATTAAGGGTAGTGCATAAGGCCTCTGGTTAAGCTGTAGCCAACTGAACATTTTTAATGTTAAACTTTAGACGTCCAACTGCTTTGCCAAAGCAGCAAGCAAAACAGGTTAAGACAAGTGTTTAGGCTAGGATAAATCCTCGCAGTCTGTGGCCTGTTACTAGCAATGACAAGCCCACGTGTCCTGGTCTACTGTGCTCCACTACGGTGTCAGTGTCGTCAATGTGTTGAGGCAGAAATTAAACTTTATTCAAGTCAGTCCAAATACTAAATACCCACTAGTAGAAGAGCTTCCAGACTTGCAAGACCAGGAGGTAAAAACTAATAATTGGGAGCTACTTCACCTGTCTTTGATTTACAGCTTTCAGAGGGTTTATAATAGCTCTATAATAACCCCTGGTGCTTTGCTTTTGCTTTTAAACACTCATGCACAGATAGAAACCTTCATCCTCTGATGTCTGAGACTACTGGGATTCATTAGTGAGAGTATTCATCTTGTTAAGGATGCATTAATAGCACCCACTGTAATTATTAATCTGCTGTTGTCAAGTGATAATTGCAGAAGATGGTGATTGCATCAACCTTCACCAAGTTCAGCAGATGGAAAAGTCCTTGCACCCTTGCTTTGAGCACTCACAGCTGCAGAGTATTTTTGTGTTTTTAATCAGGTTAAAAACCTGTGACACATTTCAGATTACAAAGAACCATAAAACTTGTTTTTTTCTTGTTTCCTAACTGCAGATAAAAGTAATTTTTAGAAACTGATCATGTCCGACACAGGTCTGGTGGGCAGGAGTATTGCTAGATCCCACATGATAGAGGAGAAAACTCAGACAGAGGGTAAAAGAAGGTCTCCTAACAAGTGACATTTGCTTCAGGTATGATAAGCAGCATCAGGCCCAATGGAGGAACATATTTGACCTTTAAACAGGCATTTTAAGTCCAATTCTTCATAGAAAGTAGATGTCTGCATCCAAACTAGCCATCCACTCTGCAGTCCACAGTAAGAAACGCACTCGCAGACCAAGATTCATCCCATCCTGAAGAAAACATCTAGAACAGTGTGTTGGGTCTGACTGGGATGGAGTTAACTTACCCCATAGCAGCCCTCATAGTGCTGTAGTTTGTAGCTAGAACAGTGTTGATACCCCACCAGTGTTTTGGCTACTGTTGAGTACTGCTTGCACAGCATCAAGGTTGTCTATTTAA
This sequence comes from Pelecanoides urinatrix, assembly GCA_013400755.1. Classification (NCBI taxonomy): domain Eukaryota; kingdom Metazoa; phylum Chordata; class Aves; order Procellariiformes; family Procellariidae; genus Pelecanoides; species Pelecanoides urinatrix. The sequence goes on along the minus strand of VZTQ01013803.1, from coordinate 71,401 downwards.
CTGACCCCCAAAGGCCAGTAGTCTGGGGGTGGGCAAGAGGTTGGGAGGGGAGATAGCCAAGGTAGCTGACCCAAACTGACCAAAGGGATATTCCATAGCATATGATGTCATGCTTAGCAGCAAAAGCTAGGAGAAAGGAGGAGCTGGGTTGGGGGTGTTATTCATTATTAAGGCATTTATCTTCCAAAGAAACCACCATGCGTACCAAGGTCCTACTTCCTAGGAAGTGGCTGTACATTGCCAGCTGATGGGAAGTAGAGAATAATATTTTTTTGCTTTTCTTGGCTTCTGCGCATGGCCTTTGTTTTTCTTTATTAAACCACTTTTATCTTGACCCATCGTCTTATTTACTCCCCCGTCCCTCTGAGGAAAGGGAGTGAGAGAGCGGCTTGGTGGGCACCTGGCAGCTAGCCAAGGTCAGCCTACCACAAACAGTCAGATGAATCATGCCTAGAAGTGCCAGCTTCTTCTAGGGAAGGAGGAACCTAGGATGGCCAGTTCAGATATGGGTATCTGCACTAAGGTAAGATGAATCCCACCCTCTATAACCATTCCAACTTCCTGATTAAGAACTGAGTCACTTCATCTCTGTTATCAACTCCTCTTAAGTTATGATGTGAACCACCCTTCTACAGGCATGGTAGCAGTCCTACTCAGGTCAGCGGGACTGTTCACCAGCTCACAACCAGATCAGCTTATCAGCAATGTTGGATATTGTTAGTGGACCCATTGCTGTGGATGATTAGCACTATATGCTTTAATTTCCCTGTGTGGAATAAGTGTTGATTCATAATTACTAACCAGTGAAGTCAACTGATGAAAAATGTTACTCTGATTCTTCCCAGAAATAATTACCGATGTTTGTCCAACGCAGAGGATCCCATTTCTTCCAGAAATGTTATGGTAAAGCTTTATTCTCAGACATTTTTTTTTTTTTTCTAAAAGCCAAGTAGCCTTTTCAGTTAGAGTTTAGGAGGGAAAACAATTTTTTTTAATAATTCCAGTCTGACTGGTATTCCAATTTCTACCTGACATTATTTCTCAACAGACGAAGCCAGTCTGTCAAAATGGTCTTACAAAGAAACAGGCAATAACTAATTTCTGGCACTCAAATACAAGCTTTCTTTTAGCTAAACTTCAGAAAAAAGAAATACCAAGAAGTAGAGGTTTATATGTCAGCAAACGGGTGTCCTATATATTGACAATTTTGAGGGGTTCTTTGAGCAAAAAGGCAGTACAAGGACTGATCTCTGGGAATTGTTTCTGATAATGCTCAAGCCTGAATAGCATTAAAGGAGAGCATTTCGCAATTTCTCGTATGCAGCCAACTGTGAAGTTTTCATTTCTAGGTTAGTTTTTTCATCAATTCCTTAATTAAAAGTAATCAGAAGATGGCTAAACATTTAGTGGTCTCATATTAGAAACCCACATGCAAATTTAGCATAGAATAACAATTTTATTCCTTCAGTAAGCAATAGTTGTCTTGCAACTTCAGGCTTGGAAGCTTTAGAGTCATTGTAGGATTCTACAGCAATACAAAGCAACTGCCTTATAGGAGCTAAGTGCTTTAGACACAACAGGACAAATTCATGTACGAAGATGCTTACATTGCTGAATTTTTACAAAAATGAAAATGACCTGAAGCTACACACAAGGTATGTCACCCTTCAGAGTTAGCTAAGGCTTTAAGTTGTACCTAACTTCTGATGCCCCTTTCATCCACATGAAGCCATCTCACTGGCGTCTCGTGATGCTTTAAATCAGATTTCATGCCAGCCGGCATATAGAAAGGATATAGCATAAAGGTCCCACTGTTTATCTCAGCTGGCATGTGCCTGATTTGCAGTGGAGATAAAGATAAAATCACTCCAGTGGCATCTGATACTTACTCTACCTTCCCAGAAGAACAGACAAGAAAATACTCATACACGTACCCAAGTTTCAGCACCCAAGAGATCCTTTGGGTATGCCCTGAGCAGCTCTACCAACATTGAGGAGTGAACTTAGCAACACGAAGATATACCAAATTATACATAGATAGTGGCTAGGTTCAACAATGTCCCACTCTAGAGATGCTAACTTTGCTGCCAAGGCATAGTTTAGAAATGCACTGTATAGGTATTCCCTATATTTGAGGAAGTATGACTGGATTGTACCCAAGTATAAACTCAGGAATTTGAAAAGACGATCATAGCAAAGTCCTCTTGCAGGAATGCACATGACCACCCATGGCCCTTTACTATGTTACAGACATGAGATTTGGTGCTGGAAAAATAAGGGTATAGGCAAACCTCCCTGCCTACTGTGCCTCACTAAGGACCATGTCCTGATACATCAGTGGAGAATTGTCCTATTCATCCTTTTCCAGTGCCAAAGCCCATGAACATATTTAACCAAAAACCTTCTGAACCTGCAAGCTCTTCTTGTTTGCACATTCCAACTTATGCTGGACCCTGAACAGAGCACTTTTTGACGAACTAGTTTTGCTTGCAGCAGGTCTACTATTAGAGCTGGTGCAGATGGCCAGTGATATCCTGGTTAGCATTTTGAGACCCACTTTGTATTTAGAAGTCTAGGTTCACATCAGAGCAAAGATTCATCACAACAAAAATTTCTAAATTAATTCATTTAAAGCTTCTATTTTTAATGGGGAAATTGAACCAATATAGGTTTCAAGAGATTTCAGGCTGTAGAAAACTGTCATCTCTCTAGCGAAAAAGAGAGAGCAAATTTTCCAAACTAATTGCCCTACCTTTCTCACAAGCTGTATCTCTTGCTGCCTGCACAGGGGAGGAGAGGTTGGTGAGTTTATCCTGCCTGAAAATCTCACATACAGTTCTGAGCATCTCTTGTGCAAATAACTCTCCTCTGACTGAAAGGCTCTTCTAGCACTTCACAGCTCAGCTGGCTGGAGAACTTCTCACTTCCATCCTAGATAACCAGGATGTGCATGGTCTCCCACCCAACCTGGCCTTTTACCTTATCAACTCTCCTCAAACACTGACGTTTCCAAGATTAAGCATTCCAACTTAACAGACATCTGACTTGCCTCAAACTTCTCAATTTGTTAGTGGTTGAAATATGCCCAGCTTGTGGGACAATATATGTCTCTAACATCCCACCACTGTGGCAAAATAACAAAGGCAGACGTAGAGAGCTGAATTTATGCTTGCTATGTCTGTAACCTCCTTCAGTCCCAATACTAGCAGTATTATGCCTGTACCAGCTTGCAGTAGATAATTAGCATGAACTCATCCAAGCATGCAGAATGTGTTTATCCACTTAAACGGTTTGCTTCCTTCAAGAAATATTTAACCCACAGAAACTGCAGACATTGAATATTTCCAAAACTAGACTCTTTCTTACATTCACGAATCATCTGTGGTCTACTTCTATGGTTTTACATATTCTATTCAAAAGCAACACATTATGTGATTTTATACCCCATTTTTGTGCAATAATTGATATTCACAATTAGGTGTGATACAAATTAAATAAGTTAAATCAAATTATGTTAATATTTGCAATCCAGAAAAACAGAAGATAATTAATTTATCAGATAAAGATCGAGGAATTTGTCTTCTCAAACATGGAAAAAAATCCTTTTTATATGTAAAATTATTTTTCTGAAGCTGTGATTGAAGAAAATATCTGTTACTAAGCAAATGAGCACATATTTCAGTTAAGCCACTGGCATCAACTGATTTAAGTATATCCCCTAATAGGTATGGGATGTAAGAGAGTGCTTATCTGCTCCATGATTGAGGGCCTGTATTTTCAAATGAATGCTTAAAAGGAGCTTTACCCAGGAAAATGAGTGCCAATGACAGATACCACCAAGAATATTCACTCTGTGAGCAAAGCTGCCTGAAAAACATACAGCTGTAGACCCAAAGTAGAAAAAGTTTCATTTTAAGTTGTCTAAATGATGACAATTTTTTAATCTGAGCTATAGAATTGAAGTGTGTGGCCAAAAATACAAATCTAAATATAAAGAGTTCTCTAGTACCTTCAGGCATGCAAACTACCTACCTGCTATTTTTAGGACCATTTCTTAGAACAACATCATGGGTTTGACCATAGGAATACAATTTCGGACTTTAAAATAATGTTGCACAAACAATTTTGGTTACTTCTGAAGGGAAGAAGAGGCAAAGCAAATTTTCTAAGAAATCTTAAACAACTAAGAAAGAGTCAATTAAAGCTGCTCAGAGGGGTTGTGGAATTTCCATACCTGGAGTTACTCAAAATCTACCCAGATGTCCCTGAGCAACCTGCTCTAGAGGACCCTGCTTTAGGCAGAGGTGGTGGACGGACAGTCTCCAGAGGTCTCTTCCAACTTCAAGCTATTCTATGATTTTATTCTCCTACTATATTCAAGCCTATTTTTTATCCTGAACTGATCCAAATTGATTTCTCAAATGATAGAGCAAAGAACTGAAGAACTGTTTCTTGAAACTCAGACTTAAGCACAGCTGAAGGAAAGTCAGAACCTCAGTTATGAGTAAATATGAAATGCCAGTTACAAATGATTTCAAAATCTATACTACAGATCATTTAAAGCTTTCTAGCAGATTTTTTCAGCATATCTGTTTCTTTTTTTTTTCTTTTTTATTGCAAAAGGAGAAACTTTCATTTTTTATATTTCCAAAACATGTGAATGTTTTTCTTTGCCTCTAATTTTTATCTGCACTTTATTGTCCTTTGGTAGGATTTGTTTATTGTGAGGTTTCAGTTATTAAATCCAAAAGGATTTAATAATCCAAATTTCCTTAGGATAAAATCTTCATATCCATTTTTTACATGACAGAGATTAGAAAGTGCAAAGGAAAAAAACCCCAACATCACAAGAAATGGTTTGTGCAGTTTCTTTTAAGTTTTGATACTATTTAAGATAAGTCTTTTTATAACCAACAGTTAGATAACCTGCTGTTATTGATCCCACAAATATCTTGTTTACTATTAGTGGATTGCATACAAATGCAGCATAGTTTAAGGACAGTTGGAACAATGATTTAGATTCTTACAACATTTATCATCCACAATGTGTCATATTGCTTCTCTTTCCTGGGGTAATAATTGAAAGTTATCTAAGCAGGTTATGGGAAATTAAACTTCAAGACAGTTAGGGAGATGCTTTCAATCCAAGCATTCTTGTGAATATGCTAACTGAGCTTCTGGAAGATTTCTACAGCATTCCTTCAAGGAAACACAATCACTGGCACAGACAGTCTTTGGAAAACAAAGAAGCATAAATTCACCCATTCAAAATCAGAGATTTAATGTGGATTACAGGTATGCAGGCTGGAGGGGGCTGAAGAAATGAGGATATTATGCAACTGCAAGAAACAAAATATTTTCTATAATAGCAGATGAGGGAAACAGATGACAGAACTGAGAAATATGTCATGACGAAAAACAAATTCTTTAAAAAACAGCAGGTTTTTGGTTTTTGAAATAATTTTGAAATACGGATCAGATTCAGAAAGATTCAGACAAAAAAAGGGGAGAAATGGTCCTTTAAAGGGTCAATCTATTTCTTACCATTTTTTTAAATGCAACAGTATCTTTACATTTTTAAAGCAATGTTTTCATTCTAATATGGACTTTTCTTTCAAAAGAAAATTAAGTGGAAATGAATTTAAACACTTCATTTTTTATTTAAAAGACTTATTTCATTCAATGTTTTGTTTTCTGTTAAAACAGTGTACAATGAGGCAAGCATTTTCCCTTAGTTTTTTGGTTCAGCAGGCAAACGAAAAATGCCATTATTTACAAATATCTATTGAGCATACTTTGATCCCCTAATCATTTCCCATTGAAATACTGAAGCTTCTTTCTTTTTTCTAATTCAGACTCAAATAGTGTAATCAACTGGCTTCAACAGTATGGCACAAAATAAAAATTCCATTCCTGTCCCTTGATGATATTCTGTGGCTTGTGCTACAACCGCTGTCATAGTAAAAAAGAAGAACAGCCCTTCCGGGTTTAAAAGAAACATTTATTATTTGCTCAGTGCATTATAAAAGTTAAACAAATTTTTCAGCATTCCCAAAGATAACACCAGCAAAAATACCTGCCCAAAGATCAGTGAAATGATTGAAGAGAGATCAGAGGACACCTTTAGCTTCATAATCATATAGACAAGAATCTTGTAAATAAATAATTATTTTTGATCAATTATTATTTATCAATTAATGATGATTCAAATGATCTCAGCCACCTCCAAAAACAATCTTCAAGACTGATTAGATGAAAAACACTAAGTCCTTGAAGAAAAAACTGTTGGGTCAAGTGCTTTCCGAAAGTGAACGGACTCTCTGAATGTGTTTATATCACAGGAGACAAAATTTATGTGTTTGATGGTACAGGCACAGAGTATATCTACATATGATAAGATTTACCAGAGTCTACCTGTGCTGCAGCAGTAAGGTGTTGTAACAGAAAATCAATCTTAGGCTGTATATTAATTTGTTCTGAACTACATAGGCATTCTGCAGCATTTCAGTTGCTAACAGGGATCTCATGTATTAGGTAAAGAGTAAAGTTACTTTCCTGAGGTCTAACTAGAGGACATGGTAGAGCATGAAATCTCTAGGGAAACTGCAAAACCAGTTTGACCATATTATATGTCCAAATGAAAGACTAAAAAGGAAACTAATCTCCATCTCAACAATATTTCCAGCTACAGTAGGTCCAAACTCATTATTTGTTTCACTTAGAGAATAGACTTTTCTAAAATATTTTGGGTTTTTTTTGTTTTTTCCTGGATAAAATGACACAATCTACTGTTTTATTAAAAGGAAGCAGACCTAGAAAAAAAAGTTTCACTTTTAAATGTGTTGAAACCCACAGAATTTAAAACAGGGCTGAACTTGATTTACTGTTTTATCTTGTTCTGCAAAGAAAATAAATAGCTGCCAACTGGATTCCACCTGGATATCTGTTTGTCTATGTCTCTTCAACACCAAGATAAAATGTGATTTTATTTTATATAGGCTAGCACAACAAATACTATTACATAAAAGAGTATAGAAGGAAAATTAGTTCGTAGTGTTCATAGACATTAGGATAATAAAGGAATGTCCAGACTATGCTCTGAGGAGATTTAACACAAGAAAACATATTACAATGACAATGAAAATGATCTTACAATGAAATTATCTTGTAATGGAAGAAGAAACACCCTTCTTTTGTCCTGGAGTGAGACAATATCACCCCTGGAGCATCAGACAACAGGCTTTAAGTATATGAAAAATACATATGACTCATCAAGAAAAATACATCAAGTGAATCTAGCCTGGAGTAGAAGTAGAAGAACAGAGCAGCAGTAATGTGGCTTTTCATGCTATCTTCTACAACAGTCTCAAAAGCAAGCTAAGGCAAAATGTCCTGGGTGAAATTCTGGTCAGACAGAAAACTGGTTGTGAACCGAAGTCAAGAGAGTAATTACCAGGAAGTTATACCAGTAGATAAACTTGAAAGTCTTATCAAGTGCAGTTCCTCCAGGAATCTGTCTGGGACCCAGTACTAACCATATTTCTGTCCTATCATTCTTGTCATTAATACGTACAGAGATTGAATTTTCAGCTGATAAAAATAGAAGGAACTGAGACTGAAATTCAGTGTGATCTTGACAAACTGAAAAAGTGGCCTGACAACTTAGAACAAAATTCAGAAAAATATTGCACTTTAATAGGAATTACTAGCTTTGCAAATGGGGAAAAACTGCTTAGAAAACAGTTCTTCCAAAATGCAGGAATCTGAAAGAACCACATGCCACACAAAAGTCAACAATGTAGCCTGCAGGGCACATGAAGTCATCTTTCTGCTTTCCGTAGCTTATTTAGTTCTCAGCAGGAGTTGTGTGTGCAGTTTTAGGCACCACAATGCACTGCTCAAAGTCCAGAAGAAAGCAACAAAAGTAATGATCAGAGGACTCTAAAATGTGGCTCAAGAGGAAGAGGTGAAGAGACTGAGGTTTTTGATGCGAAGAAGAAAAAGCAGAAGAATCCCACAATAGTAGTTTTAAAATATATAAATGGTATCTGCAAAGAGGAAGAAAACAAATTGTTCAAGTCCACTGAGACTGGGAAAATTGTCAAGAACTAAAACCTGCAGAAAGGAAAATTTTATTCAGACAACACGAAAAGTTTTCTAATAGGTAAGACAATAAAACTTTGGAAAAAGATGGCTTAAGAAACCTGGGGAATTGAAGGTTTCTGAAAGACAGGTTAGACAAACTTCAGTCAAAGTGGTCTACACAATAATTATTTGGGCTGAAAGGTAAATAAAAGACACTTTTATGGTGCTTTCCTGCCATATTTTCTGTGACTCTAGGAAACCAAACTCCTGTTCCCTTTATCTGTTGTTTACCTCCACCAAGGGCAAACACTTCACTCATGGAAAACACTCCGCACTGTAGGTTCTACCACAGTATTTGTAGTGTGGGCTACAGCTGTGCTATAGTCTGAGAAAATCAAGACAGCAAAACTGTTTTTCATACAGATCCCTTAATTTGTACATCATGGAGCCCTTAACAAACGAAACATCACTGTTTTCATAAGCGAGTTATGAAAATTATAAAACTTGCCCAAAGTCAATCACAGAGACCGTGGCAGAAAGAAGCGACATCATGTCTCTCAAGTTCTTATCTCATCCTCCGTGTAATGTAATAGGTAGACTGGTTCACTGACTCATTCATTTGATTCACGCTGTATATCTTTGAATTCTATAGTTGGCCATTTTTTAAACATCATCTCACCTCTACACCCTATCATAAGCATGCAAAGAAGACCTTGAGCAACCTAATGTTACCTGGAATTTGGCCTTGCTTTTAGTAGGGGAAGGTGGACAAGAGCACCAAGAGCGCTCATCTGGCAACTTAAATAATTCAGTACCTCTATGGTTCTCTAATGGGACAAGACAACTCCTTCATACAGATTCTTATATAATAATATTTTGAATGTACCTCACGAAGCTGGTTGAAGCTAGTTTAGAGTGAAGTGGAGGTACTGTGACCTGCGACGGCAGTCACATACACGTCGCTATAAGTAGAACAGGAGAAGACATGCCAGAAAAAGAAGGATGAACTCCAGCACAAACACACTCTCATCTTCCCTTCTGGAGCCAGGACTGGCCAGATGATCCTGCCTGCGGAGAGAAAAGACCACACCATGCCTATCTGTATAAAGGAACCATCTAGACCAAACAGAGGTGCTTGTTTGTAGAATAAGCTAGTTTTGGTTACCAAACTCTCATTCTGCCTCACTTTCTTTCACCATTTGGTAACTGTAATTCTACATGTAACATCACTACACCAAACACAATGTTCAGGCTGGGACCAAAGAGTTGCTGGACCTGGCCAGCTAATGTTGCGTAAAAACTGCTGCGGAGCCAGGATTTGAACCCCAGTCTCCAGTGATAAACTGTTAACGCTGAACCAAGTTTACCTAAACTAATTGCCTTTCCCCTTGAATCCTTCTTCTCTCCCTGCTCTCTTTCAATACTTCATTTTGTTTTCTTCATTTCAGCTGGGCTATGCACATACAGAGACTACTTATTCAAGTACAAAAAATGTGCATGTAGTGAGACATTTTCTCTTAGTATAATGACAATTGAGCTAGAACAAAAAAAGAAAAATGATTGAGACAAAAAGAAGACAAGAACTGCAAGAATAAATTCCTCATCTTTTACTTCTCCTTAAAAACTGTCCCTAACTACTTGGTGTGTTTCTGAAGTGTTCCTCATATTCTGTTTGACTTGAAAATGTGTCGTGCAGAACATCTGAATAATCTCATTAAGAAAGATGCTCATTTGGCATTGGGTATGTTTCAAACAAATAAAACTTCTATGAATTACAAAGAGGGTAAAAATATAATTTATTTTTGGTTTAGCTTTTCAGTATTGATGAACAACCATCATTTACAATAAGTAAAAGACACACAGTACATTGGTACACACCTTCTATTGCCTATACAAGCAGACAAAATCTTTTCTCTCAGACCATGCCTGCTTAAAATCCACCCTGCCAATTTTTTAGCTGTGGTCAATTAAACATTGCTCTGTCATGGGAGGCATACCGTTACTCACAGACGCTCAGCCGACTGCGAAACACAAGCAGACTGTCACAGACTTGTGGGTGTTTGACAACCTGCCCTGCACAGCTGCGCGCCGAGAATGCAGGACTGGGCACCGTCCAGTTCAGCTCCTGTGATGTATAATTACTTCTATGCTGTTATCATAAAGATGTCATCCTCTCTGTAATTAAATCTGTGCATCATTAAATAGTCACTGCTTTACTATTTACAAAAGCAGTGAATTTAATTTCTCATGATACTATTCTCTGAAAGTATTTTAATGATTTGACATATTTTAATTAGCTCCAAAATAGCGTTCTTGTATCAACTCTACCAGAACAACGACAACTGCCTGGGATTTCAAGGGATCGGTGTTCATCTGTCCTGTATACTTTCAGCATGTCAAAGACGTCCATTTTATTCTTTCACAGACTGTCAAAAATGAACTGTACTAAACCATTCAGAAAAAGAATACTTAGTTTTTTCTTCATCTGTGGATAGTTGTTCCCACCAAGTTTCACCAAAGTTTCAAAGCCCTGTTTTTTCCATTTCTAAAATACATCTGGAAGGTCACTGATGCCTTTAGACTGAGTCCATCCACCTACGGCAAACGCAAAGCAAAACTGCAGCTTCAAAACCACCTGACTGCAACATCACTACAACAGCAGCTCTCTGTGGTCACCCCAAATCAATGCCTGAAAATCGTCAAGAAAAGTCAGGGCTGTGACCAGCAAGGAAGCTAATGGTGTGAGCACGTACAGGGCATTGAGCTGGGCTTGTAAACACAGCTAAGCATGTCATGCAGACGTAAGCACAGCTTAGGTAACATGTAAGCACAACTGAAACATAATGTTTAGGTCAGACGTGGATACAGCAACCATCCCGTGATGTCTCCATCTCTCCCTCTTGAAAGAGGTTTTTGTGGTTTATTACTGCCCGCAGATTATCTTGGTCACAGATACTGAGGTTGATTTGGAGTGACAGCATACTGAAGGAGCTGAAAGCAGTATCCCACTAACACTCCCTCTCTGTTTATCCCTATCCATGCCCCTGCATGTAAATGTTTTGCTTTCCCTGACTTTACAGTCTACCAGTTTGTAGGAATGCTTTGAGCTTTTCTACAGTGGGAAACCACTGTGTGCTTCCCAGCCTGGGTGCTGCTACACGCTACGTGAGATGTTCTGGAGTGATCTTAGAAACTGCTCTTGGGCAGCTGAGTGCCTCCTCCTACGCACGGGGACAAACAGAGCTGGGAGGACTGCTTTTGCCGCTGCCCCTGTGCATTGCGGTCACTAAAGATGCTAAACCAGGCTGCTTAAATGCAAGTTACTGTAATTGGAAAAGAGTGACTTTCATTCAAGCATGGGACTTTTTCTCAAATACTAAGCCTCTTCCATTGGTAAATATCCCTATTTCTGTTACTAATAATAGGAAAAGATATTAAACAGGATCTCTAAAATAAAACTCATTAGGTAGTAATTACACATCTGAGAAATGGTGTTTCTCTATCATGGAGCAGTACACAAGGCAAAGGGAACTCAGGGCTGACCACCCTGATACAGCAACACGATTCAGGGTGAAACAAGCAGATTCCACCCCAAAATGCACATGTAGTCCTGCATCCTGCAGCCAAGAGATGCCCACAGCACCCATTCACAAGGGTTCCCACAGAGAAGCTGCCTGCTATTGGCAGAACAACCCAGCTCTTGGCTGTCTTGGACTCATTGTTACTTCAAGAGCTAAAGCCCTGTGACAAGGATGCCATGCCTCCATCAAGACCATGACTACTACGTTCACAAGTAACTAGCACAGAGCCAAAGGAACAGGAAGAAATTTCCAACAAGCGCTTTGACCTTCTTTGTCCCCGTGCTCTCACCAGTAAAACAAACACCCAAAACCCAAACAACCGAAATCCTTTTTTTTATGCTATTTTCAGCTGACCGAGTTTGTGACAGAAGAAAAATTGTGAACCTGGAGGACCAAATTCCAGAGCATTCAGACAGAGTTTTTGCATTGTTTTCAATGCAAGGAGGAGCAGCAGCTATGGTGCAGTCCTAACCACTCATGAAGACATATTAGACAGGATCATCCCCTCCTCCTCCTCTATCAACTGTTCTAAATGTTTCTAAATAATACCCATGGACTGCTCTGACTCTAAAGTAAACAGATAGGGCATGATCTAGCACTTGGCAGACTGGCTTGCTGATGTTGCAATGAGTTTGCCTAGGGCATGATCTAGCACTTGGCAGACTGGCTTGCTGATGTTGCAATGAGTTTGCCTGACTCTTGGGCCCTAGTTGCAAAAAGTGAAAAACAGTAGTTTAATTTAGTGGAACATGTGTTTGCAGTTCCTTTTTTTATTACCATAGAATCCTGACTCAATAAAATTAAGCCAAGGTTTTCCATCCTTTTAGGCCCTGGAAATTACATTTAGGCACTTATTTAAGTGCTCTGGTGCACCCACAAATTTCTCTCTAGTCAAGCTACAGATGCTTAAAACATATGGATCGCTGGATATGTTCACTTGGATACTTCCACCCTTCACTCTGCAGCCATTTCTGCACATGCCTAACAGGATTTGAATTAAGTCAGAAGAGCTGAAGTCAGAAGCACCTAGGTAAATACAAGCCAGCCTGTGTTAGCACTTAGGAGACCAGTTTTGGTTAGAGTAATTGGGTTTAGATTTCACAATTTTAACAAAGAATGTCAAAATGTACCAATCTGATTTAAACTGACAGTGTCCCTTCCCACTTTTCCTCTCCCCACTGCAGAGCGGGATCCAGCCCTCACCCTCCTCCCGCAAAATGCTTCAAGTTTCTTTTGTCCAAGATCCCTTCTACTGTTGTAGAAAACACTGCCCATTAGCATAATAGGTTTCGTAAATAAGGCCACAAGAAAAAAAATGCATTTCCTAAATGTCAGTCATAGGGATCCAAATTACAGTTAGTGCAATTTGAACCTGTTCATCCTTATCAAACAGGAATAAATGCTTTGCTAGCTGCTCCTGCCAGTCAGACAATGCCAGAACATCAAGGACATGAAAGCCAAGAGCAACAAAATGGACACCAGTGCATTTCATATATTTAGGGAACAAACAAAGTGCTGCTAGAAAAACGAGATTATATTCAATGTTACCAGCTTCTCAAAATTTCGTTGCACATCTCAGGAATAATCTGATTTACAAAATTTCCCAAATTCTTGATTTCCCAAGAATCTTAACTTTCATTGTCTCCTAATCCTCATTTCTTTTGAGAAAATACTGTTCTTTAGAATCAAAAATGGTATATAAATCACATCCTTGGGGCTGATGACTGCAATGAGAGATTTCATCCAGTCTTGTTAATTAAACTTGGAGCTCATATCCCAGTTTCTGACAGAATTTGTATCTGGCATCCACACATGTTTTTTGAGTTTACCATCAAGAAGAAACATGGTCCAAAAACTGGAGCATTACTCTGCATTTCAGGAGACACAGATTCAGGTCCTCAAAGCACACAGGGTTCAGACAGATTGGCACGAAGCAATTCCAAGAGGGGTCTTACTGTCAAAATGAAGAAAAAAATGTGTTCAGACTTCAGCTGGCAACACTAACCTTCCTAATTCACTCTGACAGGCCCTTCTGCAGTTTTTCAGACAGGTTTAAAGGAAGACTTCTGCAAATGAGCATATGCAAGGATTAGGAGTGTTCACCATTCTGCCAGGGAACATTTTTCAAGCAATTTCATAGAGTGGGATCTCATATAACTATCTCACATACATGTTTTGCAGAGATCTTGTCATGCTATGTGCTGGTTTTAATAAAAACAGAAAAACAAGTATTTTTGGACATGATTCACCTGACCATTACTTAATATTTATATTTGGATGAGATCAATTCTTTTTTCAGGAGTGCTCTTTTTTCTCCAATCTCTCCTCAGGGAGAGTCTGTGTATTTCTTGCAGTTCCAATTGGGGAAATCATCCTTTACTTCAAATAAAAATGATGTGCTGTGTCAGTCTTCCAGATCCAGATCCCCAACCACGATGATAAGTGACATTACCATCCCTGTATTTGCACTCTTAAAAAGGCACCGAATGAACCAACCCATATTGACTGAACAAGCACAAGGTGAACACAGGGAGATGTACTCACTGGTAAGATAGAGTTAAGAGCAAAGAATGGGGAAAAAAAACCTAAAAATACAACTTGTGGGGAAGGGAAAGGGGATATATACTATGTAAGACAAACTGTCTCAATACTGGTCTGTAAAAGACCCTCAAGTCAGTTTGAGAATCACATCTCTTTTCTCCTTAACTAAGTTTCTGTTCTCTTTCCAAGGTGTTCAAAAGCCCTTTTGAAACCTACCTTGGAAGGCAGCCAACAAGTCTCTGCCACTGTGCAGAGGATCTGCAGCTGAATACCAATTGATTTCACTGTGTAATACTCTGAGGTTTGATCTATGCACCCAATGCAGAAAAAAAGAGAGACTGAGCTTTGAGTAACTTACTTTGATAAAGTAAACATCATGAAACAGAAGACTGTGACTAGTTAATATGAATCACCTTTGCCATCCAAATGGCACAACACAGATATCCTACCAGAGCTCTGGGAGACTGGATATCTTCTGTTCTCCTGATAGTTATAGTGTAGATCAAACCAGCAGAACTTTTTCCCCCTTCCACAACCAGTCTGCAATACATAGCAGATTGTAGAAAAGACCCTTTAAAACATATAAAACAGTGAACTGTAGGTCAGGGACAGAGTAGAAAGTCCTTCAGCTACCTTTGCTGCTTCAGTGTATCATGGAAATTTGCTTGCATTAACAAGCTCAGTATCATGCTCTTCTAATGCCACTATATTCATCTAAGAGATAAAAAAGTGCCATACTGAGGGCTCTGGGTAGCTCCTCCTTTTGCAGGATCAAGACTTTCTGAAAGACTTCTGCCAATTCAGACAGAGCCAGCTATCACCCAGCCTTTGACAACCACAGAGCAAGAGAAAACACAAGTGAGAAATTTTTTTTCCACTGTATGTTCAATCTGCATAGGAGCTACATAATGTCTTACAGCTAGGATTTGGCTGTGAATAAAAATCCAGATGAAAAGAGAACATAGGGAAGAAGTAGGCAACTCTCGGGTCAAGAGGCCCAATCTAAGCTCATAGACCTTTTTGTGCCTCAGTTTGGATACCTAAGCATAATATTTCCCCAGCTCAGAAGGGCACTGCACAACTGGGAAACGGCTTGGGCAGCTGAGTGAGGTGCACGTAGACGAGTCCTGTTATCTTGAAGAAGTCTTAAATAGGAGTTTGACAGCTCATTTATCATCATTAGTCTTTGCCAGGGACTCTTGGATTAAGTTTGTTGAATGTTCTGCTAGTATTTTCTCCAAAATCATAAAATCACTAACATACAATTTTGAGTCAGAGTATTGATTGAGCCACACTCTCTTACTTGCAATTATTGATGAGTCAACGATATCTGGTCAGGCTGGAATGTGTTCAGATATCAATTATCTTTCATGATTCTGCGTGTGTTCATTAAAGAATCGATAGTTAACTAATCTAAATCTAACTAATCTAAATCAAAAATACCATTGTCCATTTTGCCCATAATAAATGTAAGACATCATAATTTGTCAAGATATGAAGAGGAAAAAGGCAGATGACTCCCCCCATTCTACCAGACACAGGCCAAGCAATGGAGAATGGAGTCTTAATAACTGAGTCTGTTTGGACAGACACTCAGTGAAGAAAGCCAGATGTAAGTCATAAGGCTAATCAAATGACTATCAATAATCACTATAATTAACCTGGGACCACTTGAAGTAAAGAGCTGTAAAAAGGTATTAACCTGAAGAGCTCATAAACTGGAAAAATAAATTTTGGAGAGTTAGAAATGGAAGTAGGCAGATGTTCCCAAAATGCACCCCATCTCAGAATTTTATATATACAGATCTACCACTTATTTTTATTTACCCTGAAAATTCATATACATATCTAAACCTTTAAAGGCACAAGAGAGGCAATTCTTGAGGAGTGATCAAAAAAAGAAAGCAGACCTGTTTAGGAAAGATGTGAAGACTGACAAAGGAAGAGAAAGGAAGGTCAGCTTCATTGACGAAAGTAAACACATTGGGACTAGCATAGGAAAACAGAGATGTAAACAGGTAATGATGGCAGGGTAGGTGGAAATCAAAAATGAGAGACCCAGGGATGACAGAGTGAAATGTAGCTTTGGACAGACAGAAGCATATAGCTCTGTGTTCTGTAGTGCTCAATCTGTGGCTGCCCCTTACTAACATCAGACCACAACCAACAAGGAATGTCATCTGACAGGAAAAGAAGTTTGCAGAAATGCACATAGACAATTCAGATCTTCATGTTTCAATATCTTGCATTCTGGCAGAAAAAAAAAAAAAAAAAAACAAAACAAAACATAAGAAGCTTTATTAAAATGGAAATTTTCAAAAACAAAACAGCAGTTTCTGCAAGTAACTGGCACATTATCCTAAAGAAAACTACAAACAGTATTCTATCCTATTCCAGATCACTTTACAGACATGTATAAAGTGAGTCTCATATTCATGTAACTTCAGCAGTTTCTCTCCTGTTCATTATTGAAGGTATGTCAGAGGGTTGGGGCATTTTATGGAAAGTGACTGGCTGATCTGTGCTTTCCTTTGGATTTATCAGTAACACAGGATTTCTTCTTCATTTTGAAGTTCCTTGAAGTACTTCCTAAGTTACACATGGCTTTCCCAGAGGCTCATCTCAGTCTACACACTGCAGATCTGCTTAGAAGGATCCCATGCAATACAGCCCTGGAGAAAAGAGGGGTGGAGAGCTGGTTGATATTGAAGGATCACCTCCTCCAATCTCAAGAGTGGTCCAGCCCAACATGCAGGAAACTAGACAAAAGCAGTAGGAGGTCTGCACGGATGAACAAGGAGCTCCTGACTAAACTTAAAACATAGAAAGGAAGCATACAAGCAGGGTCAGATCAACCAGGAGGAATATAGAGGTACTGTCCAAACACACAGGTGGAATAATTAAAAACAAAGCCTACCTGGAGTTGAATCTGGGAAGGAACATGAAGAACAATAAGAAAAGTTTCTACAGCTCTATCAACAGCAGAAGACAGACTAGGGAAAATGTGTGCCCACTCTTGAATGAGCTGGGGGACTTGGTGACTACAGACAAAGTACCTCCGAATGCTTTCTTTGCTGCAGTATTTACTGGTAGGAGTGGCCTTCAGGAATCTCAACCCCTGAGACCAGATAGAAAGTCTAGATCAAGGAAGATTCACCCTTGGTGGAGGGGGATCAGGTTAGGTAACACATAAACTGGACATACATAAGTCCATGGGAACTAATGAGGGCTGAGGGAGCTGGCTAATGACATTGCGAGGCTACTCTTGCAATGGTAATCAGGGCAATTGGGGAAAGTTCTGCCACTTTGCATTCTGAATAGCAAGAACAGCAAGAAGGAGGATCCAGAGTACAGGTGGTCAGCCTCACCTTGATCCCGGGGAAGGTGATGGAGCAGCTAATCCTGGAAACAATTTCCAAATCTATCAAGCACAAGAAGGTGACTGGGAGTTGTCAGCATGGATTTATGAAGGGAAAATCATGTCTGACCAAAGAGAGCCTTCCACAAGATGAGTAGTTTAGTGGATAAGGGGAGAGCAGTGTATGTTCTTCATCTTGATTTTAACAAGGCTAAGTCTCCCACAACTTAGTCACAAACAGATGAAGCATAGACTAGAAAAATGGACAGCGAGGTGAACAGAAAACTGCTGCTAACTGCCAGGCTGAAAGGGTTATGCTCAACAGCACAAAGTCCACATGGAGGCCAGACATTAGTGGTGTACCCCAGGGGCCAATACTGGAGCCAAAACTGCTCACCATCTTCATTAATAACCCAGACAATGAGACAGACTGAATCTGCAGCAGGTTTGTAGATCATTCAAAAATGGGAGGAGTGATTGATGCACTGGAGGGTTGTGCTGCCATTCAGAGGGACCTCGACAGGCTGGAGAAATGGGCCAATAGGTAACAGGCTGAAAAGCAGCTTTGCAAAGAAGGATCTGGGGGTCCCGGTGGACAAGATGTTGAACATTAGACAGCAATGGGCTGTTGTGGCAAAGAAGGCCAATAGCATAGTGGGCTGCTGTAGGTAAAACATTGCCAGAAGGTCAAGGGAGGTGATCCTTCCCCTCTACTCAGTGCTGGTGAGATATCTGGAGTGCTGGGTCCAATGCTGGTGTCCCCAGTACAAGAGAGACTTACTGGAGTGAGTCTAGCAAAGGGCTGCAATAATTGTTCTCGAATTGGAGCACTGGCCATACAAGGAGAGGTCAAGAGAGCTGGGACTGTTCAGCCTGGAAAACAGAAGGCTCTAGGGGATCTTACCAGTGTCTACAAATATCTAATGGGGTGGAATAATGAAGATGAAGTCAGACTCTTCTCAGTGGTGTCCAGTGGCAGGACAAAAGGCCATGGGTACAAAGCAAAATAAAGAAAATTCAATTTAAGTACAAGAATTGTTTTTGGTTGTTTTTTTTTTACTGTGAGGGTGGTCAAACACTGGAACAGGTTGCCCAGACAGGCTGTGTTTGAATACTTTGGAGATACTCAGATTCTGACTGTACATGGCCCTGGCCAACCTGCTCTGGTTGACCTTACTTTGAGCAGAGGGCTTGGACTAGACTATCTGCAGAAGTCCCTTCCTACGTCAAGTATTCTGTGACTCCATGATTCTGTATGAAGGTATATTCACGTTACCAGTGAGAAACTACAGCAGGACTGCAGCTATCTCTAACAAACTCAAGGCCAGGCAGTTTTCACAAGTATCTGCAATACAAAACCTGCTGTGGCCTGGGAAAGGAGAGAAGTAAGCTCACGTTCCCTCAGGCAGAGGAGGGAATTGAACCCAACTTTTCCACATCCTATGCGGTTTCCTAACAAATGGGCCAGAAGGTTAGTGCCAATGTAGGAAATGGAACATGAAGGACTTTATTCCCAAGCCTACTTTTGGGTGCTTACATTAGGAGCTTGTTTCCTTCTCAGCAGAGAGAGCTGGACTCTGGAGGGTGATGAGAGCAATGAGAAACAGGCTGCTGCTCTGAATTGCCCTCTGAACAAGAGCTTATTGTTAAGAATAATTCTGCTCTGGCCCCAGCAGTACATGAGCTACCCTAATGAGGTTTTCCAAGAGCTATTGTTTCTTCCAAGCTTCATGTCCTACATTTGCATATCCTGACATTTATAATGCCTTGAAAATTAAGAAATAAAAAGCACTGTCCTTTGCAAATCTTAAATATGACTATAAGCAAATAGCTTTCAGCCTGCCGCTCACAGCACCTTCATGGGCAGAAATAGCCAAAGACGACTAGCACCCTGATCATTTACAGCAGAAGTGCAAATCTTACGGACTGCATGGGAGAATCAGCTCGGTGTGTCTGTACCAGTGTGTTGTGAAAACATGCCTGGAGGGCTTTTGGGTGCTGCCGAACTGATCAATGATAGACTGACTCTACAGCAGAGGCGGTAAGGGAGCTAGAGTAAGGAAAAAAGGGAGGAAAGTCTGCATTGTCTATATAACGATATTTGTGACTATGTAAAAAAAGTTGGTAGAGATTTCTATAACCGGTAGAGATTTCAGGCCTTTTTCTCTTCTTGGGCCTTAAGAGGTAGAGGAAGGGCAAAAGGAGATGAATTCTTTGGTTATAAATAAAAACAGAAAGGTAGCATGAAGATTACAGTATTCCAATGTAAAATTAAATTATCTACCCTGCTATTACTGAATAGGGTGTTCTAATATAGAGCCCTGATGCAGATTTTAAGAGCAGCATGTACCAAAAATAAGAAATGAGCAGTCAATGATTTTACAAGGTCATTATAAAAAGACCTGGAAATACGATTAAGCTCCAAATGGAAACAAAGAAGTAATTTAGAAGATTGGTTTTGTTTCTTGGGGTTTTTTTAAAAGTGTGCCATTGAGAAACCTCATCATGCACTGGCAGTATTATAAAGGTGATAGGTAGGCCAGATGGAGTCAGGTTACCCCTGAGGCTTCTGCTGAATTTCATAGCTGCCTATGAGTTAAGTAACTCCTCCACTTTCCTGAGTCCTAGTAACACTTTACTCAAGCTTGATATGCACTTTTGAGAACTGCTTTTCCAAAAGACTGTGGATGAGCTGAAGAGAGTGTAGAGAAGCTCAATGAGAATGATCAATTGGATGGGTCATTTGTCCTCAAATGTATGAGAAGGACCTACAAATCAGATGAAACATAGAATTATAGAATGAATCACAGAATGGTTGGGATTGGAAGGGACCTTAAAGATCATCTAGTTCCAACCCTCCTGTCATGGGCAGGGACACCTTCCACTAGACCAGGTTGCTTGAAGCCCCATCCAACACTTCCAGGGAGGGGGCATCCACAACTGCTCTAGGCGACCTGTTCCAGTGTCTCACCACCCTCACAATAAAGAATTTCTTCCTGATATCTAATCGAAATCTACCCTCTTTCAGTTTGTCTTCTTAGATGATTTAAGTCTTCTTCATGGCCCCTATGGATATAACAAAGCAACTCATTTTTCCCCTCCATGAATTTTCGCCTGCTACAAAAGTTGAAAGTAGCATTTAGTTCACGGTCTGGGGAGAAAGCTTCAAAATGTTTTTCTGTAAAACAGACCTCAATTTCCTTGTAAGATCTTATTCTACATGTTATCTGTATATAAACCCTGAAAGCCAGTCTGCTGTTCACCACTCCTAAACCTAGCAGCTGATAGCAACAGAATCAGCTTGATGCTACCAAATCCAGTGAACTCAACTAATATACATAGGAAATCTTATATTTTAAATCATGTTACAGAAGTTATTCTGATTGTTTTCTCCAGTTCTCTGGCACCAAATTTTGATCGTTTCCACTTCATAAAGATGCATCAAGATTTATATCACTACAGGGGATTTTAGCTGTTATTAGAACCACAAGACAAATTGCTCATTAAGCTGGGGAAGCTTTAAGGCAGGGTTATGTTCCATGGGCAAAAACATAGCAGGATGATGAATTATACGGCTCAGGTTTTTGTGTTTGTTTTCCTGATGAACGCACTATAAATTGCTGGGTAGGAGAAGGCTTTGCTGAAACATATGGGTGACATTAACACAACAGAGTACAAGTGTCACTGGTGGAAATTTTTCGCTTTAACTTTGTACTCTCTCTCCCTGCGTATATGTATAGTTTTTTAAACAGGTCCATGTTTAGGGTTTTTTTCCTCTTTATGTAGTTGGCAGTTTTCATTCAAAAAATGATGTATTAAATAAATAATTTGAAAAGTTACAGAGAAGTAACCTATAAGAAATTGTTACAGTAACATTGGCTTTACCTTCACCGCATGAAAAATTTACCATAGCATCATTTTCCCTACTTAAGATTTAGGTTAGCTTTACAGCACAAAGTGGAAAGGCTCTGCATTTTCAGGAATAAAACTGCTCTTTATTCACTTTTTCCAGCTAGATATTTTATTTTTTATTAATTCCCCTTCACCTTCTTACAATCCCTTCATTGCCTATGCAGGACACAGTTCATCATCTTTTCTTAGCCAAACCCTGCCCCAGTGCCCCAGGTGCAGGCCCCCAGCCAGCTCACTAGGCTTCTTAAACTAGGGTCCTCCAAGTGCCTCCCAACCTTTCACACGTGTTTGCACTAAGACAATGTGAAGCAACTTCTTTCTTATTACAAAGGCTGTTGTAAATAATAATGAAGCAACTATTGTAACACAAACCCACACAATTATAAATTTGCATGATGTGTTTATTGAAGAATGCCATTTACCTTCACCAAAAATGCCCTTTTTATACCTAACTGCCACCCGCTGCGTGTCTTTAGCAAACCTCTTTTACCTCCCTCTACATGTCTCTTGTCTGGCTTATTTGGACTGTACACTCCTGACAGGAAGGATTGTCTCCTACTGTGCTTTTGTACAGTGCCTAGCGAAATAGCAACCTCTACGTGCCACCAGGTTGAATTCTGTATTCACCTGCTCCATGTCAGGGCACAGCTTACATTTTAAACTGCTACAGGACGGGAACATGCTCCTCAGTCACTGCACCACAGGTACTCATACCAACAAACAGTTCAGAGACTGAACCGACCCTCACAGGGTTTGTGCATCATGGCTTTGTGCATCATTTTGGCTAAGCTGTTGAATGGAAAATATGTCTCAGCCTTTAAGATTCCCTTGACAAGCTTTTTAAAAAAATAAACAAACTAGAATTCATGAGCTCTCCTCTCAGTGCAAAGTTCTTCACTTTAAAATACCGCCTACAAAAACAAAATTAGAGGCTAGTTGTTTCAGGTGAGATGTGGGATCAATTGGGAGGTGTTGATTTATTTGATTGGAAGAGTTTGCACCCACCATGTACTACACTCAGGTGCTAGCCTGAGAGTGTAGGTTATCTTTAGAATCATTTTTTAAAAAAAGCTTTAGTTTGACACAACATTTTGGACAACTGCAGCTTTGGTAGAATCCTTACCCAGGAAAACGCCCTGTAGTTTACCTAATGAGAGCTAGAATCCATACCACAGCTTGTGCACGTATAAAGCCATATTCTCCATCCCACCTCAGCACCCTGTTTCCTCTGCAGATTACTCTATGCAACTCCCTAGAGACCCAAGAGGCCTTTTACTGTCTGCTGCACTTTGCCTGGGGAATACACTTTTGCTATACCTTCAGATTGAAAAAGACACTCTCAGTCTCAATTGTCCATTGGAATAAGACCTGATAGGAAGATCCCTTAAGAAGGGAGAGACATAGGTAGGAAGAAGAAGGGGACCCTATAACTCAAAGAAACTCCTTACAGGATTTTACTGCTGCAGGTCAGTAAGTGAGCTGATAGAGAATATTTCGAAAGGTAGTTGGGCTAACAGGCATCTTTCATACTTAGTAGGATTTATCTCAAGATTTGATTAGAAAGAAGGTTAAATAGGCCTTCTTCCCCTCATCATATCAATATGAGAGTGACAATGCTTTCCATTCCTGTTTGTGGGAAGAGTTTGCCCTTACGCTTGGTCATAACTTTAGCTATTTGCAGTTATTTCTGACATGCAAGGGAAAAGGAAAAGACAAATAGTGCTACATATTTGGAAAGAAAGTGGATTTTTTTGTACCTCCCAGACAGCTTGTGGGTTATCCAGATCTGAAGGCAATCGTTTATGGCTTTGTAGTCTGAATAAACCTTTCAATAAGACCAAGCCAAGAAGACACTTTCATTTTTATTTCTCTGTTGTTTCCTGATAGCAGCATTTTCAAAATGCTTCTCTTCTGTGGTTCCTAGAGCAGTGGAGACTCATTCACTTTTCTTCTGATCTTTAGTTATGGTACAGCATCTCCAGTATTATAGGGTGCCTTCTATTAGGGCCTTTCTTGCTTTTTAGATCAGAATTGAAAAAAAAATTAATGAAGGGGTGAATTTTCCCAAATCAAAAGCTGTTGTTGTGTCCTTTGCACCAGAAAGATGCTTCCTCACCTGATTCACAGAGTATTTCCCTGTCCTCTGCGTACATATTTTTTAACAGGCCCTGGTCTCTTTTAATCAGCTGTTTTCCTGGGAGCTATAATAGGTACATTGATAAAACTTATGAAGCCTTGTCTTTTCTCTTCCCAGTTAAATCCAATAGTAAACATCTCTCGTATATCCAGGCTGCTAATTTAATCCATTGTCTGGACTGTCCAACTGATATAACATTTTATAATTCTTGAAAAACTGATCCTATAAATGTCTTAGCATTTTTGCAACCAGACCAGAAATGATGCGCGAAGACTGTAGAAGTCACATTTAAAAGTGTCAAGACCATGCCCTACCAATACTTTGCAGCACTCTAGTATCATCACAGTGGCAGGCAGTAATTTTAAACAAGACTTTTTCACATAAGAAAACAATGGTAGCCACAGCTAAGTCCCTCATTAGGAGTGTCTGGGCACCGAACCACCCAGTCCAGGTACTGCCAGGGCTAGTACATATGAGGTCTGGACCGACAGCCAGGCCAGCAGCCTTGACACTGCTCTTGGAGAAAAGTTAGCTGCCTGTTTTTGTTTCGCAACCAGCACTCGTATGAAGGGCTTGACTATGTAGCCAAAGGACTGGTTGGTTTTGCCATTTCTTTTTTTTTAAATGCAGCATATGTTTTTTCTGAGGATTTAAGCTCATGCAGCGCAACCCAGATCTGAATTAAAACTTGTTGACCCTGGTGCTCAGCTAACTAACTGTACAAAAACAAGGTCTCCAGATTTCAGCTGAAATATGTTGGAAGCTTCACTAAGGAAAACCTGCAACTTTGCTTCCCTGTGTGTGCCTTTTGAAGTGAAGTTTTACTGAACTTAGTTTCCTAGGTTAGTTTCTACCTTAAAAAAAACAGTGTAGTGGTTTCAATCCACGTTTTGGTAAACACCTTAAACTCAGACCCAAAACTATTTCCAGTTCTATTTTTTACTCTAGTGCTACAGACCTTTAAACACACCATTGAGGCTTACTAGAAAGCCAAATAACACTTTTTCCTTAAATTTTGCCACATGTATATTATCTTGATCTTATCTAGTGCCCAGATAGGCCTAGGAACAGAGTAAAATGCACACACACTTCATAAGTGTTAGGTAAACTCAGAGACAAGCCAGAAGAACATAAGACATTAACAGATGCCAGACAATGTTTCTACATCTCTAACACAAATACAGTTTTGGAGATCACCTCCTAGAATCAACCTTATCTTTTAAATCTGCTTACAAAAGCAAAGAGAACAAGATTTCTCATGCTAAAACACACTGAAATTGCACAGTTCCCAGCAACTTAAAAAAGGCAAAACAGTTGTTAGTATGTCTGCATTCTAGTCTCTTTACAAGACTGAGCCCTGGTCTGCTAAACGCCATGAGAAAATGCTACTGAATATCTTGGGTTTTTTTAGTCTTACCCTGGTGACTTTAGGCTATTTTAAAGTAGCACATGTGAAAGACTGAAAGTAGAGTAGGGAATGGAGAATTAGATTCTACCTCAGCTCATACACCTTGACATGTCCTGGGCAGGCATAGATGGTTTAAGTAAAAAGAAATGAGCAGTGTCAGAAAGTACAACTTCAAGTCAATTGAAGATAGTACAGCAGCCGTCAGTACATGGCACTGCTAGTTTGGGATGTGCACGTTTCTTTGTATATGCCACGCCTGTACCTGAGGTGTCGTACAAGTAGAAAGATTAGTTTGCTTTGTTTGGGATTTTGGGTTGGCTGTTGTAGCTCACTGTTCTCAGTCCCAGAAGTTGGTCTCAGGTTGGCAACAGAACAGGTTTCCTGGACACCTTCTGGTCTATATGTCTTGGATACCTGTATAATATATCACCTATTTCTTTTCCTTACAGAGGCTTTAGATGCCTGCTTTCATTGAGAGGGGTTCCAGTGGGTCTTAATACATTAAAATGAACCTGGGACTTCAAATCACACGATAACATCCTATCAGTACCCCATAGGTGGTCTTTAGTGTGTGGCATCAGTGTTACTGGCTGAGCCATAGTTTTGATATTGGCTACTGGAGCAGTCACACCTCTGGCCAGTCATACCTAGCTGGTCCTTCTGTCATCTTGCTGTTACCCTTGCCTCTTCCAGGCGTAGAGCACTAAAAGAACCACTTTTTCACTCACAGTCCACTGAAATGAGCACACTGTCAGGCAAAAATTCATTTAGATTGGACATTAGGAAAAATTTCTTTACTGAAAGAGTGGTCAGGCCTTGGAACAGGCTGCCCAGGGAAGTGGTTGAGTCCCCATCCCTGGAAGTATTTAAAAGACATGTAGATGAGGTGCTTAGGGACATGGTTCAGTGGGCATGGGGGTGTTGAGTTGATGGTTGGACTCAATGATCTTAGAGGTCTTTTCCAACCTTAATGATTCTATGATTCCTTGAAGAAGAAAATACACAGATGCTCTCCTAGACTGAGGGTCTGGAAAGTTGTAGAATTTGTTTGTCACTAAGAGACTTCCTAGAAACCTTGAATAAGAGTGTTATCAGTCACTTTCTAGACGTGGACACAATTCTTTTTGCCCTAAAATCCCACTACAATCAGATGAAAAGCATTTAGTTTTTTTTCCTTTATGCTCAAAGGAAACACTAACATGCAGTAACGTAGAGCTCCCTGCAGCAAGACTGTGGCATCCATAGGATCAATTGGCCAGGGCTCCTACGATGTGCTGAGAAAATTCATTTATAAAACCACCCTGTGAAACACAGGACTGAAAACTAATGTCAAGCCTCCCTACACATTCCCAGGCATTTGGGAAATCTTGGGTGTTAACTAACTCTGGGTCATTGGTACAACTGGGTTGTTAACACACCATTTGATAGCACTACATACCAGGGAAACAGGGTGTGTTTACTGAGCTACAGGACAATTTCCAACATAGTTGCATCAGCGAGGCTCCTGCTGCACCTCTTCAGAGCAATACTGGTGTGTCAGAGGTTGCCAAAGTTCATGCTACACATAGGTCGCTCATTTATAATTGGTATAATGCAGCAAAATTGTGCCTGTATGAATGAACGGAATCAGATCAGAGCATTTTCTGTGGCTATCCACACTCCTCAACTGTTAAACTATCTTTGGTGTAGTTTTGGCCCGTGCCAGCCAACGCTCTCCCAGAGATGTGCAGGACATAGTTTGGGGAATAACACAGGGCAGGGACTGTTCCCAGTGGGGAGGAGAGAGGTGTTTATCCTGTTCTGGGGAGCAGGACGAGGAGTTAGAGATGTAAATCCAAGGCATACCGTGCCACTTGTCTTCAGGGCCTGAGACTGGATCCTGGTCCATTTTATTTACGAGTGAGACCATGTAGACATGGACGAAGCACAAAGCAGGTGTATCATGTTAATTCAGTAAGAAAACAGCTACACAGTCCAACCTCAGAACTTCTCCTACAGCCTCAGTAAGAGAAGGTCATGTCATAAGATACCTAGAAAAGGAGCTTATTTTTCCAAGAGTAGGATATCAGGAAAAACACACCTGACCATCATTTGGCCCAGTCACACACCTCTGTTCATGTCAGCTGAGACTCTGACCTATTTTATGAGAACTTCAAGCATTTTGTCACTTGTGACTGGCCATGTTTTATTGTCACCTTCCTTGTTCCACAAGAGTTGTCTAAAGTGTTTGGTGTGCTCCACTTTCTCCCTCTCAGTATGCAAAAGCTATCCAAGACTGGACCTACTCTGGTTATTGATACATCCAAACGGATGAAGAGGTCTTTTCTCTCAAGCACTCTCTTTTGGAAGCAAAACCGAAGTTTTATCAGCCACAGCCCAGGCCCTTTTATTTGAAAATTCATTTAACAAAATCTTCCTTAAAAGTGCCTTTTGACATCCCTACATGAGACAAGTAGATCGTGCTAAATGATAAGAATCTTTCCTCCCATGCTTAAAAAATAATCTAAATGCCATAAAGCAGCTTAGGGGAGGTTTACTGACAGAAAAGCGCTAGAAGTCTGTTGTGAGCAGCCTACACTGCAGGATGCCCCAAAGAACTGCACTGCAATTCAAGGCTGTAGCAAGCCAGGTCCTCATAGCTGGAGCTCGTTTTGCCACCACAGCAGCCCAGAACCATGGAAACACAAAATTACCACCTTCACTTTACCGTCCCTCAGGAGCAGCATAGATTCTGCCTAAATGTCTGCTTACACACAAATCTCCAGAAAAAACACAGCAACAAAATATTTATGATTCTCTGGTATAAAATTAATTAGTCATTTGTCTGTCAATCTATAGTTCCCGGCTTTAAAAGTCAACACAATTCCTTCAGGTGATGACTGGGGACAATATTAGCTGGAGAGCCCATAAGCCTTTTGTGAATTAGCTAGGCTGCAAGCACTTAGCTAATAAGCTTTACCTTTAACTCAATTATGTCTCCATAGTAATTGCTGTTTACACAGTATGTTTGCTAACCCAGTATAATATTCTTTTTATGTGAATCTTCAAAATTAAGCTAATACGACACCAACTTTATTAATTTTCATTGAAATGCTACGGAAAAGCTATTAAGGTGCTGGTCATCAGCCTAATAGCAATAATATATATGCCTTTTCTCTCTTAGGATCTGAAGTGGGCAAAATGGCAATTGATAACAGATGTGCTATTCAGTGTGAATATGTGAATGGAGTAGACCTACAAATACAAGAGAAATTTAAAGTGATAAAGTTTTTTATTCATTACCATAAGGGTTGGATTTCCATGCAAGCGACACTATGGAAAGGAAGACAGAAATTATGTAAGACTGACTCTAGCTATGTGATATCCATCTGGATCTGACCTCTGTGGACCAGAAGGAGCTACACCATCTGACTGCTGCTGAGGCCAGAGGTTCTGAGCACTCACTTGAAAACAAATGTTATCTACTATACAAAGAGGTCCAGACATGGCTGGACCTTACCACTCAAGTCCCTCTACCAGCACAGAACTAAAATAGCTCTTGTCCAGAGGCAATGTACTCTCTGAAAAGGTATAAATATCTTGGACCTCCGTCTATCATTAATTCGTGCAAGTCCAATGAAGTTAATGCTAAATGGACTTATACCAGATTGACGACCTGGCCCTGAGCCTCTTAGAAAGTCACTCACATTCAGTCAAAACAAAATGAGTTACCTGTTTTTCTCAGGCATTTTGTTTGATATGGATTGCTGCTGTTGTGTTCACTCTACCTTTAGATTAAAAATCATTGGGGTAAGGACACAAGGACTCTACCATCAGCCCAGGCCCATTGAGAGGAAATAAAAGAGCTTATATTGCTAAGGAACAAAACAAAACAAACAAAAAAACCCCAAACCACCACGATCCCCCCATTGGTTCCTCCCCACCCCAGCTAAAACTGACAATGCAAAGGGACAAATCCTTGACAGTACAAGGTGTTTGATTCTGCTTAGCAGGGACAATGTGCTTGCCCATCTCTGTTCTGCCACATCAAAGTCTGTGGGAGCTTTGATTTCTTCGGGAACCAAAGTTCTTACCTTTAACAAGCCATATATTTGAAGGAAACCTCTTGAAAGCATGTTATAGTTCAAGTAGACTGCATATTTGAAACAAGAGATTAGACAACAGGATTCACTGTTGGTCAAGTTAGCTTCATCAGACATTGGTACCTTTATTTCCAGTCTTCACAAACAAGCAAGCAATAGTTTAGTTTATGCACATTGATACATATTTGTTTATCCTTCAAATCTGGCCCTAGAGTTTCTGAAAGGGTTGCCTACAGTAATTCAAAGCTTGAAGAACGGCCCTTTTTGCATAGTTATGAAGTATAAAAGTGACAGCCAAGTGCCTTAGTAAAAAACATGCATCATTTATAAAGATTTCCTGAATGCAAGTAAACAGAATCTCAAAAGCTATCTGCATAGGGCTTGTTATATGTAAAGATAAATAATCAAACATGTATTTATTACATGTCACATGTAACTTATTGTTACTTATTATTAGATACTGATTACTTATATTACTAGCAAATATTTTCCTAGTCATACACTTTCTATAACATGCTTTTTCAAATAGCTCTGTATACACCTAGCTGACTGTTCCTTTTTCTTTTTCAATCATTTCTTTTTAAATGAACTTATTTATATGTAAATAGAGGATTATGGTTAATGGGTAAATAGTTGACTCTGAAAGATGAGTTTTCATTAGGGTTGTGTGGCAACAAGTAAAGCACTACATTCAGTAATATGAGGGTAGAGTGATGAGATACCTACAAGAGTTCCCTCAGGGATCTCTAGGTACAGACCTGGTGCATGTTGAAGAAAAAGACCAGTTCATTTCATTTTACGATCTCTTTCAAACTTCACTCTGTTTCCATAAGTATGTAGTTAAGTAGAAATGGGAATGATGCCTGACTTAGTTTAATGAAGTTAATCACATTTGTCCCTAATAACAGCAGGAATGGAACAAGTATACAGCTCAACAGCAGGATCCATGGTGAGTACCTTTCCTGTAAACCCCCAAATTTCTCTACAGATTTGCCTTCTCAAGGTCTTTTCATATAAGTAGATTTTCAGAATGTTTCTTTCCCCTTGTGACTTGCCTTCAGTCAAAACGCATTTTTAGGTACTCAGAGACTTCAGCAACAAGATCTCCTATTTATTTATGATCATTATAAGCACAGCTACCTAACCCCGACTCCCCTATCTTACCCTCTTCCTTAACCACTTTTTCTTATTTTAGTTACTAATAATAAGCTCTAATCCACAATCTGAGAAATAATTAGTCCATCCAGAAATCACTGTCTAAGAAGCTGCCGTGTGGAGTTATATCTCCTGTTGCAGTCTCCTTCCAGCTGTACCATGCAGAGTCCCATCATTGGCTCTGTGTGCTTTGTACGGACACACATTACTACACAAATTGGATTTTCTTTCACAAGAGAGAATACAAGAAGTGACAAATAAAGAAAGCCTGTTTTCAGACATTACTTGCTTTTCTCAAAAACTAATGAGAACTATAAAAATGTCACATCGACTTCTCAATCTTAATTTCTATGAATCCAAAGCAGAGATCAGAATAAAACCTAGTTCTTCCAATTTGCATTTAAAAAGGAGCAAAAAAGTCAAAACAAATAACTCCTGTGTCAAATTAGATGCTAGTTAAAATGCAAAATGTGCAGTTTCAAAAGTGTTGTCATTATTTGTAGTTTTTTCCTGTATAAATTCCTTTTAGGCGGTTCATTGCAAGATTTGGTACCCGCTTTTTGAAATGATGTGCAAGTTACTCATATCCCAATGCTGCTATGCATCTTATATAATAAAAAGCATACACTGAAAACATGAGAAGTTCTATCCTACCAGAGATTGCAAGTTAGCACAAAATGCTACATCACCTCTCTAAATATCTAAAATTACGCACTAGGCTGCCCTTGTGGACTGCAGCTGAGATGGGCTGTATCATCCCAAGCCTTTCACTGCACAGGCAACTGTTCAAGCTAATAGGCCCTTTGTAAAAGGTTTGTGGAGAAGAGGCTATCCTTTCCTCCTGTTGCAGCTGTATTTTTTTAAACTGACTTCAATTCTGGAGGGTCTCGTTCTTGCTGATAGGAGCTTGGCGCTTTCTGAGCAAGCTGAATGGATGCAGCTGTGAGGGAGTGACGTGCCTCTTCACTTCCCAAAGGGCTTAGGTAAGCGTCTAACCACTCTGGAGCCAGAAACTCTGCTTATGCTTAGGTGAGGACACCAGCATGCAGAAAACTTTCATATGACTGGGAGGTGCGCAGTGATTTGAGTACTCAAAAGTTTAAACAACAGTTGAGAAGTCTTTCTGTTTATTTACCATCAGATTGGGCACAGGCGCCTACCTTGTCTTCAGAAGCCAGAGCAGCCCACTGCAGTGCAGTCTCAAAGCATCCCTTTGCTTTGAAGTCAGATCCTGGAAAAAAGAAAAAAAAAACTAAACTGCAGAAAGAGGAGGTTATCTTTCCCCTTCTTTAGTAGCTCAGCAGTAAAGGAACCTGCCTAGATAAGGAAGGATTATGTTTAATATCCCAGTCTGTCTTCAGGGATTTGAAACTTTCCACCTTCTAGGCAACTGTTCTTACCACTGGGATAAACCCTACCTGCAGAATTTGCCGAAACCCTCTAGTAGACTGTTTCACTTTGATGGTAGCATAAATACACATTAAAGAGAGAAACTATCTGTGTGATATAAATTACACATTTGCTGCATCAGTAAATAAAAACTGGTTTTTTTCCAGGTGACATCTCTCCACAAGGCTATAGCCTTGCTCATGCTTCTCTAGCTCATTAAATATCAAACTACTCTATTAAAGTGAAACTGTTTTAGTAGACAGGGTAGAAAAATTCCCCCTTTGGTGCACAAGCCTGTAGTCCAGGTTGCTGGTGATACTGGTTCCAACCTACTGAGGCAGGAAAAGATCAAAATCACATATTCTCATTACGAGGCACTGGAAGGAAATGCCACAACCACCTCCTCTTGCAGCTGCAAGCAGAAGCAGTGCCTGAGCCAGTTTCCACAGTAAGTACCTAAATCCTTATGAGAGAAATGGATTTAATACATACTTTCCTCCAGCGCTTGATAGGTTCCTTCTTCATCAGGTTGACTTTGGTGGATCCTCTTTTGAGGTACCATACCCTCTCATGAAGCTTTTGCTAGGTTAAAAGGCTGATGAAAACATAGCACTGTAGTGCTTAGCATGTTGCAAGGTAATTCCCCTTGCAGATCTAACAGTGAGTTCTGTAAGGATCTCTTCTTCCTGTTGGTCTTACTAATGAAACCTGCGATCTATTCTAAAAACATTGAAGGTTTTACTAGACCCAATCAGTTGTTTGTTCCTAACACCTAGTGCACCTGGCTCATTCCTTTTCCTCTAATCAGGATGCTGCTCTAAATGCTTTCAGGTCCATAAAGCTCTTGGAGGATATAGATGATTGCTTAAAACCATCTGGACTTGCCAGGTGGTATAATATACACTAATCAGCTATGGAAAGCAGTTCCCTTATGAGCATTACTAGTTATCAGTAAACTTTGGATTTGTCATATTTTATCAACTACAAATTCCATAATTCTATTCCTTCATCCTAATTCTTAGTCTGTCTGCTAATGCTGGAAGGTCTATAACTATATTCACAAAAATGAATCAAGATTTCAAAATCAAATGCCCACATGTGTGGAAACAACAGGATTATAATTGCCTGTGAAACTGTAATTCATCTCCTTCATGCACACACTTTGTTTAGTCTTTAACACATTATTTTTTTTCCTCCAGACCTACACCTTGTTTGCTGTCCAGGATGTACAGCACTCCTTGAACAGCCATTTAATAGTTTAGTTTTTCCTCCCTCTGAAGGGTAAGCAGTCCTATGAATGCTTTGCTTTCAGATCTGTTTGGAGGGCAGAGCAGTTCAAACTAAAGCAAACTGGTCTGCTGAGCTGGGTTTGAGCAGCTTGCAGATAAGAGAGATGGAGGCAGGGGCAGCTCTCCTTGAGGACAGGAATAAAAACCAGAATGCAATCAGAGCAGGATATTGTATCCCAACAAGCATGTCCACATACCCACAAAGAAAGATGAGGTAGGTTCCCTCCTCAGCCTCCCTCATACCTGCTTCTGCTTCAACCACTGCTTTCACCGGCAAAGTCAAGATCATGGACATTACTGGTAGACAAATCTGCCGGGAACGATGCAATTCTGGAACACTGACATGGAGATACAAAGCTACATGTATACACGAGTGTTGCTACCCACTCAGGCAAAAAGGTAGAATCTCTTGAATTGTACTTAAAGTGAGAAGCAGCAAACTTTGTGGCTAAACTGAGGCCTATCTGAGCTCTCCTTTTACCAGCATTTATGAACAGTCTGTTACCTAGTTATCTCCAGCTATCCAGAATACCTTACTGAATGCAAGGCCATGAACTCTTATGGTCAGTGGGAAAAAATCCTCCAATCTCTCTTCCTACCATTTGTCTGAAAGAGCAAAATCACAGAAGCAAAAAGGCAAGATGCCTCCTTCTCAGTTCCAGTACGGCTTGATCAAGGATTGCACACAACCAGCTTCTGTCTGGTTTGTTGTTGTCAGTATTCTGGGGTATATGCGCGACAACCAGATACACAAGCCTGCGGAAAAAGGTGTGTATGCCAGGATGGCATGGCTAGGAGCATGTAACCTGATGTTCCTTGGTGGCCAACATCACGTAGACTTCAATTACTACTGATGATCTGCATGTTCCATTTGCTCTAGCAGGGATCTGCTTACAAATTAATGGTGTTCAGGTTGCCTTAGGAAGAAACCTAGAGTAAGAATGTGGCACACTAGGTACCCAGACCCCAATTTCCTCTCTACAAGGAGATCATTCTTAAAGGTGTGTACTATCACTTATAACTCCTTTAGAAACTTTCCTGTGTGTTTTTCCCCAGGAAGGAATATGGAAGAATTATTCCTCTGGGAACTGGTTCTGTCTAAATCTCTGGTAATTTGAGCAAGATGCAACAGATATGTGAGAAATAGGAACTTAAGATGACTTTGGCCACGTAGAACCCGTTGCTTTCAGAGGGAACATGCTACTGAGAATAAAATTTCTGCTTTGAGTACTCTGTGTACCTATTCTCTTGCGTGTGAGATGGATTTATTGTATGCTTTAATAGTCTTAAAGAAGACTGAACTCCTTTCGACTCTTTTCAAACCTACCTGAAATACCATCAGTCCAAAGGCACAGTGAGAACTGGAATGTTTCTGAACTTGTCTCCTGCTGAGAACAGGAAAAGCTCAATGAAGGTCTTCATGAATTTTAAAAGGCAAGACAGGCTGCTTGAAAAGTGTTGTTTGTTTGAGATATTGGTTTTGGTTTGGGTTTGTTGTTTTGTTTTTTTTTCTGTAGCAAACTAGAAAGAGACAAACTTTTCCAGAAGAGAAGTTTTGTCAAGAGAAAGAATATCTTTTATTAAACCAAATGCTACAGCTAGAAAAAAACAAGCACATTTGGGAGTGCAAAAAAAATGAAGAAAGTTTTATGTGCCTTAAAACTTGCCATCTGCTGTAATACAAGGTATTTCTTCTCCCTACAATCCTTCTTTTGGTTATAACCTTGGAGCATCGTAAGTATAAAGAAATTTATATTTATTTGATATTACAAATCTGTGTGTAATAGAACAGCCAGTAGGTATCTGGGCAATAAGCTGATTTGATTTGTAGGGAAAACATTAATGCCTTTTCTTGATTCAGAGAACTAACTTGAACTCAGGTCTCACACATTCTAGCTCTTTGCTTGGCTGGTTGATAATCTGCAGTGGAGTGCTTGCTGTCTCTATGATCTGAAAGTCAAATCTATCCAAGGTTGGAATGATCTCTTAGTAAAAGCTTTGCCACAAAACCGGTTTTCTCACAAACAGTTGATTTTATGAAATCAACATTTTTCTGACCAAAAAGTTTCTCTCAGAAAAATTTTCATCCAGCTTTTTATCAGGGATTGTGGAGATAGGCAGAAATAATCAGTAATAAAAAAAGTAACAAAAAGCTGGAGAGGATTGTCGTGGTTTAACCCCAGCCAGCAAATAAACCCCATGCAGCCGCTCGCTCACCCCCCCACCTCTGGTGGGATGGGGGAGAGAATCGGGAAGAGTACAAGTAGGAAAACTCCCGGGTTGAGATAAAAACAGTTTAATAATTGAAATAAAACGAAGTAGAACAGTAATAACAACAATGAGAACAACAACAATAACAGAATATACAAAACAGACGATGCACAATGCAACTGCTTACCGACCGCCGACCATGTGTCCCGAACGGGGGGCGAACTCCCCCACACACTTGGTTTTTATACTGAGCATGATGTCACATGGTATAGAATACCCCATTGGCCAGCTGGGCCCACCACCCCGGCTGTGCTCCCCTAGCTGTGCCCCCCCCCGGTGCAAGCACCACCCAGCAACAGCCAAAGCATCAATGGGCCATCAATGCTCCTTTCACACCAAACCCAAAAAACAGCACAGACCCCCAAGCTACTGGGAAGAAAGTTAACTCTGTCCCAGCTGGAACCAGGACAGGATTAATGCTAAAAACAAAATATTATTATATATCCTTGATCACAAACAGTTTCTGTTAGCCTAGGCTTGGGAGTGGGAAGAAAGAAAGGTTTAATAAAAAGTAGAAAAACAATTCTTATTAGCGAGTAGACAATTTCCAGAATGAAGTGCTCTTGAAAATACCTGTGGTGGGTTGACCCTGGCTGGACGCCAGGTGCCCACCAAGCCGCTCTATCGCTCCCTTCCTCAGCTGGACAGGGGAAAGAAAATATAACAAAAGGCTTGTGGGTCGAGATAAGGACAGGGAGATCACTCAGCAATTACCATCACAGGCAAAACAGACTTGACTCAGGGAAATTAACTCAATTTATTGCCAATCAAATCAGAGTAGGGTAATGAGAAATAAAAACTAAATCTTAAAACATCTTCCCCCGACCCCTCCCTTCTTCCCAGGCTCAACTTCACTCGCGAATTCTCTACCTTCTCCCCATCAGTGATGCAGGGAGACGGGGAATGGGGGTTGTGGTCAGTTCATCACACGTTGTCTCTGCCGCTCCTTCCTCCTCAGGGGGAGAACTCCTCACACTCTGACCCTGCTCCAGCGTGGGGTCCCTCCCACAGGAGACAGTCCTCCACGAACTTCTCCAACGTGGGTCACCCCCACGGGCTGCAGTTCTTTATCAGTTCCTGATCCAGTTGAAGATGTCCCTGCTCATTGCAGGAGGGTTGGACTAGATGACCTTTAAAGGTCCCTTCCAACCCAAACTATTCTATGATTCTATGATGCTTCACAAACTGCTCCAGCGTCGGTCCCTTCCACAGGGTGCAGCCCTTCAGGAACAGACTGCTCCAGCGTGGGTCCCCCATGGGGTCACAAGTCCTGCCAGCAAACCTGCTCCAGCCTGGGCTCCTCTCTCCACGGGGCCACAGGTCCTGCCAGGAGCCTGCTCCAGTGTGGGCTTCCCACAGGGTCACAGCCTCCTTCGGGCACCCACCTGCTCCGGCGTGGGGTCCTCCATGGGCTGCAGGGGAATCTGATCTTCACCAGGGGCTGCAGGGGAATCTCTGCTCCGGTGCCTGGACCACCTCCTCCCCTCCTTCTGCACTGACCTTGGGGTCTGCGGGGCTGTTTCTCTCACATATTCTCACTCCTCTCTTCAGCTGCTGTTCCACTGCAGGTTTTTTTCCCCTTCTACCTACCACCATCGCTGATGGGCTCGGCCTTGGCCGGCGGTGGGTCCGTCGTGGAGCCAGCTGGTGTTGGCTCTATCGGACATAGGTGAAGTTTCTACCTGCTTCTCACATAAGCCACCCCTCTAGCCCCGCTGCTACCAAAATTGTGCCAATACCCAATATAATGCCTTGGTTTGAATTAATGAGGGAAAAGAAAGGATTTAAAGCAGATCATGACAATAGAGTTCTATCTATCTTAAATGATCCAGGGTATAAGGCTGTTGTAAGGTGATGAGAAGTCTGACGGGGTATTGGTGTCAGCAAAAACCACCAAATGGCCCAACAGAAAAAGTGGATTTCAGTCCTTCAACTGACTTCTTAATGAGACTCCAAGTTAATTCTAGAAATTTCCTTCTTCCTGTGGCTCCGAAGTATGATTACATTTCCTTTTTGAGAAGTAGAGTTTAAAAACAGCACTGAAATGCATCACACATTGTTCAGGTACCTGTAAGGACTGCTTCCATCTCCTGCCAAGCTTTGCCTGATGAATTGCCTTCATAAATCAGCCTAATTTTTTATATAACTTTTCACCTCTCTGATAGTGACAATAAGTTGCATCTCTTCTTATAACCACGCCAGGTGCCACAAAGGTAGAACTGCTGTCTCTACCTCCGACCGGGTAGGTAGTACTTTAGGAGTCAGTTAGTTGATGTGACCAAGCCTCCAACTCCAGGTAACTTATTTTGAAAATCCTGGCATTAAAATGAGTTTAAGGAATGAAACAATAGAGTAAACATTGGCCAACCAGTGTAGAAATGCTGAAGAGATAAGGATTTCTTTGCAGACCACAGTATTTTCAATAACAATTTATACAAAATAGATCTCACTCTCCAAATAAGATTTCTAGCAATGTTATTTCGGAAGGAATGTAGGAGGTGATGTGCACACCAGACCTGCTAATATCAAACCATAGCACACCAGCCTCCTTTTTCAGCAGTCTAGGAAAATATCACCCGTATACTTTTGGTTCTATCAGTGACATTTAAAAGACCGGTTTATTGTAACGTGGTCAAGCTTTCCATACCTTCTGTTGGCAGCAGGGATGAATTCTTTCTCAGTAAGGGTTTTTCTCATCTTTTCCCAATATTTCCTGCTAACCATCTTTAATAGTCACAACCAACTATTTCAGTTGAAGAAGAAAGAAAAGAAAGTCAGGCATTCCAGGGAAGGCTGCAGAAGTGGAAGGGATGTGGCACTGACCCAAAATTTCTCTGAGGAGTAGAAAGGGTGGGATGAGAAACATCACCCTCAGCTGTGAGGAAAGGAGGTACTCAGGCACCCCAAAGACCACACTCCTAGAGCACAGCCATGCTGGAAACATGATTTTGCCAGGTCATCACTTGTTTTCCTTAGCTTTGAGTACTGAGATGGTTTATGCAGCATGGTTCTCTATGGGGCAGAAGGATAAAAAGTTATAAATGTCTTGCTTCTGACTTTGAACCAGGACAATTTGCCTGAATTATAGAAGTCACTATGGGGTTTCCCCTTCTCTTCTGCATCTCTCTGTTACAGACTCCAGATCCTTAGTCTCTTGGGTGCAGTTCACATAGCTAAAATTCTTTTATTTAGCAATACTGAGAACCTGCTTTTATGCCAAACTGCAATATATGACCTCAGCAGAGGCATCAAGCCCAGGACGCTTACCTTTGACTCTAGGACCAACTTCAGGCAAGCGAAGCTGCAGCTGGCCAGGGCAGCAAGCCAGGTCCTGTGTTTCCCTCTGCTTCCCCATGTCCCACGCTCCTGCCGTGTGGGGTGGGAGGTGGCAGCTACAGGAGTGCATGGTTAGTGCAGGTCAGGGTCACTGCTCCATGTCTTCTGTCTCCACTTGCCCCCTTTTTCCCTTGCAATGACAAATCCCACTCCCCGTCACACACCACCACTTGTAGCCCTGTCCTCCCTCTTACGTACAGCCACAGCTGCTCAGATGGAGAAGGGGGAGCAGATCNTCCCATCCCATCCCACCCCATCCTCTTCCCTGTCCCAACCAGGCTGCAAAACAATCTCACTTTTACCGCCAGCTTCCAGATGAAGAAATGCACTTTATTGACTGGGACAACCAACACGATGCAGGAGACAAGCACCAAAACCATAGCTGGAAAAGACTTCTCCGTGCTAGGCCCATACACAGTCCATTGGGCCCAGGGCTGACTGGCTGAACTGCTCAGCTTTACCCAGCTCTGATTCCCACATCTGCAGAACTGAGCCAGTGGCATTCACAGAGGCTAAGATTTAAAAAGACACAGAAATCTAAGATGCCTGCCTTCCTCCACTGCTGAAGCAAAAGGAACTGTTAACAGATTCAAAATAATCAATCTCAGAAATCTAATTAAAAAAATTATAAAATGGCTTAAGTCTTGCAGAAAGTGTTGTGAACTTAATATGGGCTGATTCTGTCAGGAAGACACATGCTAACAGCAACCATTTGACTCAGCTACACCAGCAGGGCCATCATTTCTCAGCTAGAAGCAGATCAGTAGTAGGCAATTTTGGATGTCAGGAGGAGCTATATTTAATACCACACATGTTTTGATAGGGCCACGCAGTGCACAGAGCCTCTGTGCACAGAGGTCAAGCTGTTTCTCTGACTCATTTCACAACAAATTATCTTAATTTCTGTTCTGAAATGATTTCTTTTTTTCAAGGCAGACATCTGTATTTTGAGCACTGATTGGAAAAGGTGCCAGGACTTTTTCGAGAGAGCACAATTTGGCCCCCCACTCCAACCTCCCTTTTTTGTGGCTGCCTGAAGTGTGAATGGGAAGAAATCCCAGCCTGTCATATGATGCTCTCCGAGGAACAAGACATCCCAGCTTAGCTCTGCTCTAGACGTCTTATCTCCTGGCATCCCACAGGCTGGAAGCCTCTTCCGTTATTCCAGTCTATTGTAGAGCATGTATCTTCATTATTGCAGCATCTTCATTATTATTCTGACCATTTATCTGTGTTAGCCACCTAAAAGCTCAAATTGCCAAGTTCTTTCTGATCCTGAGTATAAAAATATGCTGTATGCATATGCCTATTTCAACATTTAGGTTTCTTTAAATATTGTTATTTTTTCAATTACTTCCCATCTTGTTTTTGCATGGGATTCATCTTATCTAACATTAGCCATCAAGCTACTTATATAGGTTTTCTTTACAGGTAAGGGAGGGAGATGACAATTTATTCCATCCAAATACAGAGTCCTGTTTAACCCTTGCTCTTTCTCCGTTGAGTATAGGGAGAGCTGAGACAGCCAGCTCAGTCTGCATGCCTAAATCTTAGGCAGCTGATGTTAAGTGTACCTCACTCCTTCCTCCTCGTAAAACTAATCACAAAAGCTAAAAATCAACACTTATTCAATTTTTTTTTTTAAGCTAAATTATATCTCCAGTGGAATTTTTTATTTTCTTTAGTGCAAATCTAAGGATGCATATGGATAAGGATTCACTTTGGATGAGCTTTTCACCGTGAGAGCTCATCAGGTCCGCGCTGTGATCCCGGCTGTGCCACCATCTTTCTGTGCGAGAAACCCCCCAGCAGACTGATCGAAGGAAGGTAGCTCTCCACTCCCATTCACATTTTTCTTCACCTTTCTTTTTGCTTTCCCTCCCTTCTCCAACCCCCACAGAGGAGGAGATTAATTCTACCTCAGGCTGCAGGGTCTTGTGTTTTAGACCCCAGGACTAATCCTTGCTGCACCAGTTACGATGCAGTTGATTTCACGAGTAGCTGCTACACTTCAGTTCTGTATCTGAAAAACAGGATTCCTAAACACCTTCCCGTACCGAGAGACAGTGCAAGGAAAATGCTAGTGATGATTTGCAGGAGCTTAGGTACTATTCCAATAAGAGCCACAAGTATGTGCATAGCTGCAATAGGATGAATATTGTCTATTTAACTACTGCTGATGGAGATCAAGAATACAAATGTCCTGGTGTTTTTAAACACAGGCTGCAACAGAAAAAGTAAGCAGAATGGGTTTGATTATTCAAGCTTATTAAGATCACCTAATTCCAACCATCTTCAAACTAATAGTCAGGGTTCATCCTTCTATGATTAATAGAGAGATATCTCTATTATCTCCAGAGGACAATTTTCCAACACTAATCTTAGGAAGAGATGAAATGACCCTTGGACGTGTTTACCTTTCTCCCTTAACTGCAGAGGAAGGCACAACAGCTTCTTCAGACAAACTCTCCAATTTTTAAGTAGCTAAAATTAGGTAAGACCGATTTTAATTTATTTAACTAGTAGGCACATTCCATCAGTTGTGCTTTCATTACAAAAGTATTTACTTAATTCCCTTAGTGTAGCATCTCATTAACTTGAATCCATTTAACCATTTTGGACAGACATCAGAGCAGCAACAAAAAGAGAGCTCAGACATCAAACATGTGACTGAATGGAGGGACAGTGGCAATAAAATTCAGAAAATGCCCCTATACAGTATTCAACTTAAGACAGTGCCACACAGCCTTTGGATGTTCAGCATCACAGCAACATCTTCCCTACGTTTCATCAAGAAAAACGGTGATGTTTTCATATTGATGTATTCTACCTAAAACTGAGAGCTGCTAAAAGATCTGATGGTTGGAGCATGTTGCTCAACAATAACTTACCTAGCACAGAATTATTGCTCTGTGAAATACTGCACACAAATACCTAAGGAGGTGCTGCAGTTTCAAAGGATTGGGGAGAAACCTGCTCTTTTTGGAGAAACTACGACATCTGCTGGTTTTTAACAAAAAAACTAGAAATACTTCCTTATTACAGGTTTCAAAAGAGGCATATTCTGTGAGGGCACAAATGTGACTTTGGAGATACAAATGATGGCAACAGCGTTGCAATACATCAAGACAGAAGCTGAGTTTTTGCAAACCCAGTGAAGTCATCAAGGGGTAAAAAGAATTTGAAGGTCAGCTTCACAGAAAGGCTTCACAAAACATCACAGATCACTGGAGTCTGACAGAATTACTCTCAAGATGTAGGAATTAATTATTTGGAAATAAAATTTAATCACCATTTTCTGTGTTTCCTATTGCTTTCCTATTAGTGCATACATATAGACATTTCAACACTGCATTCAAAAGCATAAACTTTTCAGTTCTGCATTGGGAAGCAAAAAACATTGCAGGGAGAAGCAATAGAAATCAGCCAGTTGCTAGCAATTTTTACTAACAGATATTTACTAATCGTATTTACTAATTAGATAAAGCGAAGTCACAATGCACTAGGAATGCTGGCCTGTTCTCAGGTACCTGTTTTAAAATAAATTATAAAACCAGAACAACCACACATATGATCTTTAAAGACATGTTACTTTTCACAGGCAAAGGAGTATCAATTCGACATGCCCCAAATTGCTCTGCAGAATGCTATTCACGACTAAATGCTTGCACATCTCCCAGCGACTGCTGCTTTATTTTGACCATGTGTGAAGTGATCCGTTCATAAACTGTGTGCACAATCACATTCACATACCACTTTTGAACGTTTACAATGAAAGATGACACATAAATGGAGGAAATTGTATTGTTAAGTATGAACATTAACACTGAAAAGAAAAGCTTTCCCTTGCACTTGAAGATCAAAGGTCTGGACCCATTCTTCTCAGCTTAGAATAAAACCGAAATAACATTCAATGCTTTAATCACCTCCAGATTGGTTTATTATTGCAATACAATATGTCAGACAAGGCCACAAGGAGTCAGGTACAGTCATGGATGCAGGAAAATGGATTATTTTCTCATCCATTCAATGTATAGTGAATAAAAAAGTACATTTGTAACTGGCAGTAATGTGTTTGCAGCTGGTGTCACTGAGGAACAGAGGGCTTCGCTGCAAACTCTGCTACTGTTTAACAGACCTCAGCAGCACTGATTTCTAAACCAGGAAACTAACAGAAGGCTGCAAAGAATTAAATGTCTAAAAACTGTATTTTTCAAGCACTCCAATAAATTCGTCAGCCTATTCTGCTGATATTGCCATAGACCAGCTAAAACATAAAAATGACAATGACAGAACGCCATCACCCAAGACACCAAATCAGTTTTTTTCTGCATTCTTGTTGGCAGCTTGTTTTAAAAAATGCCAACAACAGGAGAAAAAAAATAAGGAAGATTAAAGAAAAAACTTCTAAAAATGTCAGTACCCAAACCAGACCCAGATGTTCAATAGGAAACCAGTCACCGGAAACCTGGAATCGGCATGATTATATTTTGATGTACAGTACAAAGAACACTTCCAAGGGAGAATTGGCAAAGGACTGGCATCTGCTACCTGCTAATTAACACTTTAAACACAGCATCGCAGGTGGCTGAAACAGAACAATGCAAACCTGGAGCATACTGACACGCCGAACCTCGCGTTCTTGGGAGGGATCTCGCTCCCTCCCTCCTCGCTGCAGAATCCATTCCAGAACCAGGCGCAGTGCTCTGCATTTGTCTACTTCTTCATTGCCTTGACAGCCAGTATTACAGTTATTTAGATGTTGTGTAACTGTACTAGTTAATGTTTGCACAGTGCTTTGAATATGTGAATTGCTATCCAGCTATTCAGTATTATTATTTCCATTAGGATGAACCTTAAAAGCATATTGAAAAAGACGGTGCTTGAGTTGAATAACCTCCTTTAAAGAGGAATAGTAAATCCATCAGATCTTGTCAAGATGTACTATCTGAAATATTTGAAATTATGTCTGCTTTTGCAATGCACACACATGCACGCGCGTGCACATGCACACACACACTATTTTATTTCAAAGATCAGTATAGAGGTTTTACTAGACTTTGTTTTTATTACTATCGAATAGAAAAAAACTACACCATGACTATATTACAGATTTGATTAAGTTAAAATCAAATAGCATGTCTTAATGACAATGTCAAGAAAACTAACCTTGGAAATCAGAATTACTGGTGTTCTTTTATACTGATCTGACTGTCTCCACATTATGTCTTGTACAGGTCAGACTAGAATTTTATTGACACAGAGAAATTAAGCA
This sequence comes from Pelecanoides urinatrix, assembly GCA_013400755.1. Taxonomy (NCBI): domain Eukaryota; kingdom Metazoa; phylum Chordata; class Aves; order Procellariiformes; family Procellariidae; genus Pelecanoides; species Pelecanoides urinatrix. The sequence goes on along the minus strand of VZTQ01013803.1, from coordinate 27,582 downwards.
GAACAGTGGCACAAATGCAATTATACCACTAACAGTTTAAGGACATAAAATGTAATGTGGAGACTGGAACCAAAGTAAAAGTGACTTTTCTAATTCCAGAATAACAGTTAAGAAGAATCATGCATTTCAGTATAAAACTAGGCATATGATGAATTGTATCAGTATGACTGCAATGGTATAGACTAATACCTTACGGTAGCTTAACTTCCTATATCAAGAAGAATTATGTTGATTTGAAAAGCAGTGTAGTCAATCAAGTGAAAGAAAAAGTTTTCCACCCATATGAGCATAGATAATTTAAACCTTCCTGGAGATTTTATCTCAGAGAGAAAGACTAACTAGAATAAAGTTTGCTATCTTAAAAGTAATCAGAACCCACTTACTTTGAAAAGAAACCTACAAAGCAAGAGTGGTGATAGCTATGGTGGATATAAAAGTGGCTATGTTTGCAGAGAGGCGGGGGGGGTTATATCAATGCATGGAAAAGAAAAGACAAACTTACTTACTAGAAGCGAGTCCATTTCTTCCAGCTTTTCATCTAATGAAAGTCATCACCTCTCTTTACAAAGCACGCTTCATTTAAAAGGATTGATAGATTCATATTACTGAAGCAATAGTTTCACAGAATGTATCACATCTGATGACAAGATATGTTTTCGTTAAAGCTGAAATCAGATGAAACATTTACTTTTTAACACAAAACCCAAGGGTCTCAGCCCACATTTGTTATTTCAGAGGAAGTCTGGAAGTACTGGAACTTATCAACACCCATGGGCTGAGCAAGTTAGCAAAGTGCCAGGCAAGCTGGAGGTTGTGAAAGAAGTTGGGTTTGGTTAGCATTTAGTCCCATTTTTTTGGACTATAGGCTTAGAGGATTAACCAATGTTTGAGAGGAAAGATTGATCTGAGATTCATGCAGGTGTCTTCATCCTTCTGAACCAGTCACTAGAGCCCCTGTTACAGCCCCTGGTTTCAGCTGGGATAGAGTTAAATTCCTAGTGCTGTGTTTTGGATTTAGTATGAAAAGAATGTTGATACACACTGATGTTTTTAGTTGTTGGTAAGTACACTTCTCGTCAAGGACTTTTCAGCTTCCCATGCTCTTCCAAGTGCACAAGAGGCTGGGAGAGAGCATAGCCAGAACAGCTGGGCCAGCTGGCCAAAGGGACATTCCATACCATGTGACATCATGCTCAGTATATGAATGGGAAGAGGGGTCCAGGAAGTAGTAATCGCTCCTTGGTTTTCGGACAGCGGGTGGTGAGCAATTGCATTGTGCATCACTCACTTTGTATACTCTACCATTATTATTGTCCCTTCTTTTTCTGTTCTGTTAAACTGTCTTTATCTCAATCCACGAATTTTGTTTTTTTATTTTTCGATTCTCTTCCCCACCCCACTGGGGAGGGAGGGGGTGGTGTGAGTGAGCGGCTGTGTGATGTTTGGCTGCCTGCCAGGTTAAACCACAACAAGCTGATGAAGAAAAATGGGCCCTTTTAGAGATTATTTATCCCATTGTAGATTGTAAAGTAAAACAGACAGCCCTAAATATGGGGAGAATGGAATGAATAGCAAAATTATAAGACAAAGAGATACCCCATAGGTTCCGATACTATAGTCAGTAATTAAGTGTCATAATTGTGTGTTTAGAAGACAAAACAAAATGTCTTGAACATTCTTGGATTGTCTTCCTCTCACCACCTCAGTTAATATAAAGAACAACAGTCTTAGAAGAAGAAAGGCAGAGACCTTCAATCCCTACAAGAGGCTGTCTTGATGGTTAAAGATTTACTCGGGAAATAGAAGCTGCAGTTTAAAGTCCCGTCTCTGTTCTTGCCCAGCTGTCCTTAAAGCTCAGCTTAGCTATTTGGCACTTCCCTAGGCCAAGAAACCCTTGGGAAACTGTCCTGTCTAAGGGCAGCCATCCAGGAGAACAGAACAGCTTCTCCTCTTTCTGTATTTTGGAAGAAAATAGGAAAAAAGCAAAAGGGTCAAAGGCAAAAAGCTAAAAAAAAAAAAAAAAAAGCTCTGTAAAGAGTAGTATCCTCAGCTTTACTCCTCCACCCTTGCCTCTGAAGTTTCCCTTCATCAGACCAGTGAGGTGGTTGATCTACACACACCATTGCTGCTTCTCTCCCCATCCTTTCACCTCTCCCCAGACTCCATTTCTATTATCTCCGTTTGTTTGTGCTGTTCATTAAACACATCCAGAAGGAAAGACAGAATGAATCAAGCCTGTGACACTACGAGACTATTTCCAGTCATCCTTTTCACTCAGCTTGTTCCCCCTGCTCCCTTGACCCCACCATGTGTTTATCTTACCTATTCAGTCTGTGGGCCTTTGGGTATGGACTGGCTCTGACGTGTCCATATTGCTAAATAAATGAGTGTAATGGTGCAAACTCAAACCCTGGACCTGTAATCATCCACATCACTTACTACTTATTTCCTGATTCTTATCCTTCTTTAAGTAGCAGTATAGATGTCCGCACAGTGTCCACAAAATCCTTAGTATGATAGTATAGATTGCTTCATAAACTCTCCCCCCAAACAAATATTTAATGATGCTTCTCCGTGCAGGGAGCTCTGCAGAGCTCCTCCTTCCTTGCAGAGCCCCAGGCTTGTCCACCTGTGTTTGTGTCAGGTATGATCCCTTTACCACTCTGAAGAACCAAAATTAATTATGCCATAATCCTCACATGCTAACCTCATTCTAAACTGTTGGTTCAGACAACACAGTAACCGAATCCATGGGATTAAAAGCAGTCAAATTCCCTGTAGTCCAATACACAGATTTAGGGTCCTACCTTAAAATCATGTTATGGGAGAAAATCCTATGAAACGTACAGGAGCTTTCCTGACGCTGGACACAGGCCATTTCCCTAGCTTGACTGTGAATGCAAATTTTGGACACACTCAAAAGCAGGTGCCAAAGAGGTTTCTAAGTGAAACACATAGCAGCATTGCACGTTAACCAGCGGAGCGTTCAGGCCCATACAGTAACGTTTTGAGACAGATGTGTATCATGGGAAACAGCAGGAATCATACTGCCCTGAGGGCTGGGGTAAAGTTGCTCTCTGACAGATTGGCTTTAGGCAGTTGTATCAAGTTGTCACAGAAATAATCCAAACTCTTAAACCGTGAAGGACTTTAATAACATTTTTTGTGCATCTTTTTCTCACCTAAGAGTACAGAAAAACTAAGTGAGTTATTTTAAAAAGCACTTTACTGCTAATGAAAGCTCCGTACAATGCAGCGTATAGCCTGGTTTCTCCCGTGGCTGAAGGTCACGTCTCAATCAATTAAGGAAGAGTCTGTATGTTCTTCCAGATGCTTTTCATGCATGATTTCAAAATGGACTGAGGTAACCTCTGTCTTTTTCTTAGACTAAATACTCTGGAGCAGCAATGGGCTGTTGAAATTCAAGTCATATCTTCCATCCAATCTTCATTGTTTCCTCAGAAATGCCATCTGGGGGCAGCCAAATAGGAAAAGCAGTTAGCTGATCTTCTGGCACCTTCAGTGAGATCAATGAATCCATCATGGGAGAGGTCAGACAAGGTAGCTCCGCACCACTCCCGAGTCACTGCCACAGGAACACAGGAATTATTTTAATCTCAAAACTTTTCCTCCAGCTTTTCAATTTAGCAAACAGCTTCCTTTGGCAGGAACCATGCAAAGAAGCCTTGGGCTTAAATAATTTAGCTATGTGGAAAGGTGGAGGAAAGTAGGTGGAAGGAGGGCCAGGGGGAGAAGCAGCAGTACGTTTGGAGTGGCAAACTTTATTGCCATACCCATGATGGGAGAGAGTTCGAAAGCATATGCTTATTGCAGAGAGAGGTCCTCAGTGAGAAAGATAGATAGGGAGAAAACTGTCATTTGTCAGGTTACACTGGCTGTCACTGTGCTGCTATTAACTCTGATTCAGTTCCAACATTTCTGCATCGAGTGATGCTTAACACCAGCCTTGTGGAAAATTTTCATTTCTTTGTTATATCAAAAAGTTATCAAATACGTGTTATTTCCTTTTGATTTGCATAGCTTCTGCAATTTGTTTTAGGGACAAGTAAGAAGGAAGACAGTTCTGCGGGGACAGAACTGAAAACCCAAAGGTTTATTGCAGAAAGATGCTTACATAGAGTGGGCAGGTAAGGAAAAAAAAGTGTCATTTATCAAACAGCACCGATGATCTAGTTGAAGATGTCCCTGTTTATTGCAGGGGGGTTGGACTAGATGACCTTTAAAGGTCCCTTCCAACCCAAACCATTCTATGATTCTATAATCAGTCTAGTGATGCTGAGGTAACCTGGAGGTGGCACATACTGCCATGCCCATTTCACTGTTAACCCAAACTGAAGGAATGGTGTGCAATTACCCTTTTCCACAAGCTGTCACTAAGGAGGGTTGTGCATCTGCTTTCAGAGTAGAGAAGTGTTCTCAACAGCATTAGCCAACTCTTTTGGGGTTCAGCAAAGCAAAATACAACATTTTGTACTAGGTAATACTAGGATAGGAATAAATGCATCCATCTCTCCTCAGCATGCCTCTGTGAGTTGAAGCATAAGATAGATTCAGCCTAAATTAATCTGGAATGTAAAATAAAACTGTTTAGATGCAATCAGTGAAACAAATATAAATTATAAGTCAACAGTTGACATAGATATCTTTAAAAAGCTTAACTCTTAAGAAAGGTTATCTCATCTCAGCTATTAACCTACAAACTAATTTTGTAGTGAAGAATTAGCCAGGTTTCCTTCCACCTACTGACAAATTTAAAGTCCAAAGCACAGGGTGAAGGATGTTGAGACTTTGTAATGATGCAACAAGATGCAGAGTCAAGGTTCAGCTTGTTGAATGACAGCTTTGCAAGCTGTTTCTTACACTAGTTATGCAGGTGAAAGTACTAGACAAAGCCATGTAACGATTTCATGCCAAAATTTGGAAGACATGCATTAGCCAGTCTCCTACCTGTGCTAATTGCTGCTCAAAATGTCTCACTGGGGCTACTGTTCTTCATTTCTTTTCTGTTCTTGTTCCCCCAGCCTAATACTTCTTCTTCAACCCTTTCTATCTGCTACAAGAACCAGAGATTTTCAAATTCCAAAGTGAATCAAAGTGTTGCAATTGCCTAGGACTTCTGCCAGTGCAAGAGAAATCAGATTCTCTTTGAATAGTTGCTGAAGGAGAAATACAGTGCTTTATCACATATAAATGCATGAAGCTCGCTCCTGGCAGCCCACTGATTTACATTATATGTTGCATCATCAGTCTTGTCTTCTGAAAACGCAAAGAAAGCAGCAAGAGTGAAAGCCATACTATCAAAAGGAATTTTACAGACAAGCGATTGACCTGTTATTAGCGTAGATGGCCTTGAGCTTCACATCCCACCAGCCATGCGGTTGACAGTATATCCAACCAAGAAGAAGGCTGCAGTCTTTTTCTTTGGAGCTGGGACACCGTGTCCTCTCTGGGAGCCTTGGGCACCCCTGTGCTCCTGACAGCAATCATTTGACTTCCATTAGATAAACGTGATGAGCAAAAACATTAGGAAAGTCGTGGGTTTTTCACGAGGTATTTGTTTTGTGTGGGATACTTTCAGATAGAGGGAAAAACATGGCTTAAAGTGGACTTTGTAAAGGAACGTCATATAATCTTCCCACGTACGTAACAGTGTGGTTTATCTCTTTTCAGGCTTAAGAGAAACACTTTTGTTCCCTGGCATTCATGTCTGTATAAATTTCTCAGTGGACACGTGACAGTGTCACACACTCAAAGGCAGCATCATCTCAAAGAATGGTTCCACTAACGTTACGTCCCAGGAAAACCAAATACCCTGCCAGCCCCCCCCTCAGAGGGGTCACTCTCTGTGTAGAAGCAGTGGGAGTTTCCAATGCAATTCGTTATCCATTTCTTTTCTAGAAATAAAGCTCACAGAGCACTGACAAGATGTTTGGTGCTCTGCAGCTGAGGCCTAAGATGTGATCTCTGTCTGTTAAGGAGCTTTGAGATAAAAGTTGCTTTTGACACTTAACACTTAATAGTCCCAGACAATCTCAGTCTCTATAGTTTATTTTCCTATTCCATTTTGAAGTGCACTTATAGCTTCTGCAACCACATCCTGTGAAAATGAGTTCTACAGGCTATTTATGCCTTTTCTGGGAAAAACAAAAAGTACAGTATTTAATTTGTTTTATGGCAGCTACTTGGTATATATGTGTGTGTGTGTGTGTATGCATATATATAGTATGTTGGTACTGACTACTTACTTGCTGAACATCCTTCCTGAATATGTTATGATATTAAAAATGCCTGTGAAAGAAAGATAAAAAGGTGGAATCACGGAAGCCCGGGTCAAAGATTTTCCTCATGTGGAATGAAAGGATGGAGAGTTTGATTATTCTGAAGGTTGGAAACCAGATTAAAAATAAAATAGGAAGGAAGAGTTGGAAAGTTAGATTTTGGACGCCTAAATATGGTGTCTTCTTTTCTTTAAAGCCTACCAGAGCAGTTCACAAGATGGATGGTTTATATTTCAAGCAGTAATATTTTCTGCAATCTCCCCCAAACATACCTCTACTCAGAAACGTACCTGTTCTCCCTTTATTATCCTAATATGAAACAAAATTCATTCTTACTGCATGACTAAAAGCTTACCACAGTGAAAATCCCTAGTGACAGTGAAACAGCAAACTTTAAGTGCCATCAACATATTAGTGATCTCTTAAAGAACACTTCCAGTTTCTTACAGACATGAATTGGCATCTTAGCCTATTACTTGTGTTAAAAGAGCTCCATGGTCATTTTTCAATGCAGAAAGTGGGTCCATGAGCACTGTTAGCCCACACCACCAGCACTGCACAAGGCATTGAAAGAGATTTCTGAAACAGCCAAGTGCCTGCTCAAGGAACTAAGAGAATTAAGACCATAATCCAAGATGCAGATGGTTCTTAATTCTGAAAAAGCTTTAATTTCCATGTTCCTTTCTCCTCTGATGATCTTAGAACATTTTACAGGGGTGAGTACCGTTCCCCCCTCCACCTTTTACACATCTGAGTGCAGTTTAGGGCAGTTGTGCAGAAAACCAGTCTGCCTGTTTCAGGTCAAAACTTATTTCCATGTTCTTTCATGATAATTTGGTGGGGGGAGGGGAAACACTTCCTATATCTCATTCCTGCCTTTTCCCTTTCCCCCTTTGTACGTATGAGAGGTTCTTTTTTCATACTTGACATGGCATTTGTACAAACCCATTTCTCCAGTTATGACCCAAGTATCCAGAAAGAGAAAACTGCCGGTGTAATTAACCTGCACACAGCAGCAGATAGAACCTTCGCTCTACTAGTAAGATACAGCAGCAGAACTTCTTACTCCTGCCCCAAATTGCTACCTTATCCAGAACTGTTTTACATAAAATTGTAAAATAATCTTGTGAGAGATTTCCTAAACATGATGGTTAAAAACCTTTATCTTCACTGATGTTGAATTCAAAACTTTCAGTAATTTTTAGCTGATACATTTGACAAGAACTTTTATGGAAGGATCTTTCACACAACATATTTGAATAATAAAGAGAGAAATGTGGTTTTTACAGGACAAACGACAATACATATTTTTCACTGCACTTACCACACTTTCAATATTTTCTGTCGTTGTTTGTAAGACCCACAGTAACAGTGCTCTTTCAACTGTTGAATCTTACTCAATGACTTTCCTCATTACACTACTAAAACCGGGGGGAGTGGGGGGGAATCCACTTCACGAGAAACTTCATTGTCTTTTGGCATTATGCAAATATTCTCAATTAATCTTGGAGTAATGAGAATTTAGGAAAGCAAAGGTTGCAGTGAATATTTGATGAAGTAACAGTATGTCAACAGTATAAACATGGCTTGATTATGGAAATGAAATTTGGGTAGGGAATTCAACTATTAAAGCAGAAAATGTCTAATTAAATGGAACCCATGCATTAAATTTCACTTATTCTCTACACAAGAATANGATACAACAAAGAGCAGAAAGAGGTTTCTTGTCAGATGCTCACAACTGGAGCTGGGTAATACCATCACTGAAACAAAAACACAGGGATAGTTTATTTGGCTAAAAATAAATTTTCCAAGGACCAGTAACCATTGTTCACATTTGATGAGTGATTTCAGATGTAAAAAGATACCTAAAAAAATCAAGATGGTTTATTTCTTCATTTTTAGATGAAGAAATGTGATTTTTTATTTTAAAACCCTTTTTAAAAATTCTATTTTTATTCCATAGGTAATGTTATTCTTGAGTGGAAAGCTTGACGGTTTGAATATCAAAGTGAAAACTCTGTTAGAATTACATATTTATAGTCTACTTACAATCTAATTACCACACAAGCAACAACAACTGGATGAAGATGGAACACATAGGTAGTCATTGCAGCTTCCTAACAGTTTAAATTTTGCCAAGCTGTTTCCAAGCATGCCAGCAAGAGATTGAAAAGGTTTGAAAAGTGAGACCTCTGACCAGTTCATGAAAACGAACCTGACATGATGAGAAAGAGCTCAGAAGAATTTGCTTGAAAATTTAATGCTTGCTGATAAAAGCTATCATATATTTAAGTTCAATCAATTTCTAATTGATTGTTTTGTAACTTCGTGCTTCATCTTAAATAGCCTGACAATACTATATTCTTATAAAAACAATCTGTACCTCACTCCACAGCATACACTGAAACAAAGACTGATAGCAAATTCCTCTCAGACCACCTAGGATGGACCTATAAATTTAAGAACATGAGTAGCTGAACATCAGAATAGCACAAATATTTACTAAATTGTTTTAGCTGGCTAGCGTAATACCCATGTCACCCAAAAACAATTTTTCCGGTGGAGTTTACATCTCCAGACCTGCACTAATGTACTGAGTATAACGAACACATTTGGGGCATCAGGGAATTTAAAGTTTGAGAAAAACTGATGAGGAGAGAAAGTAATGGTGGTTAATACGAAATGAGATCAAAAGAAACCCATCAGTATGAAATGGGCTGTGTAGAATATCTCCCAGTATAGCAATTGCATTAATGAGCATGCAGTTTCATGAAGCTGAGTTGTTACAAATACTGGACTGTGATACTAATTACACCCTATAAAATATAAACAACTTATAAATATAGAAAAGCTGCTCTAAAACCTACAGTTACCTAACACGTAGATGTAGATCCACCAGGAAGATACTGGTGTGAATTCCCTTGCTCGCCAGGCAAACTTCTGACACGTGACAGTCAACAAGCCTGGATCAACAAGAAAAGGATGCAGTGAAGTAACATCACGATGGATTGAAATACCTTTGCTGATGAGAGGGAGGGTTCTTCAACCCTGAAGCAGAAAGCCAGGTCAATGATGGCTGATTCAGGACATCTTGTGATGGTAGAAGGACCTGAACATGGGAAATTCAGACCTAGGGTGCAGAGTCAGTAAGGTAGGTAAGCATATGCCTTCTGATTTGAAGTCAGTTGAAAGGTACCCAAAATCATCCAGTTGCAGGGCTGGAAAGCTACCTCTATACCATTAAACAGAAGAGGACCGGAAGCCTGAGCCTTTGTGACATGGTCTGGCTGCATCCATGTTGCAGAACACAAGCTGGGTCCAGGCCATTCCTTGGCTATTCCTATACTGGTAAACTAAACAACATTGAATAACGAACCTCAGCCCCAGAATTAAATTGTCTGTACTGTTCTGTTGCTAGAACAGTCCCTGGCATGGGACTCCCGTACCACTCCCTAAACAATTCTCAAGAGTTTGGGATGTAGCATGGACCAAGGACGGCTCCCAACAGGCAATTCAGGTGCAGACACTCTGTTTTTGACTGTAACAGATTTTAAAAGATTTTATAGACATAGGCTCTTCTGTGCCACCTGGCCTCAGTGACAGAAATGGGTCCCAAACTCTTGCAACCCAAAGAAATAATTCCTCTATTTTGAGTGTTTTTCCACTTCACAGTACCTGACAAATGTGAGGGCTCTGCTGCAGCTCAACACAGTGATTTTTAGTAGTAAAGTGAGGAAATGGGCTGCCTCCCTTGGAAGGGTTGGCATAAGGACATGCAGGGGTGCTTCAAGGTGCGAAGCTTGCCGAGATAAAGCTGAAGGCTAGTGTCGAGGAGTGAAGGAACCAAAAGTGGTGCACTTTCATCCATATCACTTTTTCGTGACCAGTCTGAAAGTTCCCCAAAGTCTTTGTGTTCAAGTGATGTAGACAAAATGGCCCAAACCAGGAGCAGAGAGTTAACAGTTAACAACGGGAACTAACAGGTAAGCAATATTTGAATTTGAGCTGTGACCTTCTTTCATTTTACAGTAGACATATCTATTGAATCCAATCTGAGCTCCTTCCTTTATCTCTGATATGGTGATTTAGTATGTAAGTGTACTTGCCATGTCTTACCCTGTGTATTTGTACAGGTATTATGCATTGGGAATCCAGTATTTGCTAAACACTGTAGTAATATAACTAATAGCTATACATTTATAGCAAATTATTGTGAGAGGTTGGACTTAAAACACTCTATTCTAACATTCATTCTAAAATGCATGAAGTACATTTTTGATAAACATCTAAATAATATCTTCTCATATATGTACGTTTCTATTGGTTCTGAAGACAAAAATATTGAAAAACCATTAGGCTCCGGAAATTGGGCTGTAAGTGATCAAACAAGTAAATTGATCATATAGTGCAATGAGAGATGAGCATCAAACAGTAAATCAAGGCTTGTAAGATTGGGATAACTGTCTGCGTTTATGAGAACTGCCAAAAATAGGTTTAAAACAAGAAAGAAGAAAATACATGTGCTTCATTCACCATCTTTTATGAAGTTGAATCTTAAGTGACAAGCATAAATATTGACCTTGTAACAAGCATCCTATTAAGCACTTAATTTAGCTCAGGATTCAGGCGCTCTTTGAATCGAATAAAGGTAGGAGCTGCAATTCACTCACTGCAAGCTTATAACAGACTTTCTCACTCTCTCTAACACCTCTGTGTATGCCCCAGTCTCTACATCTGTAAAACAAATTGAATGTATTCAAAACTTCTGCTGTGAGTGTAATGCACTTTCAGCATCACATCGCTGGAAGCTCTGTTACAGCTGTATGGTCCCAGTCTAGCTGGCTAGACCCAATGCTCTTTTGAGAGCACTGAGGAAAGCTTGTTATTCCCTTAGACTCTTCTTTAGGGACTCTCTTATGCCATGACAGGCCTTTGGTCTAGCCCCTTCCCATGTCTTTTGAGTCCTATATCGCTGCAGGTCTGTTTTCAGCTGTTTGAGCTGAACAAGTACACAATATCATCAGCAGAACAACAGAATATTCAGGACAAGTAGTTGAGACAGAAGAGAGAAACATAGGAAGGGTTTCTCTAAAATTACACTGGCATAGTTCATTCTGACCTAAGGTCACAATTTTCTCCCTTTCTTCTCATTTAAATTCATTTTGCTGGTTATTTTTGTGGTGCAGATTGCTTCCCTTCAAATCATTGGCAATGCATAAGTAGGCTCCATCTTCATTCCCTTCTACCTTCTTTTTCTGATGTGCTTTTTGGAAAGGAATGTATCATCTGCTTCCTCTTTGCATTACAACAAAAATTCTGTAGGAAAACACAAAGGAAAAAGAAAAATTTTCCCTGTATAGATGTCCAGATTGCATCCTTAATATGACGTATTATCTCTCATGAACGTAATTGATGGTTCAAAATGCTATCCCTACTTTTCAGTGTTGTCTTCTTGTTGCCAAGGAGTCTTTTGTAAATACTTGCTTTTGGAAAAAGGATGGTGACAAATCACTTTCCAGGTTTCCATGACTGCTGCAGTGTTTAATTTATTTTGATTCATTCTGTGTTTACATCTGCTTTCAGTCTTTGTGTCCTGTCCATTGAGAATCCACCTAATCTACTTCAGTTTCCAAAAAATTGATTGGGAATTTCATGTTACAGTCTTTCTCTAAAAGAAAAAAAAAAGAAAAGGCATTTGATTTTTTCATTCTTTCCCCTGAAAGATTTGTGAAATACAGGATATAACTATAGCAGATGTGAATAAGAAACAGAGCTCCCAAGTCATCTATGATACAAAGTTATTTCACTGGGATAAAACCTTTTCCCTTCATGGCCTCATCACATTTTGTTCCAGCTCTTAGCTAGAATTTCCAGTTCATCTCATAGACCCATATGAACCATAGAAGCAAAGACCCATATTTTCAACCTCCATTCAGCAAAACACAGAGTAGCCTTAATGCTAACAGAATTTAAACACGTGATTAAATTCCTTTGAACAATAGTCTGAAAGCATCTTATCACTTCATAATCTTTTCCATTGCATATTTGGCATTTGTCATCCTTTCAGTTGTACATCTAATTCCAAGTACCTAGCTAAAACACTGGGTGTATGTCTTTAATCATCCTTAGTTATGAAGCAGCTGAAAAGATTCATACAATGGGTGAACCACACAAAACTTACACCTGCAAAACCGCACTTTTATTGCAGATTTCCCCCCCCATGAACCGGTCAAGTACGTGAGTACAAATCCATGTCAGCAGATGTTGCCCCAGCCAGCTGTGCAGTTTGAAAGTTGCTTGAGATTTCCTAACAGCATTATCTTCAGGGGAGAAAATAAAAAAGCAGATACAAAGAGAAATATGTTGTCTTCCTCTCCAGTCCGTTTTCAACGGCAGCAATACTCAGCTATTCCTACACCGAGGCACAGTAACAAAGAGACTTCTCCCACCCAGCCTTAACTTCATCAATCATATCTTTCACCCTTCTCTCCTGGTTTTCCACCCCAGTTAATAATCCAAGGAGAAGAAGTTGTACATGTGACTAGCTTTTCACTGTGGTCTTTGTGTAAATTTTGACAACAGATGAGGATCCACCCAGGCTTTAGATTTGGTTGGAAAAGTCCATTCTCCTGTGAAGACGAACAGTCTTTGCCCTCTATATGCATTTTTATAATGACTTTTGGGGACATATAACACAGAGGGAATCAATCCACTGATTTTGACAAAATTCAACATGTATTCCAACATCTTTACCTTTCTAAATGAAAGCTGATTTGAAAGGCAAAAGATACATTATTGCAGTGATTTCTGGTTTTCCTTTTTATTACTTTTGGGTTTCTTCCTTTACTGTGATGTCTACTCCATTTCCTAAGTCCCTTAGTTTAAATTTGAAATTAAATAGTTTCCAGATGCAATTTTACTGCTCCCTTACCCACTTAATGAAAACTAAAAGACGCTGTAGAATCCCTATTGAGGCACCACTATCAATAAGTTTGGCAAATGCCCATCATAAAGCTTTATTACTGCTCTGCTGACTTAAAAAAAATATAAGTCATCTAGAACAGGATGAAGTGCAATTACAGTTTAATGGTAACAGATTCACTTTGGGGGTGTTATGATGCTTCTTGAGAACTTTTGCTTAAAATATGCATAAATGTGCACAGGATACAGTTTGGCAAGTGGAACCTTTCATACTCTATAGAGATAAAGTGTAATTAGTCAGTTGCAATTCAACTACATTTGTGTGCTAAATAAGGCTACTGAGAAAAATCACATACTGTTTATTCCTAAAGCGAAGTACTAATACAGCTTTAATTTTACTTTCCTCAGCCTTTCTATAAAGTCAGTTTGCAACTTTTTGATTTATAATAATAAGCGAACAAAGAAACCCCCAACTTTTGCATTTTACATTAAAGTAAATTTAAGGCTTGTGTCAGAGATTTATTCCTAACACTCAGAGTAAAATGACTGACCCCAGAAGGCTAAACGAAGGACTTTATTTTCCTACTACTAAATTTCAAATGTAGCAAAAGTTTAAGATTCAAAGTCATCTTCCTAGCAGAATGCAGTATACTAGCCTCCCTCTCTCAAAGTGTTTCTTCCAATCTTAGTGATTCTATGATTCTGTGATTCTATGATTAATCCGTGAGGACTTTATTTCCCCCTTTAANCACACTATTTCGGATACAGGCCAATGTCTTTGGAAACAGAATTTGGCCCATAATATCAAAATGGATGGAGAAAATTAATCACTGCATACGAAATTTTACCTGTAAGACCCATATTTCTGAATGTATTCTTAGAATTGTAGCAAGCACATCTGATCAGTCTAAACAAGGTCAGAATTTAGGTCAGGGAGTAAATCAGTTCCCTTCAAAACAGTGCAATATCTCGCAATAAATGGAGAAGATTTCATCATGCCAATAACCTTCAAAGTGGGAGAGAGTAAGAATGACCTAAACATGAGGTTTAAAAAAATGTTACTTTAGTAGAAATTAGTAAATTAGTAAAAAAAGACTTAGTAAAAACTTCAGCTGGTAGAAACCTCCCTCCCAAATGTCCTCATCCGTATGCACAAGGAAGGGCAGAGGAGAAGCCAGTTACCAGCGTGGAGCTCCTCCTCAGGAAGGCTTCTCTCTAGACCTGCTCTCTAGAATCATAGAATCATTCAGGATGGAAAAGACCTCTAAGATCATTGAGTCCAACCGTCAACCCACTAAACCACGTCCCTAAGCACCTCGTCTACACGTCTTTTAAATACTTCCAGGGATGGTGACTCCACCACTTCCCTGGGCAGCCTTTTCCAAGGCCTGACCACTCTTTCAGTAAAGAAATTTCTCCTAATGTCCAATCTAAACCTCCCTTGGTGCAACTTGAGGCCGTTTCCTCTCATCCTATCGCTAGTTACTTAGGAGAAGAGACCAACCCCCACCTCACTACACCCTCCTTTCAGGTAGTTGTAGAGCGCGATGAGGTCTCCCCTCAGCCTCCTCTTCTCCAGGCTAAACAATCCCAGTTTCCTCAGCTGCTCCTCAGAAGACTTGTGCTCCAGGGTGAGAACTTGTAGCAAAACCTGTAGCTTCCAAGAGAGGAGAAACATTTATATTATATTAATGATGGGTTTCTACTTGTTTTCAGGAAGAATCCAAAAATCCTTCTCTTCAAGCTGAAGGCTTTCCCTTCCCTCTCACCATTAAGCTCAGGGATTTTTCAAGAAAAGACTCCTTGTCACAGGAAACACATTCCTAACACCCCAAAACACCCTACATTTCCTCTTTTGCATTCATTTGAAATTAGCCACTGGAACAGGAACATCTGACATTTAAGGAAAGTAGCATAGCAGGAGACAGAAAACACTTCTTTTTTTCAGAGTAGAAAACCCTGGTCTTTGGAAGAAGTGCTTACAATGCTGAAGATCATGTGAGCTCCTGGCTTCCAATGCCAGTCTGTGTCCATTTCAATGTAATTGTTGAGACCTGCCTTGAAAGCCAAATGCTGCCATGAAAATTGTCTGCATTCTCTGATTCCGTGGAAAAAGTATTCAACAAAAATTTCAGTTCCCAACACATTTATATTTCATCTTGACCCATTTAAACTGTAAAATGGAGTGGGTACAGCTGCTAGAGGTGGTCAGGAGGGACAGCAGTAGCAGGATGCAATCTGCTTGGACCATCTCCCATACTGACATGTGGAGATGCATGCACTTTACAACATAACTTAGCATATAGACATCTATGTGAATGAGTCACTAACAAAGGATATAATTAGAGAAGCACCATGAGGGGACTCGTGTTTTGTAATAAATTACAAAATTCATATATAGGGCCATTCTGGGAAGAGATTTTCTAATTAGACCATTAAACATGTTTATGCTGATAGTCCCCAAAACTGACCAGAGTAGAACATCTACAAATTGGTTGGAGAAGAACACATACACCTTTTCATTTCCCATCCACCAAGGCCTATGACATTTGAAAAAATAATATGAAGTGCAATGGATAAAGCAGTTATTAATAGTCTTCAATGGAGTTATTAATAGTCTTCTTCAAGGAAGAAACTTACATTGCCGGGTGGACAGTTTGGCACACATATTCTTTCCCATCTTTAATTCCTGTGAGTCTATGGAAACAGCTATTGACTAGATAGAAACAAAGCATGCATAATTGCATTATGTCACAATTTTACGCTTAGCATCTGGCAA
The DNA here is from genome assembly GCA_013400755.1 of Pelecanoides urinatrix. Classification (NCBI taxonomy): domain Eukaryota; kingdom Metazoa; phylum Chordata; class Aves; order Procellariiformes; family Procellariidae; genus Pelecanoides; species Pelecanoides urinatrix. The sequence goes on along the minus strand of VZTQ01013803.1, from coordinate 11,580 downwards.
TGATTCTGTCTCCAAAGTAAGAAATTCAGATATGACAACAATGAACAATGAATCTGATTCTCATCTTCATTAAACTGGGTTTTCATTGCTGTAATTTCAGTCTATTTTTTCTCCTAATATTCAGTCATTCTGATATCAGCTGATTCAGGATGTGAATAGCTAATTAGATTTGGATGATTTCATGCATCCCAAAGAGGAAGCTGAAATTTGGATGAATCCTTCTGAAAAAAAAGTAATGCTAGAAGAGTCAAGATGTACTGCTCTAAATAAAACTGGTTTTCATATTCTATCCAAACAGAATAGGCAGGGTTTGCCTCCTGGGTAACTGCATATTTTAGGTTACTGACTGGTTTCATTAAAGGTCAAGAGGCAACTTTCTTTTTTATGGCTCTGAAGCATTAGAGAAGTTAATTTGTGAATCAGTCTTCTGTGTGACAGCCTCCATCACCAGAAATGAGTAGCAGCTAGAGGTGTTAACCTCTACAGCTGCTTGTCTAGCTGTCCCACCACCCCATTATATAAAATCTACTACCTTGCTAATTATCTATCTTGCTAATCAGGGCCCACAAAAAAAGTGTGTAACTGTAACTTGTATTAGAATAAAGCATTCGGAGTGACAAAGCAAGGTGGGTTTCACTTGGACGGTAAAGCATATTGTGAGTGTTGAATGTCACTGCCAGGTTGAACAAATAGATGTTGTAATCTAGAAACACAAGATATGTCAGTGAATAGGTTAGATCATATACAGGGTGAGTTTCATTCTGTTTCAATCTCCTTTTCTGAACTTCTGAACAGTTTGATAAGCATTCACCTCCTTTTCAAGCTAACTCACTTGAAGGCTTGTAGACAAAGCAAGTGCAGGGAGAGTTCCCAGAAGTTTGCAACAATTTGCCTGAAAGGGTGCTGTAGGCACTCCTATCATCTATTTGAAAACAAAGACTTTTTGGAAACATATTTCCTCTGTTTTCAGAAACACTGACTTTCCTCGAGATTGGATAAGGATGTGTCATTAGTGCTCTTGGCCACAAACCTTAAGATATGCATCATTGCTTATCCTGTGGACATAAGACCTTCTGTTATCATATCGGCATCTAAGTATATTTAGATGCTTAGTTCTCACACAGACAAGCATCTAATTTTAAGAGCAGCTGTGCCAGTTGCAGTATAATTTATGTGACGATACTTGTTCAATATTATTTTGGATTACAGCAATTTAGATCGTAATCCTACTTTCCCCACAGTAGTCCTACCATTGACATCACCAAAAGCTAGATGAGAGCCAAAGGAAATGGCAGAGCCATTGTTCACCTGGCCATAACTTTTACCAAGAGGGATTTTCATACTCATGTCTAGGGTTAGTTTCCTGTAGACAGTTAAACACTAAGTACTCAGACAAAATGGAAAAGATCCTGATTCCATTTACTGGCACGGTTTTAAGGTGAATAGATTACATTTAAATTGGTGTAACTAAGAACAAAATCCAGCCAACCGTATTGAACCCAGGGCCCATAACATTTTCTTCCTTTCAGATCATACGTTAAGGTATTTCTCATTACATTGCAAAATCCCCCTCAGTCTATATTCTTCTTGTACTCACATCTGTCTTTCAACTGACAATGCCAGTATCACGGCAAGTCCATTACCAGAATATATGCTGTTAAGTACTCTATTTAAGAGAATTTTATTCTTGACAGATTCAGATACTTTTGGGCTTGCTGTTATTTCCATTTTGTACACTGGAACAGTGCCAGGTAGACTTGTACAATAAAAATACCAGCAGTGAAATGAAGGGGTTTTAACTCTATTAGCTAGAGAAAGAAAGGAAGGTAACAACCAGGAGTTCAGTTAGAGTTTGTAACACCTTATTGAAGGACTGAATGAGTCTTTTACGCCAATGTTAGAGGAAACCTGGACCTGATTCTTTTTGCCTTTATTTTGCTTTGTAAAACAGGGGCAGTCCACTAACCACAGCTGCGCTGTTCTGTATTTGCACTGGCATCAACAAGATCAGCTTCCATTTATGCAGATTGCCCACAGTTTTGTTGACCATGAAAATTATTGACCATCATTAGAAATCTGGTCTGCACATGATTTTCTGTTCTGCTGTTGTAGGACTGATGGTCTCTGCTCTTTCCATGGGAATATCGGGTCTCGGTACTCACCAGCAATTTGGTCTTTTATTCAGACCATTTGACAGGATCAGTCAAAACCGCAGACTCTTCCCTCTCACAGATTACTGGGGAAGCTGATTTCTCCTGAAGATATTAAAGATGAAATGAGAAAACACACACAACCAGCAAAAGGGTCTCAAATGCCTTTCTTCTTTCAGAGAAATTGCAGTCATTCACAACCAGTTAGAAGTCCTTAAGCAAATCACTTCAGTCACAGCTTGATATCAGCCCTACCTCTATTTTGGGTGGCTTCACTCAAAGAGCAATTGTCTTCATTTGCGACCCTTCTACAAGCTGATGACTAAATAACAGGCTGCTCCTTTTCCTGGGCTGTTCTTGGGCTGTTCCCTTCTCCACAGGCTTAGCACCAGCTACATTGCTCAGGTCCTTTCTTTGAGGTGCAGCGACAAGGAGCACGCCGTGAAGGAGCGACGTGCTGTTCATCGGGCACAGCAGGACTCAGCCATCCTGCAGCTCAGGACCATAGACTGAGCCGTGGCTGAGCTGCTCAGGTTTCCCGTTTGTGATTTACAGTGCATCCTCTAGGTCCGTAACCTGACAGTCATACATTTTTCAGCTTCTGATGATACATATCTTTCCCTCAGCCAACAGCTTCACCACATTTCCCCTACCATTGATTCTGCCTGAATTTAGACTATATATAGCTGTAATGCTAATGTCACTTCAGACTAACCTCAGCCCATGCCCCAGAGATCTTCCCTCTTCATTCCCTGTCAAGGTTCACATTACACAAAAACAGTAGGACTGAGTTAGACTGAAGGTCCATCTGTCTGACACAGTGACAGGTACATAGCCTCCAACAGTCTCTCAGATTTTTTTGAGACAGACTGGGAGGGGATTCAGGTACCTAAATGTAGGTGCCTGCTGCTATTTCAAATCCCTGCTTGTATCTTGCTTGGCACCCAGCTGCTGCTCCAGGAGGGCACAGGTCTCCTCAGGTCCTGTGGCATATCTGCAACTCTGTGCAGATGTGTCATGTATTTTAGGATATCTGGTTTTGGCAATGAATTCTACATGTCATGTCTTTATGTTCAATAGTCTTTGATAAATTTCTGATCTATGAACTTGCCTACTGTTCAGTTACACAGTTTTAGCACTAAGAAAATCTTATAACAAGAAGGTGCACAAGTTTTACGAAAAATTGCCTGCTTTTGTTGGCTATGAATGTGCTATCCACTAGCTAACATTTAGCCCAAGCAGAGGCCTCTTGCAGCCATAGGATAGATGCACAGAGCAAGATATAATTAATGCTTGCTTGCCTTAAACCCATACATAAGCACACTAAAATACCATGATCAGCATCATCATAAAAACATGTTGTAATATTATAAGGCCACAAATAGTATTTTGTCACGCAAGTAAGTTAAAATACAAATAATAGCCATAACTGCAAAACACAAATGGTGACTTGAGATATGACTTCAGAAATAGGATGCACAGGAAAACATGTGCAAGTAGTAAAATCTGCAAGATGAGAACTAAGGACGTAGAGCAGGCAGGAAGGGTGTCTGATGGAACCAGAATTCCTGCAAAATAAGCAAAACCAGTACAAGGCCTGATCCCAAAAAAAAATATCAAGAACAGATGCTCTCACCCCCTTTTGTTTGGGGCATGGGGCAGAAAAGCATAAAACTTCAAGGATGGATGAGAAAAAATGGTCAACACAGCCCACTTCAGTTCTGGCTTCCCACATCAAAGAGCTTTGAGGATTGGCCAACTCAGCTCCAGCAACTTAGGACCATCAGGGACCGTAGCCATCAATGCTAACTAAAACAGCATCAGTTCCATGTGTATACTCACAGCTAGTTCAGGATAAGCTCATAAAGGACAAATAGTTTTGTATATGTGGTGATAATGAAAGTCCTTTCAATGTTATTCATGATATTACAGACCTCAGTCAACTCCCACTCTTCTTATCCAGGGGCTCTTGAAGAGCCCTTGTCTATTTATTTGTTCAAAATATGGAAGACAATTTTTAATTTTAAACATCCTGCAATGTTATCCTAAATGGTTTTCAGTTTGGCTATAGCCTTGTAAGATAAAGAAAATAGAATTGCTGAAATTTCAGCTCACCATGGCCTAAGTGGAGGCATAACAACATACACTGCTATACATTCTGTTCTTCCCATACTAATTGCTAACAGTCCATTTGCTGTTTTGCCTGCTTGCAATATTTCTTGTGGGTATGGCAGAACAGGCCTTCCTGTCTGGCATCTTGAAGTGTTAGTTAATTGCTGCCGTTTAACAGGGTTTATATATCATATTTCATGGACTTTTCCAATTTACAGATGAAGTTAAGATCATATTTAACCAACATAGGATTAACACTTTCAGTTGCAAATAACTTGAAACAGGAACTTTGCCTAACTAAATCACTAGCTCCTTTATGCTCTCTGGACTTGAATATAACAGTGGGAGAAAGAAGAGAGATATCCACAAAAGAGCATAACTTTTTTAAAGTTCTCATATAACACTACAGAGAAAAGAGGGGTTTGGGGTTTTTTAATATAATTCTGGCTGTACATTGGGATACAAATAGTACCATATCCCCTTACAATGGAAAAGTAATTCATGTAAGAGAGAATGAGAGGTGTATTTATGTTCCTTTTCACTGCTGTTTTTAATACACAGTTTCTTTTGGCTTTTGTTTGGTTTCTTTGAATCCCACTCCTCCACAGACTTCTCAGGACTCAGTACTCTGTTACTGCTTATTCTTCCTACTGATCTGCTGGCTGTAGCAGTCTAATAGTTACTTCAGCTGAAAATAGCTCTGTTAAGTTCCAAATTGTTTTTCAATACAGAAAATGTGTGAAAAGCAAAAAAAAAAACCCAAGGAGAACAGACTGCAACAGAGTGTATAGTGTATGCATCTTCCATTAATTCCATGATTATTCAAGAGATCATAGGATATTCTTGCCCTTGATAACCACAGCTATATTCAGTTACTCTGGGTTCCCTTCTGCTCCTGTTTCTTTGCAGGATTACAGCTTCAGAGTTAAAAATATCTAGAATTAGGATATTTTCTACCTTTATGCTTCTGTAGGACCAAGAAGTATTGGCACCTTGAGCTTATTTTCATTTTAGATATTATGAAGGTTTGTTTAGCAACATTAATATGAATCACCTCCCTGCTCCTGCTGGCCTAAGGTACATAGGTATATATAGGTATGTCATTATTATAATCAAACATTAGGAATACTCATGAGTGTAGAGATTTTATGGATTAACTGACAGAAATATAAATATATATATAATGGAAGGAGACTGTGGAAATTGAGTTTAAACAGCCTGTTTCTTCTAGAGCACAAACTGCTGTTATTCAAGTTGAATAAGAAAGGAAGATATCCACCCCTAATGCAAAAATTCATCAGCTATTCAGGAGCTTATTGGCACAATTTAGGTTTCAACTCTATAAGACACTTCAAGAAGATTTAGATAAAATGTCACATAGGAAGTTACTTGTAATTTTAGTATTTCTGTAAGATTCTTCTTGCTTCTCTTTACCAGAGATGAAAATTAGATTATCTGCAATGCTCGAGTAGAATATCTACCACCTTGCTCTCTGAGCCAGACAGTCATTGATATTCCCATTTTCGTTTTCCCATAGTTACAATAATTTACTGTATTTGTCACCCCAGTTGATTTCACTAGCCGTGGATCCAATATTTCCACCTTTATACAAGCAGAACTCCTCCAGATCCCCTAAGTAATGTCTGATAAACAGAGTCCTACACAAAAAGACATTTATCTCTATAATAGCTATTTCTAATTGAAACTGCAAAAGAACTTTGGCAGCCACTGAGTATGTATTCTCCCAGTGCTGTCTCTCCCTTCACACCAACACAAATTTGGTTTATCACGGACACAGCTTGGAGAGTGTCTGTTATTTAGGACAACAAATAAAGATTGGTATACAGGTATATGCAGGAATATATATATACCTACATTGCAACCTTTCCTTGTTTAGGGAATGTCTTGCACATAACTTCAGGCATAAACAGCTTTTTCTTCTATGAATATATCTATGCAACTCCCCTTATTTTATTGGAAATGGGCATTTTTCTCCTATGTATCTATTTCACTACCGATCAGTCTCCTAGCTACAACAGATCATTTGCCTTTGTCTGTTAGCATTTGTTTTTAGGGACATAGAGCAGCTCTGTGCTGCTGAGAGTAAATTCATGTGTTGGCAACGTGCATATTTACCTCTATTCAGCACAGTCAGTGTAACACAGCTGGGTCTCTGTGTGCCTTGGGCACACAGCAAGGACTTCAGCCATTACCTCAGAGTTTGATTATTTTCCTGAATTTTTGGTGCTTTGAAGAAGGATTTTTGCCCTTTATGTGGGAGAGCAGGGGGAATGGATGAAGTGCTGCTGAGGGATGGGCCATGAGCCAGCTAAAAGATTATGAGTCAAGATTAACGGGCAGACCAAAGTGGATGACGTTTTTGTAGGTGTCTGCTGTAGACCTACTGATCACGAGGAAAGGGTAGATAAAACCTTCTTCAGGCAACTGGAAGAAGTCTCATATTCACAGGTCCTGATCCTTATGGGGGCCTTCAACCACCCTGATATCTCCTGGAGGGACAAACCAGCAGGGCACAAGCAATCCAATTTCTGGAGTGTGCTGATGATGATAACTTTCTGACGCAGGTGACTGAGAAGCCAATGAAGGGAGATGCTCACAAACAAGAAACAACTGGTCACAGTGTGAAAACTGGGGGCAGATTTGGGACCATGAGATGGTGAAGTTCAGGATCCTGAGATGAGGGAGCAGGGCTGAAAGCAGCAACATAACCCTGCACTTCAGGAGAGGAGTCTTTGGTTTGTTCAGAGATCCGCTTGGAAGAATCCCATGCGAGACCATCCTAGAGAGAATAGGGGTCCAGGAGAGCTGACTGACTTTCAGGGATTATTTCCTCCAAGGTCAGGAATGTCTCATCCCAATCTGCAGGAAACCAAGTAGAGTAAAGATGGCAGCAGGCCTGCATGGGTGAAGAAGGAGCTCTAACAAAACTCAGACTTAAAAAGGAAGCATGTAAGAGGTGGGAGCAGGGACAGGTGACCTGAGAGTAACTTAGGTATGCTGTCTGAGTGTGCAGAGATTGGGACAGGAAATCCAAAGTTGACATGCAGTGAGCCTCACCACACCCTAGCCTTCTAAGATGAGATGACTAGCTTGGTGGAGGAGGGGAGACCACTGGATGTTGTTTATCTTGATTTTAGTAATGCTTTTAACACTGTCTCCCATAGCATCCTCATTCACAGAGGAAGTATGGACTGGATAAGTGGACAGTGAAGTGGATTGAAAATTGTTGGAACTGCTGGGCTCAAAAGCTTGTGATCAGTGAAACAAAGTGCACCTGGAGGCTAGCCACTAGTGGTGTACCCCAGGGACTGATACTGGGGCCAATATTGTTTGATAACTTCATTAATGAATTGGATAATGGCACAGGAGGTTGCACCCTCAGCAAGTTTGCAGATGATAACAAAATTGGGAGGAGTAGTTCATGCATCAGACAGTTGTGCTGTCATTCAGAGGGACCTTGACAGGATGGAGAAATGGGCCAACAGGAACCTCATGAAGTTCAACAAAGGGAAATGCCAATTCCTGCCCCAGGGGAGGAATAATCCCAGGTGCTAGTATATGCTGGGGGCAGGCCAGCTGGAAGCAACTTCGCAAAAAAGGACCTGAGGGTCCTGGTGGACACCAGGTTGAACATGAGCCAGCAGTGGGCCCTTTTGGCAAAGAAGGCCACCAGCCTCCTGGGCTGCATTAGACAAAGCATTGCCAGCAGGTCGAGGGAGGTGATCCTTCCCCTCAACTCAGCACTGGTGAGGCCACACCTGTAGGACCTCTGGGCTCCTCAGTATGAGAGACATGGACATACTGGAGAGAGTCCAAAGAAGGGCCACAAAGATGATTACGGGACTTGAACATCTCTCATATAAGGTAAGACTGAGAGATCTGGAACTGTTCAGCCTAGAGAAGAGAAGACTCAGGGGTGATCCTATCAATGTGTAGATACCTGAGCAGGGGGAAAGGTAATGAAGACGGAGCCAGGAACTTCTCAGTGGTGCCCAGTGCCAGGACAAGAGGCAATGGGCACAAACTGAAAGACAGGAGGTTCCACTGGAACAGGAAACTTTTTTCCTGCAAGAGTGGGCAAGCCCTGGTGAGGTTGTCCAGAGAGGTTGTGGAGTCTCCATCCTTGGAGATACTCAGAACCTGTCTGTACACAGCTCTGGTTGACCTTACTTTGAGCAGAGGGTTTGGACTAAACAATCTGCAGAAGTCCCTTCCCACCTCAACTGTTCTGTAATTCTGTGAAATGACCTGCAAGAGCCATCCCCAATCCAACAACTACTGCAAGCTGGACAGCATGCTGGAGTAGGGGCTTTATGCTCCTATCCTCACTCCCAGGAGGGGAAAACCTCCTCTCATCTGATTGAGTTAGATGGAAGAAGTGCCATAAAACTACACCAGGTGCTGTTGCTGGCTGCTCACTGTTGTAACTCTGACAACAGTAATTTTCTGCAGAGAAGTTAGCTTTTCCAGACAATTCAGGATCTGCCTCTGACTGAAAGCAGCAGGAAGAAAGTGCTTTCCTCCTCCTAGATAACTGATTCTCACTGTATAATAGAGAGGGAGTGGAGACACTTCAGATCAGGTTGCAAACACCGAGTATGCCTTAGTCTCCCTTCTGTGTTTATCTTATCTGTGACTATCCTAACACGTATGCAACAGTCCTAAGACAGAAGGAGCTCAGAACAATGCACTCTTTGTTGGATGAAAGTAGAACAGCGTTTTTTTTCTCCTCTGAAGTGCTGCAGTCCAGTGCTGCAGTCTAATACAATATTAATCTAATGTCTGAACACTTCACCCAATCCAAGATGATGTCAGGAACAAAAAAACTCTTTTTGAACAGTCAACAACTACCCAAGGTCTGTGCACACCCTCTTCTCCTCCCTAAACTAGACTTTTACACATTAACAAGGGAGCAGAACTTGGAACTATCTATCAGCACCATCTGCTGTTACCTTAGAGAAGGTATATTATGATAGATAGCGATATAAATGTGTCACAACACTAATGAGACCACAGTCCTGCAGTCATATCTATATAGATAGCTCTGTGTTCATATGTAATCCCAAAGATTTTCTGGTTATAAAATCACGTCCTTGGGTTTCTTCCTGAAACTAGAGTTCACATATGCAGCATCCACTGACTTAATGCCTATTTCCATAGCTTTGGCCTTGTCTAAGGCACTCTCTCTATATATAGGAAGGTCGGTTTAGTAACGATGATGAAATGTCATTACACTTCTGTAAGCTGGGAGGATTTGAAGAACTCTATTCTCTCTCTTGCTTCTGCTTTTGTTGTTGGTTGCTGCAGGTAAAGCAAGAGGAACTCTTTCATCACATCTTTCATGGGTAAGCTATTTTCTATTCATGCTACTAGAATTTTGAAGAGTGTAAATTAGGAACTAAGCTACCAAGTGAAGGAAAACTCATCTCTATTGTTTACACATATTCTGTGTTTAATTAATTTCAAGCTCTTTACAAAAATAAGTGATAAAACAAAACAAAAAGACTTGCTTGCGTGTCTTAACATTAAACACAGGCACAGCCAGAATTTCACAAAAATTATTCATACCATCAATTTTTAACTGAGATTAATTGATCTTTCAGTACTGTGAACTAATAAGTCTTTGAAGAAACTGTACAGTATTAATTAGAAAGGGGAGCTCTCAATGGTTGCTAAGAAACAAGTATATATTTGTAATCACTTTTTTATCCCTGGCAGTGATGCCTTGTCATAGACTCAAGAATGTTTCCCTCAGAATAAATCTCTGTCATTTTCAATTAGCAGGCTAAGGATTTAAAAGCTAATTGCTGATTAGTATAATGAGATAGGAGGGGGTATGTCTGCTAAAGTAAAGGTAGAGAATCACAAGCAACATCTATATTAAAGCATTAAACAGGACATGCAGGTCTGAGCATGTTGAATTAGCAAGGTCCATAGCGTGGTTTTCATCTAGGTCAACTAACAACCTCCCAGGGAAAGGCCAGGCATGGTTCAGGGGGTACCATGACCAGGCAGAATTTCCAGGAGATAACTCAGATGCAGCCACCCTCTTTTAGGACATGCAAGACACAAACTTTGTCATACCGGTTGGCTTCAGGGCTAGCAACAGTCCCTGGCCTGCTTTATTTGCTATAGGTATAGCCATACAAGCCAGAAAAATCAAGGAATAAATAATAATTTGTAAAAAATCACTGCTGGAAGAAATGACACTTTAACACCTTTGAAATTTTTCCTCAAAACCATTTTTTAAAATGCCATCTTAGCTCTGACTAGCTTTGTAATGTGTAATTGCATTTCTCCCTAGTCCATTGCTATATGTGCCATGGAAAACAACCTGCTAAAATCCTGTGCAGAATTCTGTTTATGTGAATTGTTCCCTTTATTGCCATGTGGCCACTTCCCACGAGTGATGTTAGGCATGTGCTGAAGCATTTATAGAAGGACTTAATGGACTACATAGGAATATGGGGAAATCAACTGTATCCAAAGCACTTCCAAAACATGCAGAATAATAAAACTGGAAAACCCTAGAGTTTTTTTTTTTTGTCTATTTTCCCTGGAAAGGCCTACTTGTAATAACAGCGAAAGAGTTTTAAACAAAAACACGATGTTTAAATTAACATTCCTTTTAAAGCAGTGTCTGCATGTAAAGAATGACCTTCAGCTTTTATGAAAGATATTTTTACAGGGCCCTGCACAGATTGTTTTTTGGTCCAAAGACAAAAAATCCAAAGTTTGAAACATGAAAAATGAACAAGTGATAAATCACAGAGGAAGGCAGTGAGAGAGAAGTACCTGGATCACTTGGAAAGCTGGGAAGCAAGGCAGCAATGCATGCTTCAGAATTATACAAAAGGACATCGTTTCAGAGGCTAAAAGGGAAGGTAAACTATTTCAGGTTAGAATTAAGGTAAATTTTCTTAATATGAGAACATTTAACTTACTAGAACAGCTTACCCTGGACTGTTATAGATACCCTGCTTTTGTCTTTTTTTCGCATATAATCTTTTAAAGCTTCAAAAGGAGAGAATTTAGGATGGCTATATCGGTTGTGCATGGCCAGCCAAACTAAGTGATGACAGCCATCTATTCTGACTTCATAGCATGTCGAATTTTTACCTTGTGAAATTACAGACATATCAAACCCAACCCAGGCCTAGGGCAAGGTGTAAAATACACACTCTTTTTTGCATTCTCTCACCTCTTTCAAAGGGAATCTTCTATTAAACACAGTCCTTCCTTATCTATCTAGTTATTTCACACTCTTTATGAAGAACATCTTAGAATCATAGAATCA